>VXBP01004239.1:0-237042 GCA_013400115.1 Rhinopomastus cyanomelas
AGCAGGACCACCTGGACCCAGGCGCACAGGCGCAGGATGTCTCACAGAGACGGTGCCTGCTTGTTCTTCCTCCTTAAACTCCAATTCCTGCTCACTCAAAGCCCAAGTTTTCAAACAGAGAGAAAAATGCCCCGAGGTTTTACAGGGGAGCTGCAGAAACAGCTGCAGAAACTTTTACTTTGTGGTCAGTACTTGTGGGTCAGGTAGTGAAGTTCCTTTAGAGCACTGGAGAGCAGATCTGTTGAGTCACTCCCTGCCAGCTCATTTCTGCTGGAATTCAGACCAGCTAATTGATTTTTCCTTTCCCTTTTTAATCCTATTTGAGTTTTGAAAGGTTGGCAGTTATTTAGCCTTCCCTTCACACTACCAACTGCTACCCAGGGATTTGTTTGGGGGATTAATGCGTGCTTTTAGAAAACAGAAGGTGTCAAACCCAAACCCTTTCATAACAATGCCATTACATAACCAGCCAATTAGTAGCTTGTTTGCTGCTATTAATAGCAGCTTCCACATTTAAATCGTTTTGCCAGGGCCACAATAACTGGCAAGAAGAGGCTTCACATTAGTTACTCATTCTCAGAAGAGAACAGATGAACTTGGTGGAGCTCTATGAGATGCAGAGCCATGTGCTGTTTAGGAGTTGTCAGGCTGCTGCCTCTTCACAGGGCATCATCACAGAACATTAGGCATTGGAAGGGACCTCGAAAGATCATCCAGTGCAATCCTCCTTTTCAAACTGGTTTGCCTCTCTGGGCTCACAGGAGCTGCTGGGGCCCAGCAGGCTGTCGCTGCTGTCCTTGTAGGCACAGTTACCATCTGTGCATCCCGTGCAGAAGGCTACCAGACACAGACCCAGGCAATCTGAAGCCAGGGATCACAGGGCACCAGGCATTGGAAGAGACCTCCAAAGATCATCCAGTCCATCCCCCAGCCACAGCAGGATCCCCTAGATCCAGTCACACAGGAACATGGCCAGGAGGGTTTTACACATCTCCAGAGAAGGAGACTCCACAAGCTCCCTGGGCAGCCACTCAAATCCTTTTCCTTTGCTACAGCACCTGTGCTTTGGTCTCAAGCTTCATGTCTGCACTGGCTGACACAATGGAATTCATTCTAAGGACAACAGTGGTTAATGCTCTTCTCCCCCTTGCTGCCATGACAACGCACCAGTTCCCACATCCCAATCCCAGTTCAGCACCCGGGACTCACACAGCACCGGGCCCGTTCCTACACACCTGCGGACCTGCAGGGCGCCCCTGAGCCTCGAGCGACTTGCAAACAGCGGTGCTGGATACGTGGCCTCTTCGCCTCCCACCGCCACGGGTGACCCTGCAGGGAGCAAGCTGGGGCTCACCTGGGTTGCTGGTGGGAAAGCAGAGAAAAATGTATGAGGCTTGAGCTGAGCTGCTGGCACCGCCTGTACCGTCACACTGGCGACACGACTGCCACGTGTGAAACGGAACCAGCACACAGACGGCAACTGAAAACCTCAGGGGCCGTGAATGGAAGGTATCTCATGGAGGCAGAGCTTCCTTGTGGCACAGAAAGCTTCTCTGGCTGCTTACAGAACTACAGGCTCTGCTCAGGGGCATCTAGTGATAGGACAAGGGGCAGTGGCTGTGAGCTGGAACACAGGAGGTTCCACATCAGTCTGAGAAGGACCTTCTTCCCGGTGAGGGTGACAGAGCCCTGGAAGGGGCTGCCCAGGGGGGTTGTGGAGTCTCCTTCTCTGGAGACGTTTCAAACCCACCTGGCCATGTTCCTGTGCAACTGGATCTAGGGGATCCTGCTGTGGTGGAGGGATTGGAGTGGGTGATCTTTTGAGGTCCCTCCCAATCCCCATGTGCTGTGACTCTGTGATTCTCAAACCTCAGCAAGCCACTGAGAACTGGAACAGTCTCAACAACGCGGAATCCTGCCGGAGTTTAAAGAGAGTCATTGCAGGGACTGCCTTCAATTAGGCTGCTATTCTCCCACTTTGCTGAAAGAAGGCCCAGTGTCATTTTTGTGCAGAACACCTGGTATTTTTGTGTGGACTACCTGAGAAGCTCAGAAAACCCCTGGCCGAGGACCCGGCACAGAAAAGGCAGCATCACACTCAAACCCCGTGAACCAGAGCCACCTCTGGTGCAGAAGAGTTGAGCAAAAGGCTTACAGAAAAATGACTGTGACCCAATTTGCTGTAGAGAACATGTGGATGTGATGCTCAGATAAAGAACCGTGCATTGTCTGAGTTCTCAAAGCTACTTATATGAGAGAAGATTGCTGTGTGAGGAAGGATTTGTAGGATCAAACCAGCCTAAGACATGCCGTGCCGCATCAAACCGGCGGCCCATGCAGCCCCGTGCTTTGTCTCTTGCAGCAGCAGAGGGAAAAGCCAGGCAGGCCCTGGAGCCCAGAGCCCAGCCCTCAAATCGCGTGCCCAGCTGGGATTTGTAATGCACACACCAGCCAGTGCATCCAGGAACAGCCAGGAAGGGCGGGAACAACACGAGGGGATCGCTTGGAATGCTCCCGTTCGCAGAGCTGGAATGTGTCCCAGAAGATGGCTCTCTCCAGGAGAATGAAGTCCAACCATCAACCCTACTCTACAAGGCCGCCCCTAAACCAGATCCCCCAACACTACATCTGAGCGTCTTTTAAACTCATCCAGGGATGGGGACTCAACCCCTACCCTGGGCTGCCCATCGCAGGGCCAGTTCTTCCAAAGTGATGAAGGAAAATAGATCCCACTGCAGACAGCCAAGATTCAAAGTGGATTCACTGCAAAGGAGCAGACCAGACCTTCCAGCTCACCAAGGCTTTCCTTTCACTAGAAAGAAACCACTTGGTGGGAAATGGTTGTGCTTCTGCCCCCCATTTTGTTGAAAATACCCCAAACTGCAGTGTTTTCTCTTCTCTGGTGACCTGGTAGATGATTTCAGAGCACACACAGTCCCCAATACCACAGAATCACAGAACATTAGGGATTGGAAGGGACCTTGAAAGATCATCCAGGCAAACCCCCCCAATACAGCAGGATCCCCTAGATCCAGTTGCACAGGAACACATCCAGGTGGGTTTTCAACGTCTCCATAGAAGAAGACTCCACAGCCTCCCCGGGCAGCCCATTCCAGGGCTCTGTCACCCTCACTGGGAAGAAGGTCCTTCTGATATTGATGTGGAACCTCCTGTGTTCCAGCTCGCACCCCCTGCCCCTTGGATACACCTCGAGCTGAGGACTTGCCTACCCACCCCTTTACACCAGTCCCGGGTTCCTGCCGTCCAGCTAGTAATGAGATACAATGGCCCCAAATCCCATTTTTCCCTGCCTCTAGCAGCCCATTACTGTGTTCCAGGGGAGACATCCATGAGTTACAACGTCTGATTGTGCCGTAATAGCTGCTCGGGGATTTACAGCCCTCCCTGTCTCTCTGCCCCACAGGTCCCTGCCAAACAGGAGAGAGCTTTCTTTCAGGGAAAACAATTAGCCACGCACAATGAAATCACGGATTACCTCGAGTCTGGAACTGTGCCCAACTTGTGGTGGGGTTGCTCTGGAGACCCAAAGAACCTCTCTGCATGCTTGGGACCCTATAAATACCAAGGCCAAAAGCAATCTCTGCTTGTAAGCGTCCAAAGAAACACGCTGCTGGCTCCTGTCGTGATGTCACTGACCCTGAGAAAAATAACTGCGAAGGTCAGAACGTCCCTCAGTGATTTGTCGAGCAGTAAAATTGTGACTGTCAGGCACGACAACCCTCCCAGGGATGGGACTCGTGGCCTGCCCACTGCCCCGATAGTGGTTGGAGGCTGGATGGATCTAGGGGGTCCTGCTGTGCTGGGGGGGATAGGCCTGGATGATCTTTGGAGGTCCCTTCCAATCCCTAATGACTGGATCTAGGGGATCCTGCTGTGCTGGGGGGGATAGGCCTGGATGATCTTTGGAGGTCCCTTCCAATCCCTAATGACTGGATCTAGGGGATCCTGCTGTGCTGGGGGGGATAGGCCTGGATGATCTTTGGAGGTCCCTTCCAATCCCTAATGACTGGATCTAGGGGATCCTGCTGTGCTGGGGGGGATAGGCCTGGATGATCTTTGGAGGTCCCTTCCCATCCCTACCGTTCTGCGATTCTGTGATGGTTTGGGAAGGATGAAGATAAATGCTTTGAGCTCAGATTTGGAGGAGAACCACCACCGTTCCATCTGGAGACGGATCAGTGGCAATCATTTTCAACTCCCACTGATTATTTGTGAGCCCCACACAATTGCTGATTCCTGGCAGCTGCGGAATCTCCTTATTTACAGCGAACCCCATTGTTCAGAAATAACTCAGGAATTACCAGCCATGTGCTCTCTGCAAAAGGTATTAAATGTGATCAGGGTGCTCACGCAGCGAATCGAGCAAACAGACAGTCAGTCTCTCGTGAAGGGGCTGCCTACCAGGAGCTTTGAAGGGAACCAGGAGATGCTCACCTCTTGGCTTGGTTTTAGGTTGAGCACAAAGCATCTCAGAAGGCTGACCTGGAGGACTGGAGCTTCAAATTGTACAGCCCTGGACTTCTGAGCCTCCCAACCTGCAGGAACTCAGCAGGTCTTAATTCACTTTAGATCCTGCAGTAAAAAAAAAAAAATCAACGAGCAGGAGCATGAACACTCTTCCTTGCCCAAGGACACGTGGCCAGTGCTATCATATACACGATGTTCCTGGGGCTACCAGGCAAATCTGTGCTGGTACTACCACACCTCAGCATTTATGGCCTCACAACTGCACTGCTAGCTCAGGAGAACGTGGGAGCAAAGACTATTTAAAGGATCCTGTGAGACACCCTCCCCATCCCACAGGAAAAGAGAAAATCCCTGCGTGCCCCATTGGCTGTATAAAGAGTTTTAAGGCCTCTTGGATAGTTCTCGTGTTCCGGTGAACCAAGGCACACCGAGACCCTCAGGCTGGCACAGAACAGAAAGGAACAACCAGGGAAGAAGTAGAAAACTCACTCAGCAGGAGTCACGACGACCAGAGAAATACGAAGCAACACCAGTGACTCCTCGTCTGGGTTGATGCAGGGACAGAGTAAAACTTTAGGGTATGCCGTGGGGTGACCTTCAGAGCTCTTCCTTTCAAGGGGCAGTTGTACAGTGGGGTGACCTTCAGAGCTCTTCCTTTCAAGGGGCAGTTGTACAGTGGGGTGACCTTCAGAGCTCTTCCTTTCAAGAGGGAGTTGTACAGGCTCTATTGATGCACCAGCCCCAAGGCCGAGGTTGGCAAGGCGGCAGCGCACGCAGCACTTGGCCCAAGCTCCTTCCTCTTGCCTGAGGCAATTACACAGAAATTAAACTGGGCTCCTAATGTTCTGGTCTCCTCTCGCAGCCTTTCATCGAGCAGCTATTTCAAAGTAACCACTTCCTTCCCCCACCACTTGCTGATGTTTGTCAGCATCAGCTGAGGCTGCCAGCCCAAGGTGCGAGGCAGCTGAGAGGCAGCAAACCGCGGAGCGGGATCACGAGGCTGCCCATTTCTCCTGAACCCGACGCCTTCTTTCAGCAGCTCTGCCGGACCCCGCTCGCCCAAACCTTCGCCTTGCTGCCAGCTCAGAGGCTCCAATTTCAACATTTTCTTTACGGTAACTCCCAGCCCAGGCCAGCCAAAGGCACATACTTTTCAAGGTGGATAAACCCCCTCCGCCGGCGTTTCAGAATAAGACTACTATGAGCGATCCGCTGATTCTGCTGCTGACAGCGACGCAAAGGAGGCAGGCGGGTCGATAAATCACACGACAGACGCTCCTTCTGCAGGACAGGAAGGAAGCCAGTGAATAAAGGTGCATGTGTTGGGCACGGCTGAGTCCCTAACAAGACATCTGTGAGAGGGAGGGAGAGAATAAATCTCTTCCATATTCTCAGTGGAGCTGCGTTAATCTTGCCTCAATTAGGCTTTTCTTACCTCCCGCTTCTCCCCCGTGAGCAAGCAAATCAAACCTGTAGGAAGGAAGGGAAGGGGAGGGCCAATTTCAGAGCACAAGACAGTCCAGGTGCTCAGGCTGGGCAAAGCACAGCTCCTCTATGAACAGTCTACACAGGTTCTCCTCTCCCTCTCCTCTGCCCTGCTGAGACTGCATCTGGAATCTTGTGTCCAGTTCTGGGCCCCTCAGTGCCACCAGGACACAGAGCGGCTGGAGAGAGTCCAGCACAGAGCCACAGGGATGATGGAGAGAGGGGAGCATCTCCCTGATGAGGAAAGGCTGAGGGAGCTGGGTCTTCTTGGGCTTGACTGAGGGGTGACCTCATGAATGTTGGTAAATACATGAAGGGTGGGTGTCAGGAGGATGGAGCCAGGCTCTGCTCAGTGTCATCTAATGACAGGACAAGGGGCAGTGGGTGTGAGTTGGAACACAGGAGGTTCCACATCAGTCTGAGAAGGAGCTTCTGCCCAGTGAGGGTGACAGCCCTGGAAGGAGCTGCCCAGGTGAATTGTGGAGCCTAACAAAAGGACAAGGGGCAACAGGTATGAGGGGTGATTTTGAAGTGGGGCTTCGAGGCTTCCTGGTGTAACCTGCAAGCCTGTCATTACTGACGACAAGATGTTCTACCACTTTCTCCCCTCGAGTTCAATTTAGAACTGAAGCTCTTTGCGGCAGGAGCTGCTTAGCTGTCTGACAGCCCATGTTTTCACAGTGCCTAGCACAGCAGAGATCTGCTCCATGACCTTCAGGTGGTCCTTTTTCTCCCTTTCCTTACGTAATGCGTAGGATTCACAAGCACAAAGCATCCCACAACACATAACATCTGCCTGTGCTTTTGGGGTCTCTTCTTACTCTGTGCAGTTGTCAAGTCAGCTTTGGGATATTTTGTCTAAACTTCATCCTGTAGAAACTTGACACAACGAGGCCGGGAAATCCTCCCCAGTTTCACCTTAGGGGGATAATCCCGCCTTGGTGTTTGCTGTTTCCCAATTAGATGTTTTGCTAGGAGAACATCTTCTGCCTTTTGCTGAGTTTTGGGAACAGCCACCCTTGGGACGTCAGCACGTTCTGTGGTGCTGCTGAGCCCGGGGCAGTTTTCATTCCTTGTGTTTCAAAGCCATTATTGCCCCCATGTACATTCCCTTGAAAAGCTTCCTTAATCTGTTTGGTGCTGAAATGTTTGGATGGGGCTCTGTATCTTGGGTGACGAGGCTGCTTCTACAGAGAGCATCATCTGTTTTGATTGTACAAATGTACCAGCTCTGCAAATGAGAGGGTGATGAGTCATAGAATCACTCAGGTTGGAGGTTGGAAAAGACCCCCAGGATCATCAAGTCCAACCAGCAACCCTACTCTACAAGGTCACCCCTAAAACAGATCCCCCAAATCTACATCTAAATGTCTTTTAAACTCATCCAGGGATGGGGACTCAACACCCACTCTGGACAGCCCAGTCCAGGGCCTGACCACTCTCTCTGGGAAGAACTTTTTCCTGATGTCCAGTCTAACCCTCTCCTGTTGGAGCCTGAAGCCCTTCCCTCTGCTTCTGTCACTGACCACCTGTGAGAAGAGCCCAGCACCAACATCTCCACAGTGTCCTTTCAGGTAGCTGTAGAGAGTGTTGAGGTCTCCCCTCAGCCTCCTCTTCCTCAAACTGAACAGCCCCAACTCTCTCCATCCCTCCTCATCAGATTTCTGAGTTGTAGCCCAAATGCCACTAACTGTGCCACTGCCAGGCACACGACGACTTGTTTCAAATGCCAGACAGCAGATGATGAAGAGAGATTTTATTTCCTTTTCTTCTAAAACTACTGCTTGAGTTAGAAGGAAACAAAGGGAGAAGAGGGGAGAGCTGCACACATGCCCCAGTGTTAAACACCTTTGGGTTTACTCAGCAGTTAGAACTTGACCTGCTGGTCTAGGGGATTCTGCTCTGGCAGGAGGGTGGGACTGGATGATCGTTCGAGGTCCCTTCCAGGCCCTAACGTTCTGTGGCTCTGTGGCTAAACGAAATTTGTTGCCTACGGGGCGCGCTTGCTAATCCAAGACTTTCTGTATATTGCTTAGAAACAAGGGCTAATGTTCAAACATCTTGTCATGCAGGAGGCAATTAGCACTGACATTACGTGTGTGCAGAAGGATTCTTGCATCTCTCATTCTTACAGCAAAGCTCTCTCTTGTCACTTCAAATTCACCCACCTCCTGCCTGCTCTCAACGGATTATCCCGCGGGAGCAGTGAAAACCTTCCGTCTCATTTCTGAGCAAACCCTGGCAGAATGTTCTGCTCCAGACCTCGCCAGCAGCAGAATCAGAATCTTCTTTGCCACCTTGGTGGAGAAGGACAGGAAAAGATCTAAAACTGAAGGGACTGAAGTACCCGCAGCAGTTCCCCATCTCCCGCAGCCGCGGCGGCCAAAGCTCGTCCTGATGCTCCTCCAGCCCACTGTGCTCAGCCCTGCACGTTTCGCTGATGCTGGCAGATGCTCACCCTGCGTGTCAGCCCTCTGGGGACGGAGCCATAAATGCCTTCCTCAAGACTGCAGCCAGGACCACTTCCCCTCCCAGCAAAACTTAATGACTTCGCATCGGAGTCAACAAATAAACGAGGCCCTTCACCGAGAGGAGTGCGAGTTACAGCGTCCTTCCTTGTCCTTGCTTGAACCCAGCCTTGTGCAGCCACCGCGAGGCTCTCCTCTCCTTAACATTCATGTGTTCCGTGGATGCTCCTAGGAGCTCTTCACTGACAGGGGTGAAAGGCAACAGGAGCACAACCAAGCCCCAAACAACCACTGCATCGGGTACAGTGGAGATCCAGCACCACAGTGGGGAATGACCTTCTACTCAAGTGATAAAAAATATCACAAATATCAAAGCATCATTATAAAGTGTCATGAGATGGGGAAGGGCCTGGAGAATCAATCTGATGAGGAGAGACTGAGAGAGCTGGGGCTGTTCAGTTTGAGGAAGAGGAGGCCGAGGGGAGACCTCATCGCTCTCTACAGCTACCTGAAAGGACACTGCAGAGATGCTGGTGCTGGGCTCTTCTCACAGGGAATTAGTGACAGAACCAGAGGGAAGGGCTTCAGGCTCCTGCAGGGTGGGTTTAGACTGGACATCAGGAAAAAATCCTTCATGGAAAGAGTGGTCAGGCACTGGGATGGGCTGCCCGGGGTGGGGGTTGAGTCCCCATCCCTGGATGAGCTTAAAAGACGCTTAGATGTGGTGTTGGGGGACCTGTTTTAGGGGTGAGCTTGTAGAGTGGGGTTGCTGGTTGGACTCAATGATCCCAGGGGCCTTTTCCAACCTAAATGATTCCATGATTGCAAACAGAAGAGGGCTGACCAAAAGGAGTTAAACTTCAGTGAAATGAATGGCTGCAGGGGACTAAGTGGAGAGTTAGTCCACGACTGGGTAAGACCTAGCGTTGCTTTGTCCACCCTGACGGGCTTGAGGCAAAGCTTTACATGTGCTTGAAAGCAGGGGATAGACAAAAAGATGCAAGTTGGTTTGGGGGTTTATATTCTCCCTGAAAACTCCCTTTTGGGGTGAATTCTGTGCTTTGTGAGGACCTGATTCATGATTTCTGCTTGACTGGCCTTGGCAGGACTCGGTGTTTGTTACTAGCGTAGGGAACGCTCCCAACCTAACAGGCTCCTGAGCGCTAAAACAAAAGCCAGATTCATGGGATGTTCTGCAGACTGAGATTTACTAGGGAAAAGAACATGTTTTCTATTTATTTTGTTGACAACAACAAACAGGGAAGTTGGAGGGAAAAGAGCTTCTTTTGTGAGGTTGATAGAAAACCCAAATCCGATTACGAGCACAAGATCCTCAGGTAACGCAATTCGTTCTCCTCCGATTGATTTAAGCAAGCATTAAATTGACTTAAGAGCAGCTACGTCCTCCTCTATCACCAAGGGGGTTGGCTCTGAACATGTAGGAACTTGGTTTCTTCTTTTATATTTATCGCTCCCAGGATGCACAGAGGGGTTGACCATAACTCAGCAAAGCTGAGCCTGCCAGACAAAGGAACAAGCCCCAAATCCCTCCCCACACGGTCTCAGATAGATCATTCTTGTGACAGAGAGAGAAGGTCATTTTATGTTTACATAAATATATGTAACTCTGTGTGTGTGTGAGTTTACATACATAAAACAGTATCATTATAAACAATAAAGTCATCATTGCATATTCAAAAACCCCAACAAATTCGTGGTGATGACCTATCACCTACCTTGTCTTTGCTCCTTTACGTCCACTAGGTCATTCATTCACTCCTTTCTTCCTCCTGCTGGTTTTCCCCTGAAGCAACAGGGCCTGTAACCAGAAAGAGAGAAACTTCTCTGCGTCTCCAAGAGCCATAATCTGTGATTTAAAAAGTTAGGTGGTACCACCACAGCAGATAATCATGTGGAGTCACAGAATCACTGAACATTAGGGATTGGAAGGGACCTCGAAAGATCATCCAAGCAAATCCCCCTGCCACAGCAGGACCACCTAGATCAACTCACACAGGAACATCTCCAGGTGGGTTTTAAATGTCTCCAGAGAAGGAGACTCTACAACCCCCCTGGGCAGCCCCTTCCAGGGCTCTGTCACCCTCTTCATTAAGAAGTTTGTTCTCCTATTGATGTGGAACCTCCTGTGTTCCAGCTCACACCCACTGCTCCTTGTCCTGTCACTAGATGCCACTGAGCAGAGCCTGGCTCCATCCTCCTGACACCCACCCTTCACATATTTATCAACATTAATGAGGTCACCCCTCAGTCTCCATTTTCTATAAGCTCCCAGCCTGTCCTCAGCAGGGAGATGCTCCACTCCATCATCTCCATGGCTCTGTGCTGGACTCTCTCCAGCAGCTCTGTGTCCTTCTTGAACTGAGGGGCCCACAGCTGGACACAGGATTCCAGATGTGGTCAAACCAGGCCGGAGCTGCAGTTCCTCTCAATGCATGAGGTCAGGTTTTACTTTGTGCTGCTGTGGAAGAAAAGATGGTGTTTTCCATACCAGTGAGAACACCACATTCCCAAGCAGCAGCAGCAGCACTAGATAAAACTAGAAACTAATCCTCAGGCCTGCATGGCCTCAGGTACCCAGCCTCAGGTTCCCCAAAGAGCACTTGTGCTGAAAGCTCCCAGCACTTCCCTTCATCCCTTCCATATCTCCAAGTACCTTCAGCGTAAAGAAGGCTAAAACCGCGTAGGATCATCCAGCACATCCTCCATCAACACACTGTAGAAGAGAAGTCACATCTCCACAACTACTAAAGGACATGAAAATAAGAACCCCAGGACTGTCTGGAAGAGCTTTGACGGACCGCGGTCATTCCAGAAGGAATTCTGGCAGCTGGTAAAGGCGGTGCAAGTACACACACCAAAACCAAATACAGCCTTCCCATAAATTCTCTGTGATCCCTGAGGAAACCTCAGGAAACAGGCTACAGCAACACAGACTTGCATGGCTCCCTGAAGAATACTGCACTTCCACAAATCCTTCCCTGAAGAGATTTAGCTTTTCAGCAGTTTACACTCAGCTGCAATTAATTCTGATGGGCCCTGCTTGCCCACATGTCTAATGGTTAGATCTCGTATCAGCCACCACGCGAGCTCCTCTTCCCGGGTCACTGCTCTGTGAGCTCCTACAGCCACACTCACCTTGCAGGCATCTTCATCCTCTGTATAAACAACAGGCTTGAAACACACCAGTCTCTCTGAACCAGCTGAAAGGCCAATAAATAGTCTGTTAAGTTTCTTGCTGTCAAGTGGAGGAATTACATGGGCACCTCCTCTGATCTGCACCAGGAGATCTAAAGATAGGACAAGGGGTAGCGGGTGTGAGCTGGAACACAGGAGGTTCCACATCAATCTGAGAAGGAACAGAGCCCTGGCAGGGGCTGCCCAGGGGGGGTGTGGAGTCTCCTTCTCTGGAGACGTTTCAAACCCGCCTGGAGATGTTCCTGTGTGACTGGATCTAGGGCATCCCGCTGTGGCAGGGGGATTGGACTGGATGATCTTTCAAGGTCACAGAGTCACCAGACATTAGGGATTGGAAAGAACCTCAAAAGATCATCTAGTCCAATCCCCCTGCCAGAGCAGAACCCCCTAGACCAAGTCACGCAGCTCCCTTCCAATCCCTAATGTTCTGTGAGATACCAATTCAATTTTAATACTGGAACTTGTGCCTCAGGCTGTTGACTGAACAACAAGACTCCCTTGCAAGAGCGCAGGTGACCCCGCTGCAGTCCCGTTCGCAAGCATTTACTTATTCATGGGTTTGGCAGTGGCAGCCCTCTGGCAGGGTGCTAACAGTTACGTTATGAAGGCTGGTACAAGCCTGATCAGCTCGGGCTGGGAGCGAGCAGTTAACTCCCTCCTGGTTAGAACAGCTTCCGACAGCAGGAACCGCCCAAGTTTGCAGTGAAAGGTTTTTACCTTTTCTGCCTCAATATCCATCTAAACACACACATCAGCCATTAAATATTTACCGAGGAAGCCTCTTAAAACAATGAAATGTAAATGAGTCATTCGGTGGAGGCGGCGCTTCGTCGTGCCAAGTTTTTCCCAGACTGGTGTTTGGGGGGTTTTATGCAGGGAGAGGATATTCTCTTGAATCGGGCAAAGGGGAGTCAATATGAGGACAATTCATTTCTTATTCTCATTTGTCAAAGAGACCCACTGAGGATGGCTCATGAAAACTATCGTTAGGATGATTATTTTCCCTCTATGCAGGCAGACCTGGCAGACACTGCTCTGCAGCCATCCCCTGCCTACGACGCTGGGATTTGGCTATGGAAATGTTATAAAGGCTTCTGGGTTAAAGTGATCCTGAGGTTTGAGAAAGCGAACGGTTGCACTTGTGACTGGGGGAGCAGTGAGCAGCAAATGACAGCTGTCACTAGCTACCTCCAGAGAATGAGACTCAAACTCTGCGGCTCCAGAGAGCAAATAAGATTCTCCAAGTGCTTAAGTCCCAAGCCCAGTGTTTAGGGATGGGCTTGATTTAGACGTAGAAATCCAAGCAGTAAATGTTTAAGCCACCGCTTGTACTTTCATTCTTTCTTTCCACACAGCCAGGAACCTTCTGGCATCCTTGGTGCTACAGAATATCTCCCACTGATTCTCCTGTTCACTATTCTGGGCTGTAAGCACGTTGGCCTGTTGGCTCTATCCCTACCTGCAGAAGCTCCCTTCCTCCAGGCTCCGGCAGCTCAGCCACCAACACTATGAAACCAGAAAGCCCAACATCAACCCAACAGCTGCTCCGCTGAAAGGTGATGGAGAATGCCGCAGTGACGCTCCTCGGATCGCTACGTGAATCACAAAGGGGTTTGATTCACCATCTAGCAATAGAAGACACAATAACCAGTTTCCTAAAAGGGGAAATAAAATAAACTGGGAGGGCAATAGCCTTTTTTTTTTCCTTTCTCAGCACTCCTTGAAACATTAAAGCCTGTGAATAACTCTGATCATTTCAGTTCGGATCACTTTGGTTTTGTGAACACTTTCAATCGAAAATACACACTGGAGTCATTTCTCTTGAGCAAACACAAAGTACTTTCCTTTCCAGCTGCCCAGAACAACAAAGGATTTGAGCTCTCTTAACTCTCACTCTCTGAACTCCAAGGGGAAAATATTACTGCAAGCTCAGTCATTATGAATCACTGAATCATTAGGGATTGGAAAGGACCAAGAAAGATCACCCAGTCCAATCCCCCCACCTCAGCAGGATCCCCTAGGTCCAGTCACACAGGAACATGTCCAGGTGGGTTTGGAACGTCGCCAGAGAAGGAGACTCCACACCCCCCCTGGGCAGCCCCTTCCAGGGCTCTGTCACCCTCACTGGGAAGAAGTTCCTTCTCATATTCATGTGGAACCTCCTGTGTTCCAGCTCACTCCCATTGCCCCTTGTCTTGTCATTAGATGCCCCTGAGCAGAGCCTGGCTCCATCCTCCTGACATCCCTCCTTCACATATTTATCAACATCAATGAGTCCACCCCTCAGGCTCCTTTTCTCCCAGCTCAAGAGCCCCAGCTCCCTCAGCCTTTCCTCAGCAGGGAGATGCTCCCCTCCCTTCAGCATCTCCGTGGCTCTGTGCTGGGCTCTCACCTGCAGCTCTGGGTCCTTCTGGAACTGAGGGGCCTGGAGCTGGACACAAGATTCCAGATGTGGTCTCAGCAGGGCAGAGTAGAGAGGGAGGAGAATCTCTCTCAGTCCACTAACCACTCCTGTTTTGATCCACCCCAGGATGGCCTTGGCCTCCTTGGCCACAAGGGCCCGTTGCTGGCTCCTGGCCATCCTGCTGGCTGTATTGAAGGTGTTTGTTTCCTTTTTATGATGGGGAGCAAAAAGCTTATTAATGCTCTTCCACCTTTGACATATTTAGCAGACTCTCTCTTTCTCATCAGTCTGTGGTTTTCACAGTAAACTTCACTGAAGTCTGAACAACATGCAGCTGTCACCAGAGAGATGGCAGGATGCAGGAGAACTCAGCAGATCAATAAGACTAGGGCAGGTATTTCTGTATCTGAATCCCCAGCACAGCCCTCTCTGCAGCCAGACTGCAGAGCACTTGCTGCCTCAAGTCACGAAAGGTGCTGCAGAAGCAGAAAGATTAAGAGAACAAGGGTGATGCAGGGGCTATAAAACCTCTGGCACGACCAAGGACAGAAGGCAGAGGCTCTGCTTCCTGAAGAGATACTCACTAAATGGGTTTAGAAAAGTAAATCACCTAAAGAAGGTGACTCAGAAGCTTCTGCCTCTGCACCTCACTGCTTGGGAACAAGGTGATGCTCACTGAAATCCAAGGTGTGAAAAGCAGGGCTGACACAAAACCACCTCTCCCTAGTAACTGTGGAACTCAGTGCTCCCAGGAGTCACCAGCTCTGCCAGATTAGCCAAACCCACGAGGGAGGAAGTGGACAAAGGAATCAAGATTACTGGGGTTTTATCACACCAAGTGCCGTGGGCAGAGATCTAGGCTGACACAAGCAAGCTGCAGCGAGAGCCACCACGGAAAACAATGGTCATCTAGTGACAGGACAAGGGGCAGTGGGTATGAGCTGGAACACAGGAGGTTCCACATGAATATGAGAAAGAGCTTCTTCCCAGTGAGGGTGACAGAGCCCTGGCAGGGGCTGCCCAGGGGGGTTGTGGAGTCTCCTTCTCTGGAGACGTTTAAGACCCGCCTGGACATGTTCTTGTGTGACTGGATCTAGGGGATCCTGCTGTGGTAGGGGGATTGGAGTGGGTGATCTTCCAAGGTCCCTTCCAATCCCTAATGTTCTGTGATTCCACCTCAGCAAGGTTCTGGAGAAGGGGAAAGACGGTTAGATGTGCTCTGCGCGTCCTCGCAGCTGCGAAACGTGGATGGCAGCGCTGCTGGAACAAACTCTCTGGTGAGGTTTCCTGTACTTGCTGCCTGCAGTCCTGCCAAGACCATTCCTCGGGCTGCTTTTCACAGCAACTTGGAATTTCACACTCAAGATGAAAGCGACGCAAAAGCAAACGGGGCGCAGGGTTCACAAGAAACAGAGTATTTCAGGTTTGCTGTTGCGTTCGAGACGCGAGTGAGCGTAAAGATTCTCTCCTCTTCCCTCCTTTCAGCAAATGATCATTTCCAACTTCATGTTTCCTTCTGATCTCCCTGCCACCCGCCAACGGCAGCACAGAAGGTGTCTGCTGTTTACTGGCACCTGCATCCTGAGCTCTCACACAAGAAGTCCACGAGCACACACAGCTCATGTATTTCAAACAGCCTCTGGATCTCTGCTCAGCTGGAAGCAACCGTAGCGGCACGCTAGCCTGGGCAGCGTGTCCTTCTCAGTTTTTAAACCTACTGTCCCCTCTTAGCCTGGGGAACGCGAGTCCTGCAAGACTTCAGCCTGCACGTGCTAAAGAATTCAACACCAAGCAGCAGCTCATGCTTTACTCCCAAAACTCAAGGCAGCCCTGCTCCCCACGGCCTGGAGAAAGGGTTGGTGGCCTCCTGAGAAACCTCGCAGAGCAGCAACTGCTCACATGAGGAATTATTTCCATCTCTCACTTCTCCAGTGACATCTGTTTAACTCCGGGCTCTTTATTTCAAAAGTACCTTGTCTTCAGCAGCTGAAAAACCAGGAGGCACATTCACGTCGGCTCTGGAACCGCTGCCGAGCCCTCGCGTACGCTGTGCTCGGCGCCAAAGAGTTGCGGCACCTGGGTCTCTCTGCGGGGTAGCCACGAGAACAGCTCCCAGGCCTCGCAGGTTTCCTGAGTCTGAGCACACTTCTCACACCCCAAAGCAGAGCAGCTGGGACCTGAAGCAATCACCCAAAGCTTCATTTCCTCAGGACCACGTGTGTGAACGGGCCTCACGCCAGAGAGGAACGCTCGGTCGGGGGGCAGGCCAGATGAGGTTCCGTGCAACCCGAGCCGCTCGGTGACTCTGCTTTAGGAGGGCTTAGCGTGGAAAAGTGAAGGTGCACAAGAGCGAGGCTCAGCTTGCTGGAGACAACCCTGCCTCACAGTGCTTTGCTAACATCACAGGTGGATTGTGACCTGACTACACGATACAAGCCAGAGACTAGTGGTCATTGGGACAGAGTCTAGCTGGAGGCCTGGATCTGGCAGGGGGATTGGACTAGATGATCTGTCGAGGTCCCTTCCAATCCCTAATCTCTTGCTTCTCTAACCCCATTATTCCATGATTCATTGTTCAGAAACTTCAAGGTCCAGCTGAACAATTCTCAGAGGGCGTTTCCTTTTGCCAAGAGCTGATTATTGTCATCCAAGAGGTGCAGAGAGTTGGTTGCAGATGCACCAGCTTTTCTCTCAGGCTTCTCAGATACCTGTTCTTTACAGCAGCTGCTGCTAGACATCTCTATGAGAACCACAGAACACCAGGGATTGGAAGGGACCCCGAAAGATCATCCAGTCCAATCCCCAGCCACAGCAGGTTCCCTTAGAACATGCCGCACAGGAACATGGCCAGGTGGGTTTTAAATGTCTCCAGAGAAGGAGACTCCACAACCCCCCTGGGCAGCCCCATGTGAAGCACAGGAGAAAGAAGTCACAGTCACTGTCTTCATTTCAGGGGAGAACACAGCTTGGGGGGAAGGAGAATGAACCACAGTCAATCATTTCTGCTCACTGAAGATGGCAGAGAACTGGAGGGGAAGGAACACAACGGTGTTTGCCTTTTTCACTCTAAAAGGTACCAGCTAAACCTTCTCAGGACTCCTTTAAAAGCTGCATTAAACATTTAGTGCAGACGCTCTCTCTGTACAGCCACTCTGAAAGGCTAAATCACATCAGACAAAACCCATGAGCTGATTTAATAGCAGCAGTGCTAGGATGACACGATTTGGGACGTGGCATCCAAGGTCAGGGCACTCTGCAGAGAGGAAGGACAAGATAAATCATTTTGTGACACTACCAGGCAAACAGACCAACACAGCTCAAAGGGAAGAGACAAGTGCTGTGATGGTCAAGCACTTTCCAAGGGTGCAGGGAGATGTCTCCTTCTGTCAAGCACAATTTACTGTAAGGCAACTTGTCCTGTGAGAACAGCCTTATTCTGTGTAGGAAGAGGGGGAAAAGCCTATTGGACTGACCTGTTGGAGAGCAGTGTGGCAGAAAGGACCTGGGGGTCCTGGTAGAGAGCAGGATGGCCAGGAGCCAGCAACAGGCCCTTGTGGCCAAGAAGGCCAAGGCCGTCGTGGGGTGGATCAAAACAGGAGTGGTTAGTAGATTGAGAAAGATTCTCCTCCCCCTCTACTCTGCCCTGCTGAGACCACATCTGGAATCTTGTGTCCAGCTCTGGGCTCCTCAGTTCAAGAAAGACACAGAGCTGCTGGAGAGAGCCCAGTGCAGAGCCACAGAGATGCTGAAGGGAGTGAAATAGCTCCCTGCTGAGGAAAGGCTGAGGGAGCTGGGGCTCTGGAGCTGGGAGAAAAGGAGACTGAGGGGTGACCTTGTTAATGTTGATCAGTATGTGAAGGGTGGGTGTCAGGAGGATGGAATCAGGTTCTGCTCAGTGTCAACTAATGATAGGACAAGGGACAATGGGTGTGAGCTGGAACAGAGAAGGTTCCACATCAATATGAGAAGGACCTTCTTCCCAGTGAGGGTGACAGAGCCCTGGAAGGGGCTGCCCCAGGGAGCTTTTGAAGTCTTTAGCAAGACCCTGAATATTTAACAAACCTACTGCACAAGCCGAGAGGACAACGGGAACAGTTATAGTTGTTTATGAATTTAGCTGAATGTAGAGTTTTCCATTTTATGGAATGTTTTTCTGCCTACCTCTGAGGAGAAACCAAGGAAGACATGATTCTAGCTGGACTTCACTGACTGTCTTCTAGTACCAGTCCTCCTGCTGGTCTTTGCTGGCCTGGACAAGAAGAGAACAGATGCCAGTGAGGTCTCAGCCTGCTGAATCTGTACTAGGGAGCATCTTGCACTGGCTTTAATACAACCATCCCACAAGTACAGCACGTAGAAGAAAACCAGAGGAAAGCAAGGACAGGAACCAGGAAAGGTACCCTTCATCCACACCTGCTCATTATCTGCTGATAACTATTGGCTCTTGCATACTCACACACTACCAAGTTTAATGACTTTCCTGTTAATGACTCGGTAGCTGGGGCTGTGGGAGGGTGAAGAGAGCGGTGGGAGTGGAAGCAGCACGGCGTGTTCCTCCTGACACAAACCAGGCACTTCTTGTTCTTCTCCTGCTGCCACTCTACGCAGGGGGGTTCCAAGCAGACTTGCACATCCCATGTCAAAAGCAGAATTAATCATTTAGCTGTTTTTCCTTTTCAAGAGAAAGAAGAAAAATCTAGTGGCAGTAAAAATCTCAAAGAACTCATGTTTAGAGACAGAAGGCTGCAAGCTGCTGAGGTCATCCGGGCCGACGGCCAGGGCTGCGAGCTCGCTCTGGATCTCTGCAAACCCTTCTTTGCCCAGGTTACCATTTACGAGCTGCAGATGGTTTCCTCTGCTGTCCAAAGAGAACAGGGAGGATTCACTTCCAAATCCTGCACAGCTATGCAGCAATGTGAGACTGATTATTGAGGTGTCTGAGACACAGGTCCCGCTAAGAGATCACTTAGCCATCACCTGAGAGCCTCAACAAGCTGGTACAGCTCCCACCAACCACAAAGCTCCCCTGTTTTCACCACACCAACTACATTCACTCCATCCACAGCGACAAAACGTAATGAAGTCTGCCAAGGAAAACCCCATCAGAAGCACAAGCAGGGACTAGGGAAGTGGTTGCCTGTCAGGGAACGACTTACAAGTCCTGCTGCCCAAAGGTCAACGTTCCTAGTCACACCCCTGGCCCTGAAGTTTGGCTGACATTCAGAACCTTGAAGGTTCAGGTGTTCAGAGGATGATGGTAGATGAAGTGTGTCTCTGGTGACTCAGCTCAGAATCACAGAATTGCTCTGGTTGGAAAAGACCCCTGGGATCATCAAGCCCAACCATCAACCCAGCCTTACAAGTTCCCCTCCAAACCTCATCCCTCAGCACCTCAGCCAAACGAGCTTTAAACGCATCCGGGGTGGCGACTCAACCACCTCCCTGGGCAGCCCATCCAGTGCCCACGCTCTCAAAACGTTCTGTTGAAGCATCCTGCAGTTTCTCTGTTCCATCTGAAGAAGGAACACACACGGCCTTGCCGGGTCATTCTCAGAAGTGATCTTTTCACGCGTACCTAGGGAACGACAACAAACATCAGGGCCTGCTCTGATCCTGGGTGATTAAACACTTGACTTTTTCCAAGGCTGTGATGTTTATGAGGAGTTTCAAAGTACGTTTAGCAGGCTGTGCTGGTGTGACATTTCAGGACCCTGCAGAAGCGCACAGTAACGGCCACACATCAGTCGTGCAACAGCAAACTCAAGCTCAGCGTCAGCAACGATGCCCTGACCGGCATGGCTTGGTCATGGAAATGAGGAAAGAAACAGACTGGAGAGCAGCAGAAGACAAGTTGGTGCTGCCTTGAGAGTACAGCTCGTGAGGCCAGCAGTCACCAGGTACATGGTATGCTCCAGAGTGTTTCCCTGGGCCAGCAGGGGACTCAACACCTCCAGTGTCACCTACAGTGAATGTAGGATGGAGGCAGACCGATTGTACTTACACTGCTTGGACATCACTGATGAATATGCGCTGCAGCCAGGTGACAAGATGAACCTGCAGTTAGTCTGTCAACCCTACATATTGAAAACTACCAAGTCCCCTTGCCAGGACTGACTGCGAGCACACAGCAAAGGTACAGTCCTTCCTTCCTAGCTCTCTGCGTCTGGGGGAAAAAGAATCCTCTGCAATGCACCGCGTTATCCTCTCCCTTTTGTTTTCCTTCTGAGAGCTCTCTGAAGCACCTCTGGAGCAGAAGTTGGTAGGTTCAGCACCCCCAACTGCACTAAGGAGTGCCACTGGGAGGAATCCACGACCCTGCTCTGGCAGGGGGATTGGACTAGATGATCTGTCAAGGTCCCTTCCAGTCCCTAATGTGATCTCTGTGTAGTTTATGGAGAATTCAGACAGACTCATGTCTTTTGTCTAAGAGCACTGTGGAAACTACTCTTACTCTTTGCCATCAACCACGCGTGCACCTCAGAATCACAGAGTCACTGAGGCTGGAAAAGACCTCTGTGTCCAGCCTACAACCTAACGTGCCCACAACCAGCTCCAGTTGGACTAGATGTGTCCAGGTGCCTTCCAGTCCCCAATGTTCTGTGACTCGATGAGATTTTAACACCACACTCACTCCAAGCTCACTCCCCAGCGCTGCAGACCCTGACCTGGCACGGTCTCACTTTGGCCGCTGCCCCGCTCTCTGAGCGTCG
The DNA here is from genome assembly GCA_013400115.1 of Rhinopomastus cyanomelas. Classification (NCBI taxonomy): domain Eukaryota; kingdom Metazoa; phylum Chordata; class Aves; order Bucerotiformes; family Rhinopomastidae; genus Rhinopomastus; species Rhinopomastus cyanomelas. The sequence goes on from VXBP01004239.1 coordinate 20,772, forward strand.
CGGGACGCTCAGGCTGTTTACAACAGGCAGCTTTCAGGTGGTGGATGCTGCTGGCTGCTGGATGTGCAGCAGCACAAGCACAAAGCTCTGCATTTCCATGTTGTCTAGACAGCACCCCAGAGAACCCATTAGGCAGCACCCTGCGCAGGTGGAATCACGAGTGCTCTTCCATGAGCACGAAACCCAGCCAGCACCCATTACTTCCAGGGAGAAGAGAAAGTTGCTGGGTTTAATGGCCTCACTCACTTTGCAAAAGCCTCGTGTCCCAGCAGACAGAGGAACCTTTTGGTGTCTTCAGTCACTAATGACTCCATTAGCTATGGTAGCTCTTACTCTCATGACTGAGCTGCGCGAGCACGTGGACTTTCCCTCACCTCTCACCGCACACAAAGACTGACATTTTAGATTTACTCACCATTCCCAGCACCTCCTTCCACTGCTCCTTGTTGTAGCCAGGAAAGTGTTTTGTCTCCAGCTCTGTGTTGAAGTAAATAACGACACAACATCCACAACAGCAACAGCAAGTTAAAGGGACAAAATCATTTACCCTTTAGAAGAGGAATTCAAAGAGCTTTAGAATAAACCTGAGAGAACCTGGAAGGGGCAACACAAATGTTCTTCAACACTTACCAGACTTCGCAAAGCAATTCAGCACGAAAGACCGTGTTCAGGGAGCACAGGGCTCTCTTGCTTCTGCTTTGCTTTGGCTGACTTTTTCAACTTTCTCAAGTTTCATTTTCTTCCTCTCTTCCCTGCAGTTATCCTCCTCCTTTTCAGGTTGCCTTGGCATAGGAATGATGACCCAGGATGACAGCTACCAACAGTCCACAGAGAAGGAAGAAACAGTGTCTGCCTGCTCAGGCCGGTCCTCCCAAAGGAGTGGGCATCACCAAGGCCAGACCAGAGAGTTACTGTCAGACTTGCCCTTTTCTTGTGCTCACAGAGCACAGGAGGCCTGAGACAACCGATAAATAATGAGTAAATCCTTCCTGCCTTTCGTCCCCCCACAACCCAGCCTTTTCTAGATCTGTTAAAAATGTGGCTGGAGAGGCTGGTTACTGACTTACAGCAGGCATCAACTAGTTCTCAAAGGTGCCTTTGCACAAAGGTATCAGTGAGAACTGTGTCTGCCCTGCAACCAGGCCTGTTGGTCTTCCTTCAGAGTACAGGACTATGGTTTCTAGCTGTTTCTTGAACTGTTTGCAGAGTTCACCTGTCACACCTTCCCTGAGACTGGGCACCTGGCACATTCTGAGCCACAAATAACCTGTGAAAATCCTGCTGTCAGAGAGCATGAACTATCTTTAAGCTCTGTAAAGAGAGTCAGGTCTGAGAGCTACGTGGTGCCATCAAAAACTGGAGACATCTGTGTTGCTGGAGGGAAAAAAGACCAGGAACTGCCTATGGGGAGACAGGAAAATTGCCACACAGTCCGTTCCCATGAGGACAAGGGTCACTCTGCTGGGTGTTCTCTAACTCACTCTATATCCAGCTTCTCACAGAATCACAGAGCATTAGGGACCTCGAAAGATCATCCAGTCCAATCCCCCCGCCAGGGCAGGATCCCCTAGAAGCCCCACTTCTACTACAGCAAAACAAATGACAGCAGTTTAGTCCTTTAGGCAGAGCTTAGCTGACACATCTCATTTTTAGCCTTTTTAAAGTGACCTTAGGAAGTCAGAAACCTTACTCGTTACAATGTGGAACCTGGTGTCAAGCGCAGGGCTGTTTCAAAGATCAGCACCGTGATTTATCTGCCAGGCTGTAAACCAGACAGCACAGCGCTTCAAAAGCAGTCGCTGCTTCCTTCCCTCCGCTCTGGCTGCTCGTTTCTGAAACGCACAGTCCTTCCTAGACTAGAAGAGGAACAACAACGTTACTGCTGGTTTGCCCAAGGCTTTGGGTAACTGGAATCACAAAGCAAACCACCACTTGTCCCACAGCTGCAGTGACCCAGGCTAACTCACGTCGCCTCCCTTTTCCCCACATTAGACACGAACCTGATGGGTCACGTCCTGGATTGGAACACTTTGGGGTGCTGTTTGCATCTCTTTTAAGGCCAGTGATGGCACATTTGATAAAAAAACCACAAAAGTGAGAAAGCAGAGAACACGTGAGTTTCTGATTACTCACAGGATGGGCTGGATCTTCAGTAAAACCAGACAGATTTCTAAGAAGGTTAATTAGTTCTCTTAAGGATCACACGGTATGAAAAACAACAGCAACAATATTATGCAAGTACACATCAGCTTCTTATCACAGAGCATCAGGGGTTGGAAGGGACCTTGAAAGATCATCCGGTCCAGTCCCCCTGCCACAGCAGGATCACCTAGATCCAGTCACACAGGAACATGTGCAGGTGGGTTTTAAAAGTCTCCAGAGGAGACTTCACAACCCCCCTGGGCAGCCCCTTCCAGGGGCTCTGCCACCCTCACTGAGAAGAAGGTCCTTCTCAGATTGATGTGGCACCTCCTGTGTTCCATCATTGTTATTTACACATTACTCTTGGAGACATCCATTGCTCTCTTGTCCCCAGACATTTGTTCATTACAAAGCACATTTTAAAAAGACTCTTTTATTCCCAAGTTTCCTTAACAACTGCTTCATCCTGCTTTCCAGCGGTACCAGGGTTCAGCAGTGTGTCTGCAGCTCATTTCTTTTCAGACAAGGTCTGGGGGTGCTGGAACACAGGACATGGTTCAGGTTTTAGTGTGCACTGACTTTACCAGGGTTTGATTTTTCTGCTGCAGTCCACTGGTCCCAATGTGACTTCCGAGCCAGCTGAAAAAGAAAGCTGATTCTCAGTTGTACCAAGAGATCGCTGTTCAACAAAGAAATCATCAGTTTAAGGTAATTCATCTCAAAACTTACTGGTGGTTGTACCACAGAACATTAGGGGTTGGAAGGGACCCCAAAAGGTCATCCAGTCCAATCCCCCTGCCACAGCAGGGTCCCCTAGATCCAGTCGCACGGGGACACGTCCAGGTGGGTTTGAAACGTCTCCAGAGAAGGCCCAGTCATGACAGACCACCAACCTCACGCAACATCCAGAAGAGCAGAACTGTGTCTCAGATTCTAAGCGTACTGCAGGAAGGACTCCGATTTCACAAGCAAACAAAGATGACAATGACATCAAGCTTACTGAGTTTGCTGAAAAGCAGCGAGGACAGAAGTGCAGAAACAGGGGAGACAACTTTGCTGAATGCCATAAAAATAAACTATTTTAATAGATACATAAATAAAAAGGGTTAAAGTCGATTTCCCCCCCAAAAAAAACCCTTAAAGACAGCCCAGCTTCTGTACAGAAACCAAAGCAACTCCACGTGGCTCCGGAATTAAATAGTCACTCTGTTACATTCAACATAACCGGAGGCAAGCGCACGCCGCGGTGATGCACCCGACCCGCGCTCCTTTCCCGTCCTGGCCGTGCGTGCAGGACCTTCTGCTTTTACAGTACTCTGGCGACGTGGAGCCATTAAATAAAGCTCTGGGTGACAGAGCACAAAGGACACTAAAAACCAAAACAAACGAGACCAACCCCAGCACCCAAAGGGGTGGCTTGCGTCCCCCTGACAGCACGAGGTTCAGGGGAAGAGAAATCAGCGTTGTGCTGTAAAATAAATTATGTCTCTTACATGTTGTCGTAGAGTTCTTTAAAGTGTTTAAATATTACATTCACTTGGTGATGCGTTTGCTGCCGACGCCTGGAACACATCCCACGCGGCGCGTGCCATCTGCTCACGTGTGTTCAGGGAGGGGCTCGGCACATTCAAGGCATTTCAGTCATGTGTGTGATCTGTGTTAAGACAGACAAAGTCTCATTCAAAGCAGCTTTCCTCCTGTCACGGCCCCCTCCCCAGAGTTCCTCTGAGGGATCATGGTTTTGCTGTGTTGCATCAAACGAAAGCCACAGGTCGGAGACTCTTTGACGCACAGCGGTTCTCCAGCTTTGCTCTTCCTTCCTGTGAACCACCTGTCAGCCTGAGAACATCTGCCACTAACATCTGCAGACTCCTCACAAACCCCAACTCATCTAGGCAGCGACCCACCACGAAGGTGGGAACTGCCTTCCTGAAGGTGGTTGCTATTGCTGTTGCGAGGTGGAACGTAGCTGTGATGGGAGAGCACCGTTCATCCGGCAGAGGAGAAAGTTTGTTGCGTGGACGTCAGCGCACACACGAGGCAGAGACTTGAGAGATTCTGTGCTGGTGAGATCAGAGAAAAGAATTAAAAGACGACCCCTTTTGTCCATAGTGCAGAGCTGGCATGTCTAGTCTATTCCATCACAAGCTCAAGAGAGTTGGGCCAAGATGACTTGGCGAAGGAGCATCTTGAGAGTCTATCCACCAGCCAGCCCCGAGCGGCAATGTACCGACTGCCCTTTTTTCCGGCTTGCTTTCTTCTTGCTCTTCTTTGGCTTCTTCGCACCTTTACTTTTATCAGGTTTCTTTTTCTTTTCATCCTCCTTAAACCACGGACCCCAGACGCCTCCATTCAGCTTGGGGTTACTCCGAGGGTCCTTAGGCGGGTATCGAACGGGAACGGCGGTCTTATTGAACTGCGAAAGCCTCCGCATCAGCTGCTTCACTACATCAGGGTACTTAGCAGAGAGGTCCACTCGTTCGTAGGGGTCAGCAGTTATGTTGAAGAGCCAAACGGTTTTGCCAGCTGACCAAGAAACGCGCTCGTTGTGCCAGCGGTTGGGGCCCGCGTTGCTGAAGGCCTGCGGAGGGACCCAGTCGCTGTACCCTGGATTGCCCGTCAGCAGCTTCCAGTGCTTGACCCTGATGGCAGACTGGATCGCGGTGTTCCAGATCCCATAGCCCGCTGCCAAGGAGCCGTTTTTGGCTTTGGTGTAAATGGGGTCAATGTTGTGTAAGATGTCCACCCGCGGGGAACGTCTGCCCTCGCTAATGGTTTCCCATATATCGTAGCCATCCAGCTGGATGTCTTCGTCGATCTGCCCTTCTGCCAGCGTGATCAGAGTGGGGAACCAGTCGGTGATGTGCACGAGCTCCTTACACACAGACCCTTTGTTTTTCAGAAGGGGACTATGGACGAACCCAACAGCACGGATACCTCCTTCCCAATAGGTCCCTTTGCTCCCTCGGAGAGGCCAGTTGCTTCCTCCGGCCATCGGCTGCCCTCCGTTGTCTGAAGAATAGATGATGATGCTGTTCTCATAGTAGCCAAACTTCTTTAATGTGAGGGTTACATTGTTTATGGCTTCATCCAGACAAGCCAGCATCGCCGCATATCTCCGCCTGTTGATGTTATTTATTGACCGATAGTTTTCAAAATACTTGCCCGGGGCCTGCAGAGGCGAATGAACAGCTTGGTAAGCAATGTACAAGAATATGGGCTTCCTGGGGTCGTGAGACGCTAGGATCTGTTGGACTTTCTGCGTGTACATCTGCGTCGAGTAGATGCCGTTGTCATGATCCCAAGCCGCGCTGTCATTCTCATAGAGGTCGTAGCCGCATATCCCGGGGCTGTCACACTTGAAGTGAGTGTAGTAGTCGCCGCTGCCCAAGAGCGAGCCGAAGAAAGTGTCGAAGCCTCTCTGCGTGGGCATACATTCCCTGCGGTAAAACCCCAGGTGCCATTTGCCAACCATGTGCGTCGAATAGCCAACCTCCTTCAGCTTCTGAGGTAGCGTGACATTATCCAGAGGTAGGCAGTTGGGCTGAGTCGGCCGTATAATCGAGTGCTGAAGGCCAGTGTGGATCTGGTACCTGGAGGCAGGAAGGGTGGGAAAGAAATGCTCAGGCCTTTATGCATAACTGCAACCACAATACTCCTACGCATGCGGCAGTTTTCCCGGGAAGTCTGTCAAACCCAGATGACACCACGCTACAAAATCTGCTGAAGCAGGAGAACAGCATCTGCTTCACCCCACAGGTGTTCAAGAGCCGTACCCACGCATCCTTCGGCCGGCGGGCAGCAACACTGAACAAGAAACACGATGCAGCAGCAGCGCTCTCTTCTCTCCTCACCGGCCTCATTTTTAATGGTTTTATTTCCTTGTAGCTGTGGAGCAACGTCAAAGGACCACGGAGACGTGGCGCTGCCTGGGAACCACTAGTTGGGCAGCACTGTTTTAGAGGCAGCCGTCTCACGGAATCCCTCGTGTAAAACACAGGCCCTACGAAGCAGAACAAACGCGCCGGGTTTTCCTGAGCGTGAACAGGTACTATGGCACTCACTGGGGAGAACTGAAACCCCAATGGTCTCATGTCTGCTCCTCCCTCATGCGATGCGGGCTACCACAGCAGAGATCAACTGAGTCAGCTAGTCCAAGCACCTGTATATAGAATCACAGAGTCATTCAGGCTGGAAAAGACTCTTGGGATCATGGAGTCCAACCATCAATTCTACCCTACAGGTTCACCCCTAAACCAGATGCCCCACCACCACATCGAAGCGTCTTTTATACAGGAGCACAGATATTTTGAGGGACTTGTTTTTCCCCCACAGAAAGCTTTCACATGTCCCCATTTACCACTGCTTATAGCAAATTATGTGGCTAAATACTACTGTCACAAGGCCTCATAATTTACTAGAGGTAAATGTACCTCCAGCAGATAAATGCACCGGGCTTCAAGCATGTGTGAGCAGCAGATTTAAGGGCAGGTAATAAACCCTGCAGAGCAGTAGAGCCTCTGTGTAAAGAAGACATATGGCCTCCACCTGATTTGAAAATCAATTTGGCATGGGCAGTAGTACGTATAAAAAATAATCACGGAGAAATCCATTTCTATCAGTTTTACACTAAAGAGTGAGGGGCAACAGCACATTGTAAACCCGAGACAACTTCTCCCTGAGTGCAGGAAGAGACTGAACTCTGGTAGGAGCAGAGCAGCGAGGTCCACCGATACTGTGAATCTTCCCCAAAGCCACTTTGCTATTAATTTGTGGTAGGAGTTGGAACTTCCTGACATATTCTGCTGGTCCTGCCAAGCCGACTGGCCTCCTGAGCCATCTATAAAATGAAAAACATTAGGTTCTGCCTGTCCATAAATAACGTCAAGTCTGCTTTTGTTAAATGTCTTCCTGGCCAGGATCTTAGGAGGCACCAGAGATGCCTTCAGTGCCTGTCAATGTGTAGGAAGTGTGTCACTCCCACTGTACTCTGTACTCTTCCTCCACAGAACCAGAAGCTCCAGCCGAACTAATATCTTGCAGAAGCTTTGGGTGTTGCACTCCTCTGCTCCAAGCCAGCTTGGACTCGGTGCTGCTTCTCTCTGTCTCTCTGGCAGCTCCTCCCAGAGCTCTGTCTCTGTTACCAGGCTGTGGGTCTGGAGCGCTGCCATCCAGTTGTCCCCCACATGCACGAGCGGATGCTGACAGAAGAGATGCTGCGGTAGTTATCGCGCGCTCTCAACATGACGGGTTTCTGGGATCTACATGTCAAAGCAATGCCACGCACATGCAGACACACGCAGCTCTGCCATCACTGAAGGACAACGTTCCTGTCCTTTGTGACAACGTAAGTGACAGCAAGGAAACCAAGCTGACCGATAGCACTGCCCATCCTCAGTGCTGCTCCGTCTTCAGGAGTTCTCAGGGAATTACAGTCCCACCTTGTTTCTTTACCCTTGTTCCTCCAACTTCTCAAGTCTTTCACAGAATCACAGAACATTAAGAGATTGGAAGGGACCTCCAAAGATCACCCAGTCCAATCCCCAGACACAGCATGATCACCCAGACCAAGTCACACAGGAACACATCCAGGTGGGTTTTAAATGTCTGCAGAGAAGGAGACTCCACAACACCCCTGGGCTCTGGCACCCTCATTGTCAAGAAGGTCCTTCTCAGACTGATGTGGATCCTCCTGTGTTCCAGCTCACACCCACTGCCCCTTGTCCTACCATTAGATGCCCCTGAGCAGAGCCTGGCTCCATCCTCCTGATACCCACCCTTCACATATTTATCAACATGAATGAGGTCGCCCCTCAGGCCTTGTTTCTCCAAGCTCAAGAGCCCCAGCTCCCTCAGCCTTTCCTCATCAGGGAGATGCTCCGCTCCCTTCATCATCCCTGTGGCTCTGTGCTGGGCTCTCTCCAGCAGTTCTGTGTCCTTTCAGCAAATGTCCCTTATTTGATTCAGCAGCAAAAGTCCTTGTTCCCACCCTGCTCTTTCAGCAAACAGCTTCTGTCTTCTTCAGTGCTGATGGCCTCCTCTATCTGATGACCAACTCCAGTTCTAGTCAGACAATTGTCCTGGATAAGCTAATTTTCCTGGAAGTCAGGATTTTTTCTAAAGTAGTGTTTTAGTACCAGAGATGATTTCACCCTCCTCCTAGACACAGAAGATAAACTCACAAGCTCACCCCCAGCCATGAAACATCTGTGAAGTACATGCTGGGGATTTCATCGCTCTCCTCCACAAGATTAGCTAATTCTTTAGAATAAATTGCTGGACTTCCACTGCAAACGCAGAAAAGCAAGTTACAACCACCAAGAGACTGGAAGTCATTACAGCCGTTACACCACCAGTAACCAGTCAAATGAGAGCAAACGCTGACAGGCCACAGAATCTAATCTCATGGTTTTTTGTAGCCTTTCACCTTTATGGACAACATTCACACAAAGGTGACGGCCCGACAAAGTTCTGCATAAAGCTCTGGGGTTCGAGGCTTGTGAGGGCTTTGTACGCCTGCACCAGGCTCTGCTTCTCCCCACCCTCTTAAAATCTCTCTCTACATAACCACTAGGTTTGTAAATCTACTAGAAACCTGAAATCAGCAGAAGGAGGAACCACGTAAGATTTAAGCAAAATATTGAGCGAGGAACAAGCATATTACTAGTTCTCCTCGACGCAGGGGGACGGCTCTTCTTGGTGAAGTTGCTACTCTGATTTCTGCTTCACGAGCCCAGCAGTTGTTCAGACGTCAGTGGTAAAAACCCCAGTAACTGTTCCAGCTAAAGCAGCTGTTTAGTGCTGGACGACTTTGTTTACTTGTTTGTAGTGAAAACTTTAAAGCAGTGGGCTCCCAGAGGAGTTTGTCGATGACTTCATAAGTCCTTTGCTTCTTGGATGCTGAGAGAAATATTTCACAGAATCACAGAACATTAGGGCTCGGAAGGGACCTCGAAAGATCATCCAGTCCTGTCCCCCCACCACAGCAGGATCCCCTAGATCCAGTCGCACAGGAACATGTCCAGGTGGGTTTGAAACGTTTTCAGAGAAGGAGACTCCACAAACTCCCTTCCAGTGCTCTGTCAGCCTCACGGTGAAGAATTTCAGAGGCTTCTTAAAACAATATGTAAGCATTAAATCCCTCATCCTGGATACTGCTTTCCAAAATGTTCCTGTTTTAACCAGAAAGGCACAAGCTGAGCTAGTAGTGGCTTTTATATTACTCTACCTTCAGCCTCATGGCAGAGAGACTTTTAAGTTGTTCCAGGTCAACTGTATATCCAAATGTCAGAGTCTCCGTGGATGTAAACCACCACGGGGATACTAAAGTCAATACCACCTGAGCTTGAGGAATGCATTAACATTTGGAGGCTTCATTTTCCCCTTCTGATGTCCTTCGTAAAGTTAAATTAGTTTCCCAGTTCTCATCTGGAGAGCAAACCAAAGCAAGGAAGTGGATCAACGACAACAGTCTTTGCACATTTTCACTAGCCCTCCCCTGAAGCAGAGCACGGCGCATGGTCTGCAGAGCGGAAGGCTCTCCTGGCACGTCTCGCGTCCCTGTGGTGTGCTTAGGCAGTCTGAAACACATGGAGGCAAGAGCAGTTTTCCTTAAGAAACCGTTTCCCCGAGGAGTTGTCTATTGAGCATTTTCCCCACTTCACTTCTGGGTGGGTTCTGCACTGGGGAAGCAGCTGGAATGGTTCTAATTTTGCAGCAGGCCTGGACAAAACGACTGACTTTAAAGGCTTTCGTAACGGTACAGCTCTGCTTTAATTGTCTTCAAACTGAGATCCCTTTAAGGCTTGCTGAAGATTAACAAAGCAGCTCAGTTTGAGGTTCCTCATTTCAAGAGCTTTTGCTAGCCCAGTTCTAGCGAGGACACAGGGAGAACGGATTTTTACTACGTTTCTATAGCTCAGGATACATCACAGAACCATTCTGGTTGGAAAAGACCCCCAGGATCATCAAGTCCAACCAGAAACCCTCCTCTACAAGGTCATCCCTAAACCACATCTCCCAAGTCACCTACATCTAAGTGACTTTTCAATTCATGTAGGGATTGGGCTTCAACCCCCACCCTGGGCAGCCCATCCCAGGGCCTGACCTCTCTCTCCGGGAAGAATTTCTTCCTGATGTCAAGTCTAACGCTCCCCTGTTGGAGCCTGAAGCCCTTCCCTCTGGTTCTGTCACTGTGAGAAGAGACCAGCACCAACATCTCTACGGTGTCTTTTCAGACAGCTGTAGAGAGCAATGAGGTCTCCCCTCAGCCTCCTCTTCCTCAAACTAAACAGCCCCAACTCTCTCCATCTCTCCTCAATCACCATTCGACAAAACGTTCTCTATTTAGCCTAGAAAAGACCATCGTTCCAGAAGTACAGAGAACTGCTTGAAACAGTCCAGCACAGAGCCACAGGGATGATGAGAGGAGGGGAGCATCTCCCTGCTGAGGAGAGGCTGAGGGAGGTGGGGCTCTGGAGCTGGGAGAAAAGGAGACTGAGGGGTGACCTCAGGCTCTGCTCAGGGGCATCTAGTGATAGGACAAGGGGCAGTGGGTGTGAGCAGGAACACAGGAGGTTCCACATCAGTCTGAGAAGGAACTTCTTGATGGTGAGGGTGCCAGAGCCCTGGAAGGGGCTGTCCAGGGAGGTTGTGGGAATCTCCTTTTCTGGAGAAGTTTAAAACCCTCCTGGATATCCTCTGTGACCTGTGTTAGACAGTTTTGTCCTGCTCCGGCAGGGGGGTTGGACTTGATGATCTCTTGGGTCCCTTCCAACCCCTAACATCCTATGATCCTATGGATCTAGGTGATCGTGCTGTGGCAGGGGGATTGGACTGGGTGATCTTCCAAGGTCCCTTCCAATCCCTAATGATTCTACGTTCTGTGATTCTGTGAGCTTGTCTGTAGTGCCGTCACCTTTAAAGGAAAAACAGCTGCGTGTGGAACCAAGCAGGGAGCGAAGAGAAGCACAATTCTTTGTCTGCCTTTCCTCAGGGTTCCTCTGCCTGGCTGCGAGGAGCAGATTAAAAAAAAAGTCAAATCACAGAACGGAACTCCAGCGGAAGTTTCAACTTTAAATCACCCCACAAATTAAACTGCAATTAGTACTTTCATACACTAATACTCGATTTTTTTAACAAGTTGTTATTAAACCAGCAGCATATCCGCTCCTAAACTTCCCTGTCAGTGAGGCAATTTGTCTGCTCAAGTGGGAGGACAAATAGAGGATGGAGGAGAAGGTGGGAGCCGGCAGCAGCTGGGATGCACATGTGGACATGCAGCTATTGTTTGCTCTGATCCCCGCGAGCTGCAGCTGCGGAAACAGAACGTGCAGGGTTTCCAACTGCATCACCAAGTGTTATTCATTGTGGGGAGGCAATGTGTGGTTGCACAATCGACGCTCCCCAACTCATGTCTACATGCCAGCAACACGGAAAGAACACGGCTGGATGAAATACTTGGCATGCCAACCAGAAAACCAGACAGGGCCACCAAAGGCTTGCACCTAATCACCAGGACACCAGGAAAAATGCTGGGACTTTGGATGAGGAGAAGCTCACGTCAGCAGACCATCCCTGTGTGGTCCTCTGGAGTTAAGGCACGCAAACAGCAAGGGAAAATCTAGGGGAGTTTTTATAGCCCAACCTCAGTGCTTTTTACAGGAGGAAAACCAGAAGAAAATGAGATAAAGGGAATTAGGAAAGGCTGAGGGAGCTGGGTGTCTTGAGCTTGGAGAAAAGGAGTCTGAGGGGTGACCTCATTAATGTCGATAAATATGTGAAGGGTGGGTGTCAGGAGGATGGAGCCAGGCTCTGCTCAGGGGCATCTAGTGATAGGACAAGGGGCAACGGGTGTGAGCTGGAGCACAGGAGGCTCCACATCAGTCTGAGAAGGAACTTCTTCACAGTGAGGGTGACAGAGCCCTGGAAGGGGCTGCCCAGGGAGGTTGTGGGAGTCTCCTTTTCTGGAGACGTTGAAAACCTGCCTGGAAATGTGTGACTGGACCTAGGTGATCCTGCTGTGGCAGAGGGATGGGGCTGGATGATCTCTGGAGGTCCCTTCCGATCCCTAATGTTCTGTGATTCTGCAAATTGAAACGCCCTACGTTGGCACAACAGAACCCCCATGGCTGCTTCAAAAAGGAGTCTGCAAACCCTGTTGTGAGCACTGGATGAGGCTGGAGAAAGACCACATCTCCTGCTATTTATATCCTGGAGCAGTCATTCTGACCCACAGGAAAAACTTCAACCTGCCTCAGAATTCTGTGGCAGGTGACGAAAATCTGTCTCTTTGCAATTTATTCTGTGAACCCACCTAGGGGACAGGAAAGATATTCAGAAGATGGTTGCCTCCATACAAAAGGCATCTTTAATTAAAATGACAAAGTGGGTGGCAGGTGTAAGTCAGGAGCCAAACAGTTCTGTTCTTACCTTGCACTTTAATTAAAGCACCCACTGCAGCCAGTTTTTACTACTTCTGAGTTACTATTGTCCTTCTGCAACATGCACCTAGCCAGAACCTAGAGTCAAGATCAATCCACCTTGAACTGACAGCTAGGAGGACTGAGGGCAAAAATGACAAGACGCTAACGACCGTATCAGGGCTTTATGAGATACCATTTGAGATAGGTAACTACTTTATAATTAAAGAACATTACGACTCTGAAAAGAAGGATATTGTGTCGCGTTCTGAGCCCTTCAGTTCCAGAAGGACACAGAACTGCTGGAGAGAGCCCAGCACTGAGCAAAGATGATGATGGAGGGAGTGAAGAGTCTCCCTTGAAAGGAAGGGCTGAGGGAGCTGGGTTTCTTGAGCTTGGAAAAAGGGAGACTGAGGGGTGACCTGATTAATGTTGATAAATATGTGACAGGTGAGTGTCAGGAGGATGGAGCCAGGCTCTGCTCAGTGTCCCCTAATGATAGGGCAATGGGTGTGAGCTGGAACACAGGAGGTGATCAAGGCCAGGTTAGATAGGGCGCTGGCCACGTGCTCTGGTGAGAGGTGTCACAGCCCATGGTATGGCGTTGGATCAAGGTGATCTCTGAGGTCTCTTCCAGCCTAAACCTGTCTGTGATTCTACGTTAAACTAGAAACTACACAAAGCTGCAAGAGCAAGAGAGCACGATCCACTTAACCCACTTCACTTGCAGTCCTGCACAGACTGCAAGGCCCAGCCAGACACCCCCCATTTCAAACCCTTGACGCCAGCACGACTCTCAGCACGAGAACAGTGCCCTCCTCCGCTCTCTCTGCAGGTATCCTGGGACAGACAGACGTAAGCCAGAGACTGTTTCGTGCCTCCCCAGAGCTTCTGCTCGAACTGAAGTAATTTCCAATGGCACCATTCTCCTGGTCACACAAGCAAGAGCTTTATCTGGCATGAAGAAAATCAAAAGGATTTGGACTTTTCAACATCACAGCTTGTTTTCCGGACTGACATTTACTGGTAACAGCAGTGGCAATGAATCATGAGCAAATGGAATAACCTTGACTTAGTAAAGAAGGCTGGGAGCCAAGAGATGCTTTCTTCTGGGTTCTCTACAGCTTTTAGCCCCATTCTTCTGATCAACCTCTACTCTTCTGTCCTTCTCACACCTTCTATCAGTTTCTTTTGTGCTTCTTACTCCTTTAAAGCAGGAGTCGTACCATCATCTACAGCAGGGATGGCTGTTGTACAACACAGATAAGACTCAAAACAGGCTTTTCAGCCTTCTGATGCTAAAACCAGTTTGTAACTGGATTTGTTACAACCCCGAGCTTACAAAGATCCCGTCGCTGGGGGTTGATCTTTGAGATCCCTTCCAGCCATTCTGTGAGTGCTGGCAATTACATACAAATTCTGTCACACATTGCTGGCTACGGGGCCAGAGCCAACCTCCTCACGCAACTGAGACTGTCATTAGCACTACTGCAGCTCTCTTTTATATTTCCTGATTCACTTAGGAAAGATCTCATTAAAACCCATTTCTCAGAACTGACCACAGCACGCCAGCCTGCTCTGGACTGAGACGAGGGCTGCTGTTGGAAGGCACCACAGGCACTTCTCAGAGAAAGGACGTGTGAAGATAACGAAGTATTTTCTGAACCCACGTCCCTGCTGAAAAGCTCCTGATTGACAACGTGGGGAAATGAACCATCTTTGTTTATTCACAGAGGAGATTCAACGTGGAAATGAAATGCTTTCGCTGCCGCTCTGCAAGGGCTGTAGGTGTGCTGCCGTAGCGAGGGAGGGAGTGGGGGAGCAGTGTTTCGAGACTGTCACTCACTGCTGTGACAGCTGTTGCAAACACAGTAGAGCTCTGCCATGCTGGGTAACGTGGCACAATAAGGACGGCAAAGCGGCTGTACTCCAGGCACAACCCCCTCCCATCTTCAGGGATTTGCAAGTTGCTGCAAAACAATAAAGGCACAAAGTCTAACTGAACTCTCTTCCCACACATCCTTACACCCTGGTCTACAGCTTCCTCCTCTCTTAAGAGAGCAGATGAGATACTGGAGTGAGTCCAGAGAAGAGCAGCGAGGCCGGTGAAGTGCCTGGAGAGCAGGTCTGAGAGGAGCAGCTAAGGGAACTGGGGCTGTTTAGTCTGGAGAAAAGCAGGCTGAGGGGAGACTTTATTGCTCTTTACCTCAAAGGAGGGTGTAGAGAGGTGGGGGTCTGTCTCTTCTCCCAAGTCACTACTTATAGGACAGGAGGAAAAATCCTCAAGTTGTGCCAGGGGAGATGTAGGTTAGGTATCATGAAAATTCTCTTCCCTGACAGAGTGGTTGGGGGCTTGGAACAGGCTGCCCAGAGAGCAGAGTTGCCGTTCCTGGAGGGGTTCTAAAAACAAGCAGATGTGGCACTTTAAAACATGGTTTAGCAGGCAACCAACCTGAATGATTCCATGAAAAGCTCCAAGTGCTGGAATGAAACCTCAGCAGGTACTGTGCCTAGCTCACTGCAGCCCATCCTTTAAAAGAGCAGCAAACACTAAAATGCCCCTGATACTCTGCTCCCAGTTGCAAGATCCCAGAGCATGGGGCACTGTGAAGCCCCTTCTCACCATCCTGATGCGCTTTTCCCTTCCCCTTAGCCTCCTACAACACAGGAGAGAACAAACCAGAGTGAACAGGAGCTAGAGGTTAACAGCACGGCTGGTTCTGGGCTTCTGCGTGACTGAACAATGAAGCGACTTGGATAAACGCTGGTTTTGTTCCCCTCCTAAATCCGGCTTAGCAGAACAAGTAGGGGCTATCCTGGATGTCACTGCTGCGCTCTCTAATCCCTCCTAACAAGGGCTAATTTCTGATTTATGCTGCTCCTGGATCACGTCTTGCTTTACTGTTTGCATCGCGGCAGCGTCTGAAAGCTTACAGAAAGCGAGGCCGCAGGACAACAGGCCTGGGGAGCAACTGGAGTGTGACACAGAAGGGCACTGGAAACGGGTGCTTTGGCATTGCTAGCCCAACAAAATCTAGAAACCACATCTCGCAGAACCGTTGAATCATTTAGGCAGGAAAAGCCCACCAAGACTGAGTCCAACTACTGGAAGGAGCTGCCTGGGGAGGTGGTGGAGTCACCTACCCTGGAGACGTTTAAAACCCGCCTGGCCACGTTCCTGTGCAACTGGATCTAGGGGATCGGACCGGATGATCTGTCGAGGGCCTTTCCAATCCCTAATGCTCTGTGATTTTGTGATCAATCTCCTCCTCCAAGCCAACCACTAAACCATGTCCCTCAGCTCTGTATGTCACACGCAGAGCAATTATGTCCAAAAGCAGGCAGCAGACTTTCAAACGCTAACATGGTAACGAAACAGTGCCTTCCTGAAGATGTTAGGAAGAGATTTTGATCCCAAACAGAACACCCAAAGAACGACTCACGTAATGGAGTGAGTTGAAGGAGCACAAGCGAGGTGTAAATGGGACACACACACAGTTTTGGCAGCATGCTCTCAACATACTGAACAATTAAATCCCAGGACATCTGCAGAAACCTTGGACCGATGCCACTGGCACTGTATGCCTGCTTGGGTGGGGCTTTTCCCCCTCCGCGTGGAAGTACCTGCTTCACAGAGCGATGTTAGATCACAAACCCTGTGCTAAGTGATCTAAGGACTGGTACCCTCCTGAAAATCTATAATATTCCATACTGTACTGTTAAAGATCTTCAAGAGTAAATTGACACAATCAGAATCATTTAGGTTGTGAAAAGCCTTTAGAATCACAGAATCATTCAGGTTGGAAAAGACCCTTGGGACTCACCGAGTCCACGCTCAGTCCTGCTCTGCAAGTTCACCTCTAAATCAGATCCCCCAACACTACAGCTAAGTGACTTTTAAACTCACCCAGGCATGGGAACTCAACCACCACCCCGGGCAGCCCACTCCAGTAAAATCACCGAGTCCGACCATTAACCCAGTTCTCCCAGAGCACCACTAAACCATGCCCATAAGCTCCAGACCTACACGACTTTTAAACACATCCAGGGAACTTGGCAGAGATTCAGGCATCAAGACTACGAATGAAGTTCTCATCGACTTCCTAGGACCTGGTTGGTCCTTTACTTTGGATATTTGGATGCAGTTGTTCTGTCTGCACTCTGAAGTGCTCCAGTGGGTCACTACCAGATGGACCCTTGAGAACAACCCACTTGGTTCTACTGTCATTTGTCTGGAAGCTGTTCTTATTTTCGAGCACACTACATCCCTCACAACGGGGGTGGCCAGCAGATCGAGAGAGGTTCTCTTCCCCCTCTACTCTGCCCTATTGAGACCGCATCTGGAATCTTGCGACCAGTTCTGGACCCCTCAGTTCCACAAGGACACAGAGCTGCTGGAGAGAGTCCAGTGCAGAGCCACAGAGATGATGGAGTGGAGCATCTCCCTGCTTAGGAAAGGCTGAGGGAGCTGGGAGAAAAGGAGACTGAGGGGTNGGGTCTCTTGAGCTGGGAGAAAAGGAGACTGAGGGGTGACCTCATTGATGTTGATAAATATGTGAAGGGTGGGTGTCAGGAGGATGGAGCCAGGTTCTGCTCTGTGTCGTCTAGTGATAGGACAAGGGGCTGTGGGTGTCAGCTGGAACACAGGAGGTTCCATATCAATCTGAGAAGGAACTTCCCAGTGAGGGTGACAGAGCCCTGGCAGGGGCTGCCCAGGGTGGGATGTGGAGTCTCCTTCTCCAGGGAGGTGTAAAACCCACCTGGACGTGTTCCTGTGCAACTTGATCTAGGTGACCGTGCTGTTGCAGGGGGATTGGACTGGATGATCTTTCGAAGTCCCTTCCAGTCCCTAACGTTCTACAATTCTCTGATATTACACAGAGAGGAGCATAAATTATGGCATCACATTACTAATTGATTGCACATATGGTCACAGCCCATCCATTTCCATCACTGCCTCCACCAGCTCAAAGACAAAAATCAGCACACTACTGTAAATTTAAAACAGTGAAGAAAAACCAAAGTAATTTAAATTGTGATTTTTTCAAATGTGAGTCACTTACTTTTTCAAAGATTTCTTTCAGAGCCATGAGAAATGATATCCTCTATAAAAATTAGCAGAATATAAGGTAGAGGCAGTGATTCATTGAGAAACATGGCTTGTTATGTAGAAAGGGAAATGCATTTAGCACTTATCAAGGAGTTCATTAAATAGCTATAGAGCTCTGACTCAGGAAGACTGATTTGTAGGGCCAGACCCTCCACATCTCCTTGGAGATAGAAGAGCTTTCTTGACCAGGATGGATTTTAACTGCCTGCTCTTCAGCTGACAAGTGCATAGCACAGCAGCCTTTTTATTAGAAGAAAGGGGATTTGAAAGGTCAAATTCTGCTTTCTCAGAGGTTCCAAACCAACACTATCACCATTACAGAACCACAACTCCTACACATTTGATCTTCAGCCTTAGGGTGTCTTGTGGGAGCCGAGTATTTACATTTGTCATCCAAAAGATGACAGTGAGACCATAACTCGTCGCTCCTTTTCAAGCACAGTTAGCTACAGGGAACATTACTCAGTCAGTGGCACGCAACTTGTGGTTCCCAAACCACTTGTGCTCTTGCAAGTTTGTGAAATTATGGATTTCAGTGGAGAGCAGTCATGGCAATAACATTCCAAAGATCATCTAGTCCAATCCCCCTGTCACACAACTAGATTCAGTCACACAGGAACACATCCAGGTGGGATTTAAATGCCTCCAGGGAAAGAGGCTCCACAACACCTCTGGGCAGCCCCTTCCAGGGCTCTGGCACCCTCACCGAGAACAAGTTCCTTTTCAGACTGATGTGGAACCTCCTGTGTTCCAGCTCTCACCCACTGCCCCTTGTCCTAGCATTAGATGTCACTGAGCAGAGCCTGGCTCCATCCTCCTGACACCCACCCTTCCCATATTTACCAACATTCATGAGGTCACCCCTCAGTCTCCTTTTCTCCCAGCTGAAGAGCCCCAGCTCCCTCAGCCTTTCCTCAGCAGGGAGGTGTTCCACTTCCTCAACTCTGTGGCTCAGTGCTGGACTCTCTCCAGCAGTTCTGAGTCCTTCTGGAACTAAGGGGCCCACAACTGGACACAGTATTCCAGATGTGGTCTCACTGGGGCAGAGTAGAGGGGGAGGAGAACGTCAGAGCTGCAATGCCAAGCAAATGGAGTGTCTCACCCTACACAGTGTTCTTATTATCGGCATTTATCCCTGCGTGGGGAGAGGAATATGGGGACAGTGGGGATTGTAAAGGGAAAAGGGGAAGGAGAGGAAAGGTGGCGCAGGCATGCTTCGTGCGTGTCATAAATACGAAGATAAAGTATTTCTTTCCTCTCTAGGAGCCAAGATAGTTGTAGGAGGAGACACTCACACAATTCAATGCCATTTGCTGGCACAGTATAATATCATCTGCACTGTGACTACACAATCCCAACCAGGGCTGACGAGTTGTGACAATGCTACAGATATATCTTCTGTCAGGAGACCACAAAGACATTAATAAAGCTGTTGAATATCAGAACATCTCATCTGTTCAGTTTTTTTTCCTGTGAAACTCTTCGACTCACTAAGCAAACCTGTGCTCTTTGTGTAACTCCAGCAAGTCCTATTGGGGGGAAACAACCCAGAGGAAGCTGGAAACCCTGCAGGGAACTACCAGGTAACCCTGTAACATCCTCTTACCTGTATTTTCAAACAGTGATAACAATGTCTAACTCATTTATATAGCTTTTCCTCTTCAGTCTCAAAGCATCCCACAACACAGAGGAAGCAACATCTCTATTTTCAATTTTTACCCCTTGAAGATACAGAAAATAGAGCACCTCCCAGAACTTGGGCTTGCCAAAGACCAGGTTTCTCAAAACACTGAAGAGTCACCAAGAAAAGGTGAGAGCAGCAAGACAGATGGAGAATCATAGAATTATTCTGGTTAGAGAAGACCCCTGGGATCATCCAGTCCAACCAGCAACCCTACTCTACACCCCTAAACCAGATCCCTCAACACTACATCCTAGTGACTTTTAAACTCATCCAGGGATGGGGAGTCAACCACCACCCTGGGCAGCCCATTCTTCACCCTCTCCAGGAAGAATCTCTTCCTGATGTCCAGTCTAACCCTCCCCTGTTGGAGCTTGAAGCCCTTCCCTCTGCTGCTGTCACTAATGACCTGTGAGAAGAGCCCAGCACCAACATCTCCACAACAGTGTCCTTTCAGATAGTTGTAGGGAGCGATGAGGTCTCCCCTCAGCCTCCACTAAAGGAGATGATCTGTAATGCCTGAGCTCGCATCTCTTGGCCAATTCCAAGCCTGAACTAAACACACATTTTGGCTACAAATTAGGAAGATGAAGGCTCTTTTATCTGTCTGACAGAATTTATTTAACTAACGGGGTCATTTGGGGAAACCACATCAATCTCGCATCTTAAGAATGGTAACTGCTGCCCCACATTAGGAAGAAAGGAGATGAAAGAAGGAAGGGACAGATTAAAAATGCACAGAAACCACATTAGAATCAGAGTGGAACTTCAGTGATTTCATTAGGGCTTGATCCAGTTACTAACATCAGCCGGTGACATCAAGCCAGGAGCAGTTACTGTTATGTAAGAGCAGCATTTTACGAGGAAATAGCTACTTATCTGAAATAAAATTTGAAAAGCCTCTAATGTAGGGCTGACGATCGGCACTCCCAGTGTAAAGGACAGCAGGAGCTAGCCAGCAGTCAGTATCATCGGGTTTTTCCTGCTTTGAGGTGGTGGTGAGAATCTGGGGGGGGTCTTTGTAGTGTCATTCAACTTTTAAACCATCCCGTAAACTTCACAGAATCACTCTGGTTGGAAAAGACCCCTGGGATCATCAAGTCCAACCAGCTACCCTACCTTACAAGTTCAGCCCTAAACCACACCCCTCAAGACCTCATACAAACCAAATTTAAACTCATCCAGGGATGGCAACTCAGCCACCTCCCTGGGAAGCCCAGTCCAGTGCCTGACCACCCTTTCTGGGAAAAAATTCATGCTAATAACAAGTCTAAACTTCCCCTGTTGTAGTTTGGATCTAGTCCTTCTTGATCTATCACTAATGGCTTACGAGAAGAGCCCAGCACCAAGCTCTCCACAACGTCCTCTCAGGTGGTTGTAGACAGCAATGAGGTCTCCTCTCAGCCTCCTCTTCTTCAAACTAGAGAGCTTTTTCAGTCTTTCCTCCTAAGATTTATTCTCCAGGCCCTTCACCAGCCTAGTTGTCCTCCTTTGTACCTGCTCCAGCACCTCCACATCTCTCTTGTACTGCGGTGCCCAAAACTGGACCCAGCACTCAAGATGTGGCCTCACCAGTGCCGAATACAGGGGGACGATAACCTCCCTACTTGTATTGGCCACACTGTTTCTAATACAAGCCAGGATGCCATGGGCCTTCTTGGCCACCTGGGCACACTGATGGCTCATATTCACCTTGTTGTCTCTTAGAACCCTGAGGTCCCTCTCTGCCAGCTGGCTCTCCAGCCACACCTCCCCAAGCCTGCAGCATTGCGGGGGGTCATTGTGGCCCAAGTGCAGGACCTGGCACTCGGCCTTGTTGACTCTTCTGCCATTAGCCCATTGCTCCAATCTATCCAAGTCTCTCAATTTTCTAATGTTGCTTCCCTTTTCAACTTGCAGACTGCATTAGGAAAAACCAAAACAATCTTGCGGCAAACTTGGTGGCCACGAGCACAGCTTGGAAATTGTGCAGCAGACCAAGAACAATAGAAGGGCAGAAGAGAGGATTATTCTATTGGGAAGCAGCTTAGACCCTGGGATGGCTGCAGAAAAGCCACGGCTGGACAGACTCTCTCTTGAAATACGTAAGTTAGGTTCAGCTGCGGGCTGTGAAAGTAAGTTTTCTGCTGACTCTTCAAGTTCTTGGGTACGTTACATAAGCTCCCTTTCCCCTTTTATTTTTATGTAAATATTTTATGAACCATGGGTCTTTGAACTGGGTTTCTCCAGACCACTGACCGACTCTCACAAGTCTCTCTGAAATTGTATCTCATACATTGCAAGAAATTCATCACCCTCATCCATCAACCCCCCCCAACAGTCCAGCACCACTACCTACACTCTACACTGACTCCCCTTTCCAGAATCCTCCAAAAACTTTTCCAGTTCAGAAAAAGTGCCTTTCCTGCACCCCCATCCACTTCTTCCCCCACATCTGTCTTCGTTCTCATTGCTGGGGGATGAAGACACAAACCCCATGCTCGAAATTAGAGTCGACTGTGATTCTCAAACCTAAGCCAGTATGATTGGTTTGACAGGGAAATATCTCCCTTCCTTCTGAGACTACCTGTATCCCCTGTGCGAGACCCAGAAGAGCTGCTCCAACTGCTTCTCGGCTGAACTCAGAATTAAGACATTAATTTCACTATGATTTAGAGCACTTGACTATGAATGAACCTCCTTTGGATTTCATTTGCTCTGGAAATATCTCTCATCAGTTTTCCTTCGGAGCATATAAATACCCTTTGCATCAGCTACAGTTTTACACGCTGGAATAAAAGCTACACTGGGGAGCATCACCGGGGTCACTGGGACCAAACTAATAAGAGCTTCATGGATTCACCTATGACAAGTTCTGGTTTTGTCTCCTGCTCTGGTTTACATTGATTTCTTCTCCACGAATCACAGAACATTAGGGATTGCAAGGGACCAATTCCCCCCCACCACAGCAGGATCACCTAGATTGTCACACAGGAACATGGCCAGGTGAGTTGGAGACATCTCCAGAGAAGGAGACTCCACAACCCCCCTGGGCAGCCCCTGCCAGGGCTCTGTCACCCTCACTGGGAAGAAGGTCCTTCTCAGATTGATGTGGAACCTCCTGTGTTCCAGCTCACACCCACTGCCCCTTGTCCTATCACTAGATGCCCCTGAGCAGAGCCTGGCTCCATTCTCCTGACACCCACCCTTCACATATTGATCAACATTCATGAGGTCACCCCATAGTCTCCTTTTCTCCCAGCTCAAGAGCCCCAGCTCCCGCAGCCTTTCCTCATCAGGGAGATGCTCCCCTCCCTTCATCATCTTTGTGGCTCTGCACTGGGCTCTCTCCAGTAGCTCTGTGTCCTTGTGGAACTGAGGGGCTGAGAACAGGATGCCACTGCTTTGCCAGAGTTCACCTACTCAGGTCCAAGCCCAGTTGAAGCTCCTTGTTTTCCCCTTGGTCTCATAGATCAGCACAAGGCAGGACTCTTCAAATCTCAGAACACAAACGTGAAAAATACCTGTCACTCTACTGAGACAGAAGGACAAAAACAGAAATGAGAGAACGGGAGGAAGGCTTTCGACCGAGGAAGGCACCATTTGGACATTTACAGAAGCTCTCAGCCTTCCTCAGAACCCTGTATTTTGCTCATCTACCTGTTTTTCCTTTGCTTTTCTAGCTGAAACAAGATTTTTAATCTTTGTTATCTTCTCTTCAGATGGAAAAAACCCAGAAAAATTCTCATTCTCTCCCCGAACCTGCACTTTCCAAGGGTTGTTACTGAGGGAGGAAACAGGACACAAAGCAACACAATCACAGCAAGAAATCTTGTGAGTGCGTGACTACCCAGGGAACTCTTGACTAGTCCAGAGACACAAAAACAGAGATTTAAATTCACTTGCTGAGCAAGTGGAATCATGCAAGGCACACTACACGTCTTATTAAGGTCCCCAAACGCATAAACGCTATCTCAGGCTCTCACCGAGAGCTCTCCCACTCGCTCCCTCAGGAATGTGCTTGCAGAATTTCACTGCTCCTGACTCAAGAACTCCTACTTCAAAATTATTCTCAGTTACAGCTGTGTTTTTGCTGCTTGTTTAAAAAGCATTTGATGGCTTTTAATTACCTGCAGATAGTTCATTCTCTAGAAGAGAGATCCCCAAAAGTGAACCCT
Organism: Rhinopomastus cyanomelas; assembly: GCA_013400115.1. Classification (NCBI taxonomy): domain Eukaryota; kingdom Metazoa; phylum Chordata; class Aves; order Bucerotiformes; family Rhinopomastidae; genus Rhinopomastus; species Rhinopomastus cyanomelas. The sequence goes on from VXBP01004239.1 coordinate 44,283, forward strand.
CTGCCTGCATGCTGTGGTTTTCCATCTTAAAGTAAACTGGCAGCTGAAGAAAAAGACGTAGGACAAGGTACATAGGGCTCTGTCTAACAAGTAGTAGCATCCTCCTGAGATCTTCAACTTCCCTGATTCTCTTGACCTCCTCCCAGCAGCTGTCCACCCCAGAGACAACTGGCTTTGGTCCCAGCAGACAACTACCTTCAACTACAGTTTAAGGTGATCCCGCAGACTGTGGTCTCAACTGGCAAAGCCTAACTTACTGCTCCCTCTGGAGCAGCAGCCTCTGGAGGACAGATCTGACCAAGCCAAACTACCATGAACCACACAGCAAAGCTGGAATGAATTTGCCCACCACAGCTATGCATTTTCTCAAACCAGAATATTAACTTGGTTCTCCTGTGAGAGTGATGTGAAGCCAACCTCGCTACCATTGCTAAAGCTGCATGAAACCCTACAGCTATGGGGGGGCAGAGGCTTCAAGACTGAAGTAGCTGCAGTTTCCACGGGGTTCAGTGACTTTCTCAACTGCCTGTAATGACAATTACAGACACTGGATTTCTTGTACTTTATCCCTCTGATAACAGCCTTCAAAACTTCCCAGTGCAAGCCCAGAGTGGAAGGTAAGGTACTATGAAGCAGGAGAGAAAGCCAGGTGCCTCATTCCCTCCCATTTGTCAACCATCCACATCACCAACCAGTGTACTGGTTCTACTGGGGCTCACTGCCCGCTGTGCAAGCCCAGGCAGCAAGTTCTCCCTCCTAGAAAAATGTTTGCTCTCTGCTCAAGCCGCAGGTTATCCTCTCGCCTCGCTGGCTCTTGCATTATCATCCACCTACACGCACTCAGAGTGAGTTTCTTCCTTCCCTCACTTTCTTAAATAATGGATGCATGAGGTGCAAATTTAGAAGCAAACGCTATCAGCAAACACTCAGCCTGGGATCTCTTCTCCCCCCCACTTGTTTAAAGGTTAAATCAAGTATTTCAGGAGCAATCTGTTCTCTCGCTGTCATGCTTGCTGGCATGCCCATCTCCGCTTGTACCACACCAACTGGGAACACTCTGTTTTACCACCAGGAGAGAGCAGGAGGGGACGTACAGTCGTATCGTGTTCATTATCTGGGGCAATAAAACACAAAATCAGATGTAAGTCACAGCTTCTCTGGCTCTTACACTTAGGTTCATCTAGCTAAGGGAACACAAGACACATGAGCGTACAAACACACTAACGGGGAAATTATGCAGATGGCCAAATACTAGGGGTCATTCACAGTTAAGAACATTAGTAGATCATCTAATCAGGACTTTGGCTCTGGAGATGGAAGTTCCATTTCCTGTGTCTACTACGCAGGGATGGGTCTGTGTACCTGATGGTATCACACTCCATCTGTGGCTCCTTGACCAGCTTCTTACAGAACCACCGAACATAGAATCATAGAATCACTGTGGATTGGAAGGGGCCTTGAAAGATCATCTAGTCCAATCCCCCCGCCACAGCAGGATCCCCTAGACCAAGTTGCACAGGAACATATCTGGCCATCCCAAGAGTCTGAGGACTCACAACGAGTGTAGAACATGTAAATGGTTGTATATCACCATTTTATCCCTCCTTTCTGCAGGTCTGGAGAGGACCCGGTCACAACGGGAGGTGGCACAGGCAGAGCACATTGCATTCCTATTCCCTGATGCCAAGTGAGCATCCCTTGACTCAACTGGGTGATCTGTCGAGGTCCCTTGCAATCCCTAATGATCCCTTGCTGGTCAGAATGGGAAAGCAGAGGAAAACATGAAGCACACTTTCCCACATGAGTTACACAGGTTGACTCAGCTGACCCAAACACCCTGCACAGGGCAGGAAGATGAAGTGCAGGCGCTGGTTGTCCTTGGCAAAAAGAACAAAATAAAATCCCCCACATTTTTTAAAATGGCACTTTTGAACCACAAGAACCACTTAAAGTAGCCCTTGCTTATACTAATTTATATTTACAGTTCATTTCTTCAGTTCACTTCCATGGGATCCCTCTTCTTTGCTAACATGGAATCACAGAACATTAGGGATCGGAAGGGACCTCGAAAGGTGATCTGGTCCAATCCCCCCGCCAGAGCAGGACCACCTAGACCAACGATACAAAGCCTGTGGTGTCTGGGCTATTTGCATAAAATATTAGTATGTGAAAGGACCCAAAGTTAAACTTCTGGTCTGTGTCTAGTTTGCTTAGACTCAGAATTTGAGTCCTTTCCAGTTTGATGTCACTAACTCGCCTCCTCTGGATCACTGCTGACCTGGAGTATTTCCCTCCATGTCAATGCAACTGATGCTAAGTCATTCATTCTGAAGGACTGCAAATAAAACGTGGTCAGTCAAGCCCAAACTGCTGAAAGATGTCTTTAAAAACAGTTTAGGAGTCTATTTTAGGTTTGGATCAGCGTACTGCAGACAGTCACAGTTTCCCAACGGCACTAGCAGCTGATAAGCCTGGAGCAGAAGGCGGAGGGGAAATATTTGAATTCCCTTGCTGCCTGGCCAGTGTTGTACCAGCACCAACTGTCTCAGACACTTTTTGCATGGTAATATTTGCAAGTGTTTCCTTCAAATCCTGTGCAGAATTCAGTTCCAAACACGCAGGACTGTTGTGACACAACTTATCAACTGCTACCAAACAGAGCAGGCTCAGACCACGCTCGTTCCATTTGCTAAATTCAAAGTTTCCCACGTGTAAGCCAAGGGAATTAGGGCTTGTGTAGCCTTCTTTTTTTAAAGCCAACTACTATGGCCATTCACGTTTGTTGCCAGCAGATTGAAAGTTCAAGTGAGACAGGAAATTTCTTTTCCAAAGCAGAGCAGTGGTAGAAAAAACAAGAACATTTATGTCTCCCTTGCTAATCCTTTTCTAGATACCACAGCTTTACTTGGCACCCAGTATTCCAGCATTTTCCCTCTGAAACCGGGCACAGGACACCTCTTTTTTAAAAGGCTACTTGCAATTACGTCTGCGATCATTAGGTATAAATAATGTGAAAACTTGAATGCTCCTGCCATCATTTTCATTTGGATAATGACTCCTAATACAGTAGCTGCCCTTCAGGAAACTCAGGTCAGGCAATACGTTAAGAAAGCCAGCAGACATCTCTGTTCTATCATCGCTGCAGGGAAACCAGAGTGTTTCTTGTAAGGAGTGATCTGTTTTTCAGCATGGAATGTTTTTCTTCTAGGAAGCCTTCTAAAGGAGGCTGGGCATCTGTGTGGAGCTGATTCTTCTCCCTAGTGAATCACAGAACGTTAGGGATTGGAAGGGACCTCGGAAGATCATCTAGGCCAATCCCCCTGCCACAGCAGGATCACCCAGACCAAGTCGCACAGGCAGGTTTTAAACATCTCCAGAGAAGGAGACTCTTCAGGTTTAAAACTTTCTGAGTAAGGCTGAATTTTACTTAAGTTAGAGAGCTGTGCCAATTAATAAGGATGTTTTATTAATATTTTTTTAAAAAGACACAACCTAACAATATGCAAACACCTTGGTCTTGCCTACTCCAGTCATACCACCTGCCAGGGTGTCAGGTCATAGGCTGGACTTGATCTCAGAGGTCTTTCCCAGCCTCGATAATTCTGTGAAATGAAGGAACAGACAATAATTCCATTTTCAGTGATATCACCTTGATGGCTGCAGTCTAGTAAGGGATTATTTTTTCTATCTTCTTCATCATAGAATCACAGAATCATTCAGGTCGGAAAAGACCCCCAGGATCATCAAGTCCAACCAGCAACCCTACTCTACAAGTTCACCCCTAAATCAGATTCCCCAACACCACATCTAAGCAACTTTTAAACCTATCCAGGGATGGGGACTCGACCCCCACCCTGGGCAGCCCAGTCCAGGGCCTGACCACTCTCTCCAGGAAGAATTTTTTCCTGATGTCCTATCTAACCCTCCCCTGTGGGAGCTTGAAGCCCTTCCCTCTGGTTCTGTCACTAATTACCTGTGAGAAGAGACCAGCCCCAACATCTCTGCAGAGTCCTTTCAGACAGTTGTAGAGAGTGATGCGGTCTCCCTTCAGCCTCCTCTTCCTCCAACTAAACAGCCCCAACTCTCTCAATCTCTCCTAATCAGATTGATTCTCCAGGGCCTAATACATCACAATCCATGTTCTCTGGAGAGGAACCTTTGGTGCACAACTGAGAACACTCATGGTTTGTTCCTGAATCCAAAATCCAATTTGCTGCTGATGAGGGACAATTCTGGTTTGGCAGACGCAAGTCAAGCGAAAATAAAGGTCATCTATCTAAGCAAACCAGGCATTAGGTGTAGCAGGGGAGAAGACCTGGAGCATGCCCAACTGCTCATCTCTAACCTCTAAAAGCTAATGAGGCCCCAACAGTAATTTCGCAGTAAATGTCCTTGCTGCTAAACATCATGTGTCTGCTTCAAAAGACTCAAAAGCTTCTAAGAGTCTTTCACATACGGAAGCATTTTCATAAATGTCCATTAATTCATGAAATTGGTCTTTCCTTGTCAACGAGCTCCAAGGATCAGCCCCCTCCAGAACTTGTAGGAGACAGATCCTTCCTTGCTTGCAATCAGAAATGCACGAGGAGATGCAACAACGCTGCTACCGACAAGGTTCTGTCCACTCCTTTTCATAATCGTTCACCTCATTTCTTCAGAGCCATGAAGAAGCAAATTAAGACTGAACAATCAACCCATTCCTACCTTCCTTTAATTACCACAGATGACATCCTGTAATGCTCCAGCACAGCAAGATGCATTGCCAATGGCACGGCTCATTTGACATTGTAATGCCAAAAAGTGAGCTAATTATTTTGCTTGATGAACCGAAACACACAGAGGGGAGAGAAGAAACACAGTGAAATCAAACCAAACACCCATCACTCCAAAAGCCTCAGCTGAAAAAGACACTGGAAATACCCTTCTGATTTCCTTAACTAATCAGACTCAAGTTCTGAGATAAAGAACTTGCAAGAAATATATTCAAGCTACAGGCCTCCTCACTCTTAAAACATCTGCAAGGAACAAGCAAAAGCAACAGGGTTAATGACATTTCACGGAATCACAGAACATTAGGGATCAGAAGAGATCTTGACCTGCTCTGCACCAGACTGTGGGTGTTCTAAAAGGAACAAACCCAGAAGGATAATCATCTTGTTTTAATTTGCAGGTCACAGCTTCACTGGTAAAAATAGTACAAGATCTGTTGTTCTTGTGAGATTTCCTACTCATCAGCAGTGGAAAGAGAGTCAGTCACTCTCTGAGACACAGATGCTTTGGCCACATTTTCTGCTAAGGTGAAGTCATGCCAGTAATAAAGGAGCCACTGCCTTCCAGTTACTCAGAGAAGTATTTTGAAGCTTCAGGATTTAGAACAAAACATTGAGGTCGTACTGGTCAAGCTTTAACCAAAACTTTGTGACCTGATCTGGGTGTCATTACTTTTCATGACAAACAGGCCCAAACATAAAACTTCAGAAGAGAACAGTAACAGTGGTAAGACACAAATAACCAAGATATCTGTGGAAAGATGCAAAGAACCTAATTTACACACACTAGAGAAGAGCAGAGACTGTCTCTTAGACTTCAGACCTGTACAAGATTTACCGTAGCACTTGGGAACTGCCAGGAGATCACAAGCTGCAACAAACATGGAAGTAACACAACCTGAAAGCTCTATAATTGCAAATGCAGCTCAGACTGCCTCAGCACAGCCTGAAAATCTTTGTCAAAGTCTTTTAGGAACAAGTTATTCCCACATACTTTACTATTTTGGTTACAGCTTCCTCAAGTAGCACAGACCAAGTACTGTATTAAGACTTCTTAAATCCCTGTTCTCTAGAGGTATCCGTGTGGATATAAAGCAGCAAACACCAGTTTGTTCTTTCCATTCCTAACTGGGACAGAAACTCCTCACTTCAGGAGCCTTAAAGAAAACCATTCAGACAGTTGGCCCTCTTCACAGTGAGGGTGACAGAGCCCTGGAAGGGGCTGCCCAGGGGGTTGTGGAGCCTCCTTCTCTGGAGACATTTAGAATACTCTTGCATATGTTCCCGTGTGATCTAGGTGATCCTGCTGTGGCGGGGGGACTGGACTAGGTGATCTCTTGAGGTCCCTTCCAATCCTGAATGCTCTGTGATTCTTTGCAACAGCAACTAGTTCCACAGGAGAACAGCTGAGAAAAAACAGTCTGAGCAACATATTCCTTTAGCAAGGAGACAAGTTCCTCCCCACAACGGGAATGCTGGCAGCACCGGCAGGAAGCAGGCCCAGCCAAGCCACTGTGAAGAGGGGCTGAATCCAGGGTGCCGCGACGGCAAGAACATCTGCGTTACTGATAACACCTTGTTCTCCTGTCAGATTGCAAACCAACGCGAACAGATTTCCCCACGCTGCTAAGGCAGGCTGCAGGTAGCAGAGCACTGAATTCCAGGACTTGCAGTAAATCAGCGAAGCGTGGTTTGGTTCAAATAAAGGGTGAATGTAAAAGGTGAATAATCTTGCCTATATATCACGTCCCATAACATGCCATAGCTGATTAGGAACCCCTGAACTGTTTCCAAGTGCCTTGAGTTTGTTTTCCTGTTCCAGCATTCTCAGGAGCAGGACAACCTTTGCAAAGTTCCTCTTCTCCCCGCTACTACCATCTTCTCCTCCCATGTTACAACACTATGCCAACAGAAAGCCGCAGGGCAAAAACCAAATAGCTATTAGAGAAATCACTGCAGGCTTTTCAACTCTTTGGAAATATTTTCAGGGGTATTATCCATGATAATCCTTAAAGTGTATTTACCATTGTGATCTACTTTAATTAATCCAGCATTAAAATAACCCTGGTAAGGCAAGGATAAATATTCTTAGCTTAGCGCAGACAAACACCAGGAGCTGGTGAGCAGGAGCAGAACTGCTGAGTGAGTCTGAAAGATACCTCGAAAAAACACCTGAGGAATGAGAGAACTAAAGGACAGGGTGAAATGAATCTTCCTTGCTTTGACTCCCGCATGCTGCCAGAGACAGGATAAAATGAAGAAAATGGATTTTGGTCTGGGCAGCTGAACCGATTGGCCTTGGAAGCAGACAGAAGGCTCCAAAAGGACAACCCTGGTGGGCTGCTATCCAGGAGAGCCTGGAAGATGTCTGCGAGACCGCAAAGCTTTTCAAAACTGTCTCTGAAACAACTCGAAAGCTTGAGTGTTTTTTGGGAGGTAGTGTGAAAAGGGTCAAAGAGGCATCCTGAACAATGGAAGGGAAGGGTTGTCCAGAGAACCACTGAACATCACCAGGTTCTCTGCTTTCCCTCTTAAAGGATGGGAGACTTATGGAAGGAACAGGCAACTGAGCCAAGTTAATAAATGTTGATTAAATGCCAGAAGCCTGCCCTGCTCCAAACGTGTTAATAGCAACATCATAAGAAGGTTCACTTATGCAGATGCACAGACTAAAGCTTGGACACGTTCTGCTGCCTGAAGCCCTAAAGGCAATCCAAGAGAAGAGGTAGATGTATCAATGCCTGTAGTACGCTCTAGCTCCTGTCCCACTCCTCCCCAGCTCCAGTAAAGAAGCCTCCCATTGTCCTTCTTGAAAGAACTTGACCCTAACCCTAACCTAACCGCATTGCATGTTCACTAGAAACAACACCTCTTCTCACACTAGTGTCCATCACGACCATGGAACCCCAATTCTGTAAAGCACGTGTACATCACTACAGGAAGGCAAACAGGGAAGGAGCTTTCTCCTAGCTAACTGAGAAGGACGAGGGATTCTTCATTATCTTAGGGCCTGGAGAACCAATCTGATGAGTTGAGATTGAGAGAGTTGGGAGCTGTTTAGTTTGAGGAAGAGGAGGCTGAGGGGAGACCTCATCACTCTACACAACTATCTGAAAGGACACTGTAGAGATGTTGGTGCTGGGCTCTTCTCACAGGGAATTAGTGACAGAACCAGAGGGAAGGGCTTCAAGCTCCAACAGGGGAGGGTTAGACTGGACACCAGGAAAAATTCTTCCTGGAGAGAGAGGTCAGGCCCTGGGATGGGCTGCCCAGGGTGGGGGTTGAGTCCCCATCCCCGGATGAGTTTAAAAGTCACTTAGATGTGGGGTTGGGGGACCTGGTTTAGGGTGAACTTGCAGAGTCAGGTTGCTGGTTGGACTCTATGATCCTGGGGGTCTTTTCCAACCTGAATGATTCTGTGATTCCCCCTTGTGTGCCAGGCACCTTCACACTACAGGGAAGGCTTCCAAATATGGGAACACAAGCAAATGATTCCAAAAAGGAAAGGAAAGGGTCAGAAAGGAAAATCTTTGTCATCTGACCAACAGCTGGCTTCTTTTTCTCCTCTATCTTCTTCTGACCCTAAATAGAAGCACAGAATCATTAAGGTTGGAAGAGACCTCCAAAATCAAGTCCAGCGTGAACCCAACCCACCCTGCCCACTAAACTGTGTTTCCAATCTACACGGTTTTTTAACACCTCCAGGGATGGTGACTTCACCAATACATTTATTATGCAGATCAGTAATTTTTTTTAAGGATCAGAAATACGCCCCCAAGTTCCCTCAAAACTACAACACGAAAGCTTTTCACACAAAAATGCATTAGTCTGATTTTTCTTTATGTAAGATGTCTCAGACAGCAGCTTGTTTATTAAGAAGAGCAGCGCAAACCAGCCCACAAACAGCGCCTTGCTCTACCTGCGCTGACTCATCACCGCTAACAGCGGCAAAACGTGTTTGCGGTACTGAAGTGAGCAATACCTGCAGAGGAAGCATGTTGAAAACTAGTGTCATCTCGACAAGCCACTTTCCCAGCTTCAAAAGCCCTATAAGGACTTGCCCACTAAAGCTACATCTATACAAACACGCCCGTTCCATCAGCTGACTGGCAAAAGTCAAGCCTAGTTAACGAATGCCGCATGGGAGATAACAGCTAGTCTTCAGACTGTCAGACTCCAGTGCACTTTGAGGGAGCAAAAGCCCCTTGGCTTCTAGAAAAAGCACAGCTAAGAACCCTGAGGTTAGTCGAGAGGGCATTAACATGCTGCTTGAGCAGCACTTCCCTGCTGGAAAGCAGTCAGTGGTTTGCACAGAGAAAACACAACGTACTGCGCAGAAAGCTCTGAGTTTGAAGCAAGCAGCAGCAGTTCTACTCAATCTGATTCACAGAATGTTTGGGATTGGAAGGGACCTCAAAAGATCATCGAGTCCAAACCCCCTGCCACAGCAGGATCATGTAGACCAAGACCAAATAGTAGCTTAGTGGTACCAAATACTCCTCAGTTATCACAAAGCCTCATTCTTTTTACTGTTCAATGAAACCTTAAAGGTCTTGCAGTGTGAAAAGGGACCAAATTGAGTAGTTACTAAATGAAGACCCAAGGAAGTGTTATTTTCTTTCCGCACTGCGCACAGGATTGAGTTCTCATCTCCCTGTTCAAAGTGGAAAGGGATAGAAGAAAGCATATCAGTCAAAAAACTGCTTAAGAGAAGTGAGCGACTACTAAAATATCTCTGAAGTCTCCTGAAAACAGGAGCAGGGAACAGTTAAGGCAGGAGCTGCCGTAACACTGCAGTCATTAACAAATTCACTAATTTAATCAATCGGCCTTCTGAAAGAGGGAGGAAAAAGGCTAATTTTAATAAATGAAGGGAAAGATGAAAACAGGTTTAGTAGGTTCACTAGAACCTGGTAAAGGCAGAGAATCCCCTAACGACAGGCTAATGCTTGGCTGTTGTGCAATGCTTTCTTAGTTCCAGGAGGAAACAAACAATAAAAGAGTTTATAAAGTCACTGCGTCCCCGCTGAGTAACATCAGTTGGCAGGAGGCCTAACTGGACAATCTCTGGAGGTCCCCTCAAACACAGTTCACTCAGAGTCTACAAACTAAGACAGGACAGCCAAAACCAAGCACATAAACCGCGATGGCCAGCAGTGCTTTGACAAAGCTTATTAAGCTCAGAGAGGCACAATTTGTCAGGTAACCATTAGAGCACAGTCAGTCTAAAGGTTCTACATCGCTTCCCCTACCTCGAGACTCATTTTCTCCACTTCCTCCAGCTTCACATTTTCCTCAAACAATAACATTTCTACCAATCTGTAATTTTCTCCTTCAAGACAAAAGCAAACTTATTTCTTATGAGGGTTTATTATTGCAGAGATTGCCTCTAGAGCAGTACCTTGGTATCCACTTATCTTTCTATAAACGTTCACAAGAGTGTATAGAGAGTTCTCGTGATGGTACAAGAAGCTCTTAAAGATGTCTACATGAAGAGAATCACAGAACACTGGGGATTGGAAGAGACCTCGAAAGACCATCCAGTCCAATGCCCCAGCCGCAGCAGGATCACTTAGACCAAGTTGCATAGGAACAGATCCACCAGAGAAGGTTTTAAATGTCACCAGAGAAGGAGACTCCACAAGCCCCTGGGCAGCCCCTTCCAGGGCTCTGTCACCCTCACTGTGAAGAGATTCCGTCTCATATTGATGTGGAACCTCCTGTGTTCCAGCTGACACCCACTGACCCTCCTCCTATCACTAGAAGACATTTTTTTCTGTGCATGCTGCAGACAGATGTATAGATACATGGACAACGTCATCCCTAAGTGAAAGGCCAAAGAAGAACATGGAAAAAGATACCTCAACATCTCTGGCATCAGTCCCACAACTTGTCCTGGAAGAAGTCAGCAGGAATAAATAATTACATACCGCAGGAGTTACAAAGGCCTTGGGGGAAACAACAAAAAATGCTGAAAATTTTCAGAGCAAACGAGGCTACGGAGAACAGAGATGGCTAGGAGAAAGCTGCCACAAAGCTTTTGCACAGACTGTGTTCTCTCAGAACAAACGCTGAAATCATGGCTAGTGTTTAAAAATATTTTATGGATGTTCTCCTTCAGAGCGCCTTCTGTTCTTAATAGGAACTTCAAATGAGCCACAGATGAATAGGAGCTGGAAGAGAAGCCGGCCAGTTCAACCCTTTTCCCCGAGACAGATTCAACTACATTATGTCATTCCTGACATATTTGTCTTGCCTGTTCTTAATGACTGCAAACGAAGAAACTCAGCAATTTCCCAAAGCCAGCTCTCCCAGAGTTTCACAGTCTTCAGCATCTGAAAGTTTTCCCTCCTCTCCAACCTGAACCCTTTTCTGTGCTCCAGAAAGCCCCTCACCATCCAACACTCCACCAAAACCACAGGGCGCCCTTTCTCTTCAAACTTTGAAGACTTACCACATCCTTTCTCATCTTTCTCTTCTCCAGACTAAACAACTCCATTTCTCCTCATTATTCTCCACAGTTATCTGAGATATCTGATCACCCTTTGCTGGCCACTGGCCAACTGTGCGCACTGATCTTGGAAAGCGATGCCCAAGTTTGGGCACAAGTGCTCCAGCTGTAGAGCATAAGGGCTGCTTCACAGACCTACCGGGCTCCCCTGCTTCTCCAGACTGGTCTGATATTTGCCTTTTTTGTAGCAGCACGACGTTGTTGACTTTATATTCAGGGCATGATTCACTCTAATTCCAGCTGCTTTGCTAAAGAAACGCTGCCTAAGCACTTGGTCACCATCCTCTGCTAATAAAGTTACCCCTGCTTTAGCACAGTGTCTTGTATTCATCATTTTGGACTTTAATCCTGCCTTTTTACAGATTATTTCTCAGATTTGTCAAGATGACTTTCAGTATCGTTCCAGCCCCTCAGTGCTGGCTGTTCACCCCCTCTTAACGACATACTTAATCAGAGCATTTGATTTCATCATCCAAGTTTTTAATGGAAACACTGATCAGAACTGAACTCAGGGCCGACTCCTGCCAAGTCTCTTTACCTCGGAGCAGACCAAGAATCAGACACTCTCTTGACGCTTAAGGCTGATATTCTGCAGCCCCCCAATTCGTCGTTAACTACAAGACAGGGAACACGCATAATGGAGTGTTACTTACACTGCCCAGTATTCCCAGCAAGTCTCCAAGACCCTTCACGTGTATTCAGAAATGCGTAATATTTAATTAGATAGCAGGTACAATTATTTATATCTAAACGACACTTGGGATTTGGCTGCTGGTGACACAATTTACTGCTGTTTGCTTTGGATGAGCAAGTTCTCGATATTTCTTTTTATCCCAGTAAAAAAAAAAATGAAGAATTCTTTCCCCCAGGTCTTCAACATTTTTCAGCGTCTTCCATCTCCACATTCCATCCATCACTCAGTGCTCATGTTTAAGATTAGTGCGGGACTTCCATGACTAATAAAGGTTCACTGCAAAAGGCAGTTCAGATTCCTTGCTGATCTGTAATCCTGGCTGAGCATTGGTTTCTTCAAACAGAGATCCCTGCTCTTGTACAGGAAGAGCCTTCCTGTGGCCCAAAAGGGATAGCAGTGCACATAATGGCCCTATGGTTGATGGCCCACAAGTTCATTCTCATACGTAGAACCTCCTGTGTTCCAGCTCACACCCACTGCCCCTTGTCTTCTCAATTAGATGCCCCTGAGCAGAGCCTGGCTCCATCCTCCTGACACCCACCCTTCACATATCTATCAACATTAATGAGGTAACCCCTCAGCCTCCTTTTCTCCAAGCTCAAGAGACTCAGCTCCCTCAGCCTTTCCTCATAAGGGAGATGCTCCCCTCCCTTCATCATCTTCACTACTCTGTGCTGGACTCTCTCCAGCAGCTCTGTGTCCTTCTTGAACTAATGCAGCTGTGCCGTGTAATACTCTGGACACTTGGGTCAGCTGCCCCAACAAATGCACTTCTAAGCTTGTAGCCTGCTTGTCTCAACAGCTCAAAGGAATATTTCTCCTTTGGGTCATCATCTTAAAAAACATCTTACAAAATCCTCTAGGAAACTGTCGGCAGACTGACTGTGCTGAAGGAACTCTGCATTTAAAAAGGAGAGGTGGCTCTTCATGACAATACACTTTAACAAATTGTCTAAATAAGAACTACCACAAGTGACCCTAACAAATCAGACTGAAGCTCTCCACCTCACTCCACACGTGTAGACACAAAAGACTTCATAGACAAACGTTCTTATGCTTTCAGAGATTCACAGAACATCAGGGATTGGAAGAGACCTCGAAAGACCATCTAGTCCAACCCCCTGTCACAGAAGGATCCCCTAGATGCTTTCTTAGTACGTGATCTGTACTGTTCCACACACCAATGTCTTCTTCAACCCTACTACCGTAACTGGTCCCAGCAACAGCTTAAAGGCAGCTTCCCCAAGCTATTCTGCTTCTTTAGTTTACGGAGGCATTTCCAACGAGAAAGCAACAAAAAGTACTGAACCACACAACACAACTGGTCTGGAGGACAAGCCATGCTCACTCAGAGGGGGAAAAGCCAAACAAGCCTACAGCCTTTCCACAGTCACAAACCTCTTGAGCACAGGCAGGCCACTGCCTTAGGATTTAGTCTCCAAAACAGGGATAAATCTCCAAAACCCACCAATTGCCAAACTTTCAATCCAGCTGTAGGAGCTCAGGCAGGAGGTCCCAGGAGAAGCACAAGGCAGAGCAAACTCTCTCACCCAGGTCATTCAGCAATCGCCACTGTGCAGCTGTGGAGCACAGACCAAGCTGCTTCCCGAAAACCACCTTCCTTACCTCCCCACACAGGCCCCAGCAAGGCCGGCCGGGAGAGCACGTTGCCTGTGGCACACAGCCCACTGGCTCATGCTCCTCTTTGCTGTTCCTAAGAATCAGCTCAGCTGCAACCCCTTCCCCACACCCATAAATAAAGCCCAAAATAAAAAAAGCTGTGGAAGCCAGCCTTATTGTTAGCCTAAAAGCCATAGCTTTGGGTGGAGGCAATGGAGGAAGAGATACTGGTGGAGAGCAAGCAATCAAAGCAGGGCAAAGCCTCAAGCACAGAACATGACAGGGGTCAGAAAGGCTCCCCAGCTGTTGTGCTGTCATATGGCACAAAGAGAGGGAGAATGAACTACTTCTACTTCTTCTTTTTCACATGTCAACCTCCTTACCCATATTTATTCATAGGCATAGGGCAGCTACCAAAAGAAGGGGCTCTTTACTGGCACAACTCTTAGAGCAACTGTCTGGAGATAGAATTTGGAGCCTCTACGCTTGGCCACTTGGCAGTGTGAGCCAATTTGCTTGGAACTATCACACCTTTTGGAATTCAAGAAACAGAGGCACTTCTGGATCAGAAGTTTCTGAGTTCTGGAATTTCAATTCAGGTGCCTCTGCTAAGAAAGCACTAGAAGTCATTATCACTGGCATTTGTCTTCAGACCGAGCTGATAACAGTATCCTCTGCATCTCTCATGTTAACACTCTATCTGAACCTACTAACCCATCACCACTCATTTCCTTCTTCCTCAGTCACTCCAGGCAGTTCTCTCTGTCTGCTGCTCTTTTTTCTCCTGAAGTACAACAAGAGAAAAAAAATGTTCTAAGGGTTTTAGACCAGCAAACCAATAAAAAGCAAGTATAAGCAAATTTCTTTTTTCCTATAAAAGCTTCCAAAACCAAAGGCGACAGATTTGCAGAGCCGTGTATTTTCTCCTCAGGCTTCCTCAGAACATGCTACTATCAGTACATATTTACACACAAACACATTGAAAGAAGGATTAAAATAGTCCTTCTGAGTTGCTGTTATTCCCCTCTTTATTCTTTTTCATGTCTCTAAGAGCCAGAGCAGCACCCTGGTTCCCCTGGAACCCAGTCGTCCCATTCCTGCAGCTGCTGTGTGAGTCATTACTGTGCAGCATGACATTCTCTTTGTAAAAGCACCAGTTCCCAAACCACTGTCCTCAGAAAGCTGGCTGGCTGCGTGCTGCTGGCCCACATCCTCGCTCCCAACTGCTGCGTGGCTTTATATATGGACAAGACCCTCATACACCCTGTAAGCTGCTACTTTAGTTGCTGCAGGGCAGCTACATTCTTGTGAATGAGGGAGCAGGTGTCTCAAAATAACAGTTCTAAGTCACCGTCCACAGGAAGGAAAAAGAAATCAAGACAAACCAAAATTCCATGAGGGGAGGTCCTGCTCTAGATAATGTGTCAGCTCTCCACGCAGATTTCCCTGGCTTAGCAAGTCCAGGAGCTTAGACCGAGACCAGGAATTACGTCCAGCCCTGCCACTTGGAGATGCGGGACACTACCAGGCAAGCAGCTTGTTTTATTGGCATGTGTTTCTTTTACCAGTGATATTAGCGTTGCCTTGTTCCTGTTTATGTTTAAGGAGAGGGGAAAATAAACTAAGCAACTCTTCCCCTCTCATTTTGTTTTGCTCTTTGAAGTGTGCCCTGTTCCTGTCAAAGCTAGTTAAGGCAAACAGAAACAAGGCGGGTTTGTTCCAGAGTTAATGCGTCCACACTCGGAGTTACTTGGGAGCTGTTAAATGCATCTCCCCGCCCCATCCTTATTAACCTTCACACGTAAGAAGACCCCTAGGTTTGGTTATTTACTCAACAGACCACAACAAAACAGCATTTACCAGAGAGAGCAAAGCACACACTACCACCCTGCTGCTTTCACCTTCTTGGTGAGGCACCTATTTAGTGGCTTAAAAGTTTACAACCATCTGCAAAGCAGCAGCCGCATCGTGATGAGAGAGATATGGCAGCTCGGATGATCCTGAGAGTCTGGATTCCCCACACACGCTGGGGAATCATCTCATAAATCCCATATAACCTCTGAAGGAAACCTGCACTAAGCCAAGGTTCAACAAGATATAACAAATGTGCTGGAGGAAACGTAACGCTCTCGGCTCCCTAACCCCGGCTGCTCTAGGTCCCTCTCACAGCACACAGCCCATCGCAGCCCAGGCACAGCCCCGGACTGGACAGCCAGCCCGCAGGTTAGTAAGGCAGTGCCTGTGGGTGTCCTGGAGCCCTGCACAGGGGTAGCTCTCGGTGCTGAATCCTCACTAACTTGCAGGGCAGGACTTTTGATTTTGTTATCTCAGACACGCTAGAAAGTCCCTTTGCTGCAGGTCTGGAGTGAGAGCAGCCCCAGGGAGTGAAGCAGAGGCAGATGTGCCCGGCCGGGCTGTACCTGGGCTCTGCGGGCCAAGGGGCAGCGGCGAGGGGAGCGATGAAGCGGCATTGAACTTACTTTCCAGTGATAAATTGGCTTCGGGACGGAGTGCACATGGGCTGCACGTAATAGTTCTCCAGTTTAACGCCTTCGGCAGCCAGCTGGTCCAGGGTGGGCGTCCTGATCTCCGAGCCGTGGTACCCCACGTCTCGGAAGCCCTGGTCGTCAGCCAGGATGAAGATGATGTGAGGCTGCGTGCTCGGGGGGCTGGAGCCCGGGCCGCTCCCCGTGTCCCCGGGCCGCTGCCCAAGGCTGTCCCAGGCCAGGTAGCCGTAGGTGAGGAGGCTGAGGAGCGAGAGGCTGCCCAGCACCGTCCCCGCCGCCACCATCTTCGTCTTCCTCTCCCCCTTGCAGAGGCGGCGGGTCCGGCTGCGCCCACCGCGGGCCATTCGCCTCGGCTGCAGCGCGGGCGGGACGGGAAATAAAATCAGAACGAGAATAAAAAACAAAAAACCACCCCAAAACAATAATAAAAAAGAATCCCACCCACCCCCACACAGCGAGGGAGCCCGTGTGAGGCGGGGGCTCGGGGCCGTCAGGGGTCCGCCTGAGGCGGGGCCCCGCTCATGGCAACTCAGGGGGAGGCGGCGAGGCCGGGGCCGGGGCTGGAGCCGGTGCCGGGTGGGCAGGGCCCCGCCGGGGCTCTCGGCATCTTCGTCCCGCCTCCCGCCCGTCCCATGGCAGGACGAGCTGAGCCGAGCCGAGCCGAGCGGAGCCGGGCCGGGCCGGCCCGCCTCAGCCCAGCGCGCGCCCCTTCCCGCCCAGCCGCTGGCGACCCCGCCCCGTCCGGCTTCCCGCCACCCCTCAGCAGCTGCTCCCCCGCTTGAGGTGGTCGTTTCGCTGCCCCCCTACACCCCAAGTAGTGTTGGTGAAATCGCCACGAGCAGCTGGAAGAGATGAAACTGCCGGGTCTGTTTTCGGCCACAAGCCTGTCCCCTGATCCCAAACCCCTCGGCTCTGCTCAATGGGCAAACGGGAGGCCTGTGGCTTTGGACAAGGGCCGTCGGATTTTGAGCAAAACTGGGTTAAAAGATGAACGTGCTGCCCTCGCAGAACACAGCTTTGCCTCAAAAGAGCAAAAGGAGCCAACATGCACGGTGATCAGGCTAAACCGAGGTGAATGTGCAGGTCCGACCTGTCTAAGGTGAACTCAGCTGCTCCTCAGAGCGACTTCTATCCCTCGTTAAGTCTTCAAGAGCTGCTTGGGTGGAACCCCACGGGTGCCACGAGCCCCAGGAAGCTCCAGCTGGTGTCTGCTAACAGCCAGCGACACTTTTGTTCCTCTGTTCTTAGTTTCTAACGGATTCTAGTAACGAAGCAGCTCTGCTCCCCTCAGGTCTTGGCAACACTGCCTGGAACATCCCAAGAGTGGCTTGGGATGGAGAGAAAGCAACAGGAGCTTCTTTCCTTGTGTGAAGTAGCTGCTCTGGGTTTACTGGCGCCCACAGCCAGTCTTTTTCGCCCAGGAGCACTTTGCACTGGACGCTTGGAAGAAGTCTGCGTGGACTGAGTGGATAGAGACGCAAGCAGCAGCTTCCTAACGGATACCCACAGCGTGCAGGCTGCAAGTCAAATGCTGGCTCACGAGCTGTAATTGCCTCCGTGTCTGGAGTTGGCCTACCTAGATGTCAGCGCAGATGTCATTCAGTCTCCTAACCTGTGTCCTCGTTCTGCAGAGGGAAAAGAAATAATAATGCTGTCGTGAGGGAATATTAATCTGGGTCAAATCTCACTGATTTCATGCAAACTAATGTGAACAGAAAGGGCCTGACTCTAGAACTGCCTCTGCAAATGAGCGACTCAGAAATAACAGAGCACTGTGCTTTGGGTCACTGTTCTGCAGCAAGAAGACTCACAGACTCACAGAACATTGGGGACTGGAAGGGGCCTCAAAAGATCATCCAGTCCAATCCCCCTGACACAGCAGGATTCCCTAGATCCAGTCACATAGGAACAGGTCCAGGTGGGTTTTAAACATCTCCAGAGAAGGAGACTCCACAACCTGCCCTGGGCAGCCTCTTTCCAGTGCTCTGTCACCCTCACAGGGAAGAAGTTCCCTCTCATGTTGATGTGGAACCTCCTGTGTTCCAGTTCACACCCACTTGCTCCTTGTCCTGTCATCAGATGCCCCTGAGCAGAGCCTGGCTCCATCCTCCTGGCACCCGCCCTTCGCATATTTATCGACATTAATGAGGCACCCCTCAGTCTCTGTTATAAAAGTGGATTTAGTGATTTTGTCAGTAAATTATCACTGGGAAGTGATGCTGATAAAATGACATCTGCCCTACAAAATCTGCAGTGGTTAACTCTTGGGGTAGAACATCTTCCTCTGATACCAGAGCAACTTTACAGCCCTAAAGTTAACTGAAGCTCTTTAGGACAAAACAAACCTCCTCAAAACTCCAAAACCTTGAACTGAAGACAGGCTTCAGTTTCCCTATACTGAAGTGGTGGTTCCCTTCAGAAGAGATCTCCACACAAACGTCTTGCTGGTGCTTTTCCCCACCACATTTACAAGACCAAAAGAATGTCTGTAGAAACCCCAAACTATAAATGGTAAGACGCAAATGGGATTACTAGCGCTGCTGGGCTTTCTACTGCAAATGGCAAACAGCACACGAGGTCCTCCCGGTGCAAGCTGTAACGCAGCAGCACCACGGATGCGGCAGCAGAGCACCTCATGAAACATCTGACCAAACTGGTATGTGTTTCCTAGCAGCCGAGTATATCATAGAATCATAGAATCACTATGGATTGGAAGGGACCTCCAAAGATCATCTAGTCCAATCTGCCTGCCACAGCAGGTCCTTAACTCATCCATTTACCTCTGCAGAGAGCCCAGCTCTTCACAGACCCAGCTGCACATCACGGACTCACAGAATGGCCAGGGTTGGAAGGGACCTCAAAGATCATCTAGTTCCAACGCACAGGCAGGGACACCTCCACTAGATCAGGTTGCCCAGAGCCCCAACCAACCTGGCCTTGAACACTTCTGGGGATGGGGCAGCCACAACCTCCTTGGACAACCTGCTCCAGCATCTCTGCACTCTCACAGGAAAGAATTTGTTCCTTGTGTCTAACCTCAATCTCACCTCTTCAAGTCTGGAACCCCTTCCCCTTGTCCTCTCGCTACCATCGATATAAAAAGCCCTCTCCCAGCTTTCTTATCGTCCCCCTTCAGATGTTGGAAAGCTGCTCGAAAGCCATCTGGGAGCCTCCTCTTCTCCAGCTGAACAACCCCAACTTGCTCAGCCTGTCCTCACAGAGGAGGTTCCAGGCAACCTCAGTCAGACCCATCTATAAACTCGACCTTCTGTGGAGGCCTGACAAAACATCCCTTTTCTCCCTTTTCTGTCCACTTTTGTAAAACTAAAAGGAGGCTCATGCCAGCAAAACACTGACCTTGGAAGACAACAAGCTATTAATATTCCACTTCAGAAAATATTTGTAGACACGGAGCAGTCACAAACAGGGTTTAAACAGCCTGTCTGGGATGCTCAGCGAAAGGAACAGAAGAACTGTGAAAGCTGGAGGAAGTGGTTTTCCCGGAGGGAAAAGAAACACAGAGCCTTCATAGGTACTTAAACTTGAGTGCAGTGAATACATTAAGTTGAATATACAGTAGTTAAAATGGAATTTATTACACCATTAGGAAATGATGTATTTTTAGTGCTTGTTACACAGCCTCTGCGTGTATTGAGACTGGAAAATTAACTCAATTGCACGTGTGTGTGGAGGATGACTTCGGTTGAGGCTCATCTGCAGGTACCTTCACAGAATCACAGAACATTAGAGATTGGAAGGGACCAAGAAAGATCATTTAGTCCAACTCCCTGCCCCACAGCAGGATCCCCTAGATCCAGTCGCACAGGAACATGTCCAGGTGGGTTTTAAACATCTGCAGAGAAGGAGACTCCACAACCCTCCTGGGCAGCCCCTCCCAGTGCTCTGTCACCCTCACTGTGAAGAAATTGTTCCATGCCCCTCACCATCTCTGTGGCTCTGTGCTGGCCTCTCTCCAGCAGCTCTGTGTCCTTGTGGAACTGAGGGGCCCACAACTGGACCCAAGATTCCAGATGTGGTCTCACCAGGGCAGAGCAGCCAAAGCAGAGGTGGTTGAACCTGCCTTTTTCCAGTTGTCTCCGATCAGACTGCCATTAAACCTTTCTGAGCCCGAGACAGACCCACTTGCCATGTAAATAGAAGTCCCAGAAGATAGTGGGTTTATAAAGTCAAGTGAAAAATTAGATAAAGTTAAGCTGAAAAATTCAAGGAGACTCTTCCTTCAAAGCTGATCACAGCAAAGAGTCAGCGCTAGCACAGAGAGCGAAGAATTAGTCTGGTTGAAGGATTTTCTGTCCTGAGCCCAGGATTTGAGAAATGGCCCAGAGAGTTATGACTCTGAGAAGTGTCTCCAAGCCACAGCTCCACTCCTATCCCCTTCACGCTCGCAAGCAGCAGGACCGAGACAGGTTCAGGGGTCAAGGGATCTCAAGTGAGGGCTTTTCAAAAAGAACTCAAACTGTTGGCCTACATGCACAGCCAGTGCTCTTCGTGTTTCCAAGAACAGGAACCATAACCAGGCATTTCCTTTGACCCCAGAAAATCTTTGCAGCTCTCTGTCCTCAGCGAACATCCCGAGCACATGAGACAGGAAACAGCAGGGCTTTGCTGTCTTCTGCTTCCCAGGTCCTCCCCACGTGAATAACAACCTGGTGAGTCACAGCACTGAGTCATTCCCGTTGCTCTCCTTGGTGGACCCTGGTAATTAATTCACAGAAGAGCTCCTGGTGAGTTATCAGATTCCACCCGTGGCTTACTCCTCGGTTTGTGATGACATAACCAGAGCTTTGCTGTTAACTCTGCACTGCATGCGGATTTTCCTCGGTTCCTGCCATGTTTCACAGGCAACTGTCCAGGCTCTGACCTCAGCTGCCTGCAGTAATGTAGAGGTGGAATCGCTCAGCTGATGCCGATAAAGTCACCCTGGAAATGGAGGGCTTGACCTACGTGTTACAGCACATCAGACCCTGGAGCCGCCGAAACAACACAACTCTGGAGCTGATGGTTGCCTTCCCGTAGGACCCTCCATTTCACAGTTACGTGAAGCTCGTGATCCCAAATGAAACACCGGTCTTTGGATTTTTATGAAACGCAACCAAGTCTTTGGATTTTCACAGTCCTCCTGGAACAAGTGCTTCCAGAAACGCTGCCTTGTGTGCTGCCTGAGGAAAAGGAGACACTAGGGAAGGTCCTCACTGGACAAAGGGCCATCCCATTGTCAGTCACATTATTGAATCATCAAATCATTGAAGTGTTAGGGTTGGGAAGGACCTTGAAGATCACCAAGTCTTTGGTGCATTAACAACTGCGCCAAGCCCACTGCTAACCCATATCCCTAAGCTCCGTGAGATGATCTAACCCCTCTCAAACATGAGCAGCCATGCTGCCTCACAGAAGTTAGATTCACTTGCCAATCACGACGCAACGGAGATGCATTTGCAGCTCTAATGACAATAGAGATTTTTTCTGCCCCAGGGATGAAGACAAAACTATTTTGCTTTGCATGGGCAACAGAGCAGCCCCCTCACACATGTTGCTGAACCCCATCCCAGACACCCTCAGGGCTGTCAGTGAGCAGACTGCATTTGGCAGCCTGTGTTCAGCCACAGAGCCCATCTCCAACGCTGTCACCAACGCAGAGAAGCCCACAGGAAGCATCCTTGGACACCAAGGCTCTCTGGTTTACCACTACTACAAGCACTGCTCGTGGGCTCCTGCTCCAGGAAAGCCCACCCTTAACCTCAGCTACAAACACAGACACAAAATCTCCTCTGACTGATTCCTTAATGCTTCGTTCTGGATGTTAGTGAGGGGAGGACGTGGACTTCTTCCTGGCTTTGCTGCATTCCTGAAGGGCCAAACAGTCTGAATAGGTGACCATGCTGTAACCACCAGCACGTCACTGCTCAGATGCTTTGGCTCGCTCCTTTAAAATCTCTTTGCCAGAGAGCAGCTATGATCTTCAACCTGGTTTCCCTGCCACAAATACTACAACAGAAGGAACCGGCTCATTTGTTCCTAGATCACAGGGGCTTTACAGGCCAGGTCACCTGTCTTGTTAAAAACTTGTCTTAGTGCAGTTAAAAAGGCCAGAGCAAGAGAACTGGGGCAGGGCATGACCTTCTGATGCAACATAAATGCTCAACAGCAGGATGGCCAGGAGCCAGCAGTGGGCCCTTGTGGCCAAGAAGGCCAACAGCATCCAGGGGTGAATCAAAAGCAGGGTGGTTAGCAGATGGAGAGAGGTTCTCCTCCCTCTCTGCTCTCCCCTGGTGGGACTGCATCTGGCATGTTGTGTCCAGTTCTGGGCCCCTCAGTTCCATAATGCTGCTGGAGAGAGCCCAGCACAGAGCCATGAAGATGATGAAGGCAGAGGAGCACCTCCTTGAAGAGGAAAGGCTGAGGGAGCTGGGGCTCTTGCTCTTGGAGAAAAGGAGACTGAGGGGTGACCCTGTGAATGTTGATATGTAAAGGGCAGGTGTCAGGAGGATGGAGCCAGGCTCTGCTCAGTGGCACCTAACGATATGAAAAGTGCAATGGGTGTGAGCTGGAACATTCCACATCAGTCTGAGAAGGAACTTCTTCGTGGTGAGGGTGACAGAGCACTGGAAGGGGCTGCCCAGGGCGGTTGTACAGTCTCCTTCTCTGGAGACATGTACAACCCATCTAGATCTTTTCCTGTGCGCCTGGATCTAGGTGATCTTGCTGTGGCAGGACTAGAATGATCTTTTGAGGTCCCTTCCAGCCCCTAATGTTCTGTGAACACTTACCCAGGACACATCTTTTCAGAGGAACTAAAGTCTCACCGCGGCAGAGAAATCTTTGCAAAGGAACACCCTCATAAACTAGACAATAGTTTATGAGGGGGAAGACCACAGCCTGCTGTAAGTGTTTTACCAACCGCCTGACGCTCACAAAACAGGGTTTTCTCCCCAGACACCAGTAAAGCTGGAAACACTGACTGGTCCGAGGGGTTCAGCTGTGACCAAATATACTCCTGAGTGTTGCTTTTGGCCTCGCAGAGTCTTTGACTTCAAGGTTACGGGTGCACAGCTGCAACCAAGCTGTCCCTTTCTAATGGGGGCTTTAAGGGGGAGGGATGCTTTGAACTTGGAATGGGGCAGGGTCCTCAGCAGGAAAAATGCTAACGAAGCGCTCCTAAGGCTGGAGATGTTTTCCATAGTTGCTAAACACTAGGGATGGCATTTGGATGACTCACTGCGGTATCAGATACGAGCTCCAGTTCAGATCTCCGCGCACTGTCCCGCCAGAGCTTGCTTTGGTAGGTTGGTGTCGTTACACCTGATGATGACTGGCAACTCAAAGTGATTTAAGTGACTTTGCAGAAGGTCTCGGTCGTTCAGCCAGCGGTGAGTGACCAGAGGGGAGGTTACAGCCTCAGCTGCACAGGCTGGAGAGGTTAGGCCACGCCACTGTCACGAAGTGCAAGGCCAAGCGCAGGGTCCTGCACCTGGGCCAGGGTGATCCCAAACGCAGATCCAGGCTGGGTGGAAAATCGCTCGAGAGCAGCCGCAAGGAGAAGGTCTCGGGGGTGCTGGCTGATGAGAAACTCAACATGAGCCAGCATGGTGTGCTTGGAGCCTAGAAGGGCAACTGAATCCTGGGCTGCATCAAAGGAAGTGTGGCCAGCAGGCCCAGGGAGGTCATCCTACTCATGAGACCCCACCTGGAGTCCTGTGTATAATTCTGGAGCTCCCAATACATGAAGGATATCGAACTGCTGGAGCAGGTCCAGACGAAACTACAAAGGTGATCAGAGCACCTCTCCTATGGGGCAGGCAGCTTCCTATGGGGCTGTTAAGCCTAGAGAAGCCCAGGGACACCTTACAGCAGCCTTCCAGTACCTGACAGGGGCCCTGTAGGATGAGGGAACATGGCTTTAATCTAGAAGAGAGAAGATGCAGACCGGGTATTGGGTGAAAATTCTTTACAGTGAGTTTGCTGAGGCACTGGAACAGGTTGCTGGGGGAGGCTGTAGCTGCTCCATCCCTGGACATGTTCAAGGTCAGGTTGGATGGGGCTCTGGGCAACCTGATCTACTCGGAAGTGTCTCTGCCCACAGCAGTGAGGTTGGATCCCTTCCAACCCAAATCGTTCTATGATTCGATGATGATTACAACAGGCAGACACAAATACACAGACCTGTAACTTCTGGTCGTTACTGCCCTGTAGGCACCTGGAGGGCCGTGGGGAAGATTAGGCAGGGTATCACTGCATCACAGAGTCACCTACACCAGGAAAGACCTTTAGGATCACCAAGTCCAACCGCTAAGCCACCTCTCCCACCCCCACTACTAAACTAATGTCTCTCACACAATTCATTCTGATCTCATACTTCAGGCATCCACAGAATCACAGAATGGCCAGGGCTGGAAGGGACCTTCAAATGATCTAGTTCCAACTCCCCTGCACAGGCAGGGGCACTTTCCCTAGATCAGGTTACTCAGGGCCCCATCCAACCTGGCCTCGGATGCTTTTGGCGATCCAGCCAACAATGGTTTCACCCTTTCAGATCTATTTTAAAATGACCACAAGTATCCTGGCACAGCCCACGTCTACTTTGATAGGTATAATTTTATCCTGCCTCACGATGTTTGAGCACTTGCTGGCCCCTTAAGAATCTCCAAGCTATGCAAGCACTGGAATTCCTGAGAGAGAAGATGCTGGTTTCAGAGCCTCAGAGCACATTTCCTATAAAGACCAGAGCACGAGAAGCCCCAGCGCAGGACAAGTTGTCCAGTACTGACATTTTATTTGGTGAGAACTTAACAATAATTGTGCCTGAACTGAAACACACCCTGCTACAAAATGCTTTGAGTGCCACTGCGGAAGAGGTGGGTATGGAAAATGCCAGTAGCCATTAGCAGATGGCCGAGCTCTAGTGTGTGGCAAAGCTCCTGGCATCCCTGGTTGTGAAAAAAGAGCATGGCAAATGCCACTTTAAAGATCTAGCTGGAACCACTGGAGTGGTGCTGGCCCTCATTCTGCTCTCTAAAGGCTGTTCAGAACACAGGGGCTGCGCTGGTGTGCACTGAGTTCCTTCATTTCAGGCTAATAGTGGAAAATACAGACTGACAAAAAGGTCTCATCCTGCTCTGCTCTGCCCTGGTGAGACCGCATCTGGAATGTAGTGTCCAGCTCTGGGCCCCTCAGTTCCACAAGGACACAGAGCTGCTGGAGAGAGCCCAGCACAGAGCCACGGAGATGATGGAGGGAGGGGAGCATCTCCCTGATGGGGAAAGGCTGAGGGAGCTAGGGCTCTGGAGCTGGGAGAAACAGAGACAGAGGGGTGACCTCTTTAATGTTGATAAATATGTGAAGGGTGGGTGTCAGGAGGATGCAGCCAGGCTCTGCTCAGGGGCATCTAATGATAGGACAAGGGGCAGTGGGTGTCAGCTGGAACACAGGAGGTTCCACATCAATCTGAGAAGGACCTTCTTCCCAGTGAGGGTGACAGAGCCCTGGAAGGGGCTGCCCAGGGGAGTTGTGGAGCCTCCTTCTCTAGAGACATTTAAAACCCACTTGGACACATTCCTGTGCAACTGGATCTAGGGGATCCTGCAGTGGTGGGGGGATTGGACTGGATGATCTTTCGAGGTCCCTTCCAGTCCCTAATGTTCTGTGATTCTGTGCAAAGAACCCTTAAGAGCAGAGCGAAGCAGAAGCAGCTGCCTGGATTTATATTCATGTCATGCGAAGGGAACACACCGCCCACCAGCAATACCTGCATGGAATTTAAACTATGCCATCCTCAGAAGCTTCCTTACGCGGTAAGAACTTTTCTTGAGACTTGCCCTCTCACAACCACCACCGTTTACACCGATCTGAAATCACCTGCCTTCCTGCAGACTCACAGCAAGTTGGGGTTGGAAGGGACCAACCCTCCCAAGCCAGAGCAGGATCGTTTGCTCACAGGGTTGGGTTTTGGGTCTGGCTCTTTGCAAAGCTCTAACAAGTTCTGAGTCACCTTGACATTAGAAATATTGGAATTCTTTTCCAAAACCAATGCAGTTTCTTCTGTACTGATGATTGAGCATCAGCAAGGCGAGTGTCTTCTAAAAAATGGCATGGGCTGGTCTTTGTATTGTCTCTGTGGAAGAGTAACCACAAGCTACACTCAAAGGCATGGCACAGCGGGTACTGGGCTCTTGCCCCCAAGGTTTATTATCCACACAGACAATACTGGACCAAGTGCTTCCTTGGACAACTGCTCAAAGACTGAGGCACCCGCGGCTTGTTAGTCTGGAGAGGAGAAGGCTACGAGGGCATTTAATTACTCTGTGTAAATATGTGAGGGTTGGGTGTCAAGGAGAAAGAGACAATCTCTTTTCACTTGTGCCCTCTGATAGGACAAGGAGCATTGGTTTCAGCTGGAGCACAGGAGGTTCCAATTCAACATGAGGAAGGACTTCTCTACTTACAGTAGAGAACCTTACAGGGTTACTGAGCACTGGAAGGGGCTGCCCAGGGAGGCTGTGGGTCTCCTTCTCCGGAGACTTTTAAGACCCACCTGGCTGCACTCCTGTGTGACCTGCCCTAGGTTCTATAGTCCTGCTGGAGCAGAGGGGATGGACTTCACAGAATCATTAGACTTGATGACCTCTGGAGGTCCCTTGCAAACCCTAATGATCTGTGTTGCACAGGAACACATCCAGGCAGGTTTTAAACGTCTCCAGAGAAGGAGACTCCACAACCTCCCTGGGCAGCCCCTTCCAATGCTCCTCACTCTAAAGAAGTTCCTTCCTCCCCCATCCATCGGCTCTGCTTGCACACAGAACCCAAACACTCATCAAGAGACTGAAGGGGATGGAAGAGAAAGAAAAACCCCAGGAGACTGCTGAGGAGAAGCAGGCTATAAATCTCTTTTTGATATTTAAATAAAAGAGCACCTGATGAAGGTCTGCTAAATCACCTCGGCACGTGCAAACACCGCTACGTCGCCAAAGAAACCGTATTTATTATTAATATAGAACCGTGCTCTGTGTCACAGAGCAGCAGGTAGAGGGATAACTAATTTGACAGGAAAGAAGCGTTGCTTAGGAACCAAAAGGTAAAGGAGAAGAACAACACGTTCATCAAAGCGCCCTGCCAAAGCTGGCTGGAAACACCGCATCGCCCAGAGCTGCCGAGCCGGAGGGCAGCGGCGTGTGCTGAACACGAGGACAATCAAAAAGTGCTGATTACATACAATTAGTAAATCTGAAGCACGGAATGCGTCCTCGGATTCCGCAGAGGGCAGTAAGCCCCAGCCTGAGTGCTGCAGGAGAGCGTGCCGTGCTAATTGGAGCCGCGGGGCACGATTACGCCGTAAGTAACAGCCACGAGCCGGGAGCGCGCAGGTAGGGGGTTGTATCACTTCCTCTGAAAGCCTGGCTGGTGGCCACAGCTTATGAATGCAGACCATCCTCTGCTCGCCCCAAACTGAGAGCCTGATAAATTAAGAATGTTCTGAGAACCCTTTATGGTGTTCTGCCGTGGTAAGAGCCAACATACTGCTGCTTGGATTAATTAATGACAAACCCCAGCGTCATCCCAGGCTCACGGGTGAAGCCCCACCGATCTGTCACGCAAACGGTGCCTCCACATTCCTGTTGGGGACGTTTAACAACTTGCCTGGGGCTGTCTGCTCAGTTACACGCGAGCCTTCTGAATCACCTCCACAAGTAAGCAAGCACCGGGGGGGGGAAGAGCAAACCCGACTGCTGTGTCAGGAGATCCCCAAAAGTAAGTTCCTCTCTCCTCTAAAAACAAACCCAGGGGGGCTGTGGAGTCTCCTTCTCTTGAGACATTTCAAACCCACCTGGATGTGTTCTACTCTGCCCTGGTGAGGCCTCATCTTGAGTACTGTGTTCAGTTTTGGGCCCCCCAGTTTAAGAGGGACAAGGATCTACTGGAGAGGGTCCAGCGGAGGGCTACGAGGATGATTAGGGGACAGGAGGGCATGGCTTATGAGGAGAGGCTGAGGGACTTGGNGATTCTGTAATTCCTCAGGGAAGTCCATTGTCCCGGCCTCTACACTCAGCACAGCCCAGTTCTCATCTCGTGTCATTAACTGCTCAGTCCTGCCTCTTCTTTCTGAGCCAGCAGAGCTGCAGAAGCCTCAGTGACACCCCAGCCACAGCTTTCAACAGACACAATCCCACAACCAAACCACGCTGCGCTCCCAGGTGGGTTGGCATTTCCTCCACCACAGATAGGGAGCAATGGGAACAAAACCCTCGCGTCTCCGCGCTTTCCGTTTGGGATGAATTGCCCACACAGATCCTGCGCGGCCGACAGTAGCATTAAGCTGAGCTCCACCGGGACGAATCTTTTCATGCACTGAACAGGGAGATTTTTATGCTGCCTAATGACTTTGTGGTGCTGCACACTACGTAGGAAAGCACATACCTACCCCTGGGCAGAAAAAGGAAGGGGCAGAATGTTCAAAGCACACGTTGTTCAAAGTCTCTCTGGGTTGCTCTAGTTCCTGCACAGCAACCGTTTCCTTTTCTTCCAGAAGCGCTCACGAGATCCAACAGGCAGCTCCTTTTTCTCTGCAGTTTCCTTGGAGTACCTGAGTTTGTGCCTCAGGCTGCAGATGAGGTGAAATGTGGGGCAAACACCCTGGTGTGTGCAGATGGCAGCATGTTTTTGTAAAAAATCCTCTATTTTGCTGTTTGAAACACTGACACATGGAATCACAGAACATTAGGGACTGGAAGGGACCCCAAAAGATCATCCAGTCCAATCCCTCTGCCACAGCAGGGTCCCCTAGATCCAGTCACACAGGAACATGTCCAGAGAAGAAGACTCCACAGCCTCCCTGGGCAGCCCCTTCCAGTGCTCTGCCACCATCACCAGGAAGAGCTTCCTCTCAATTTGATGTGGAACCTCCTGTGTCCCAGCTCACACCCACTGCCCCTTGTCCTGTCACTAGATGACATTGAGCAGAGCCTGGCTCCATCCTCCTGACACCCACCTTTCACATTTTTATCAACATCAGTGAGGTCACCCCTCAGCCTCCGTTTCTCCCAGCTCAAGAGCCCCAGCTCCCTCAGCCTTTCCTCAGCAGGGAGATGCTCCACTCCCTGCATCATCCCTGTGGCTCTGCACTGGACTCTCTCCAGCAGCTCTGTGTCCTTCTGGACCTGAGGGGCTGAGAACTGGACCCAAGATTCCAGATGCGGTCTCACAACTCAGGAGTTGGCTGATGAGTCCAGTACAGAAAAGGTCAGTGGAAGCCGTCCTCTCTCTGGTGAGCTGTGGACGAAGCCCTTGGAATGACCCAGCCGCCTTAGCTCCTGATCCTGCAGTTGTTCAAACAGGCACCACAGCTGAAAGGGAGTTTTACTGCTTTTGTTCTCTCCCTTCCCCAGCAAATGGCCCTAAAAATGCTGTGAAAGAAAAGCTATCACCACATGCAACAGAGGAAAAAGAAGAGGAGAAAGCCCTGAGAAACCGTCAGTTCCTCAACAGTCAGCAGTTTTGGTATCGACCTCGTAAAATCTCAAGTTACTTGATCTGCCAGTTACTTTTCTTCCCCGGGAATGGACTTCACACATACTTGGCAAAATCTGCTCTGAAACCACTTGCAGCTGCTGGTAGGTCAGTGATTACTTATCGATAGCGTTTTGAAAGGATGTGTCTGAACATATGGATCAACAAGATGCTTGTTTCTATTGATTTTTGATTCCACATGCTCTCTATTCTGTGGCTCTTTATTCCACGGGCTCTTTCACCCACACTAGGATGAAGAAGTCCTGCTACTGTAGAACCTCAGAATTTTGGATGCAGTAACAGCAAGAAGGGCCTGACCTTCCACTGCTACAACTCCTGACTAGGATACCAGCTCTCTTCCTATCAGCTACAGAAAATCCTTCCCAATATTGTCTCAACAGTAATGAACATAAAGGATGGACATTTACAACACGGCCAAGGCTCCAGGTCTTCAGATTATGGGGCAAGCAGTTCATTTTTGTGGAATTAAAAAATAAGAAGTTTAATACAATGTTTTGGTTTCACCATTGGAAAAACCAGCTAGAGATTAAATTCAGTCCTTAGAATTCTTATCTGGGTGCTCAAACTCATCTGCAGAACCCACGGTCTGTCGCCAGTAAACCACACAAGTAGAGCTGCTCTCTGAGGAGCCAAGAGGTCTGTGCTTGGTTAATAGACAGACTGCCACTGATAAAAGATTGGCTTGGCAACCACAGAACGGGACCTGAAAACGCAAGAGCCTCTTCTATCAAAAACCTGGAGCCAAAAACCCAGGAGGTCTTTTCCACAACAGTCTTTATTTGCAACCGACTCCTGCTCCTCTCTCTCTCGTCTAGTTTGAACTGTTCTGATGGAGACATTCCTTGTAATCTCTTGGGTAAACCAGACTAATCTCTGGGTTAGAGCAGGCCTCATAAATTTATATCAGTCCCCCCGTTCTTAGACAGCTCATTTCAAATCCACCACAGAAATATCCCCTGGTTGCAGGCCCTAAATCTATGGAGACAGTGATTGGGACATGCCTGGGGGCATGAAACAGGCTGCTTGGTTCCTTTCCACGTTTTCTCAGTAACACTGCGGAGGTACCAACTCTCATCAGACCGTGCTCCAGGGCTGTTGCTTCCAGTGTGCCCAGTAACGCTCAGAAAAGGAGACCCTTGGGCGGAATGTGGGGGGTAAGAAGGCGTAAGTGTGCAAAGTTGGAGCTAACTCACAGAACATCAGGGAATGGAAGGGACCTCGAAAGATCATCCAGTCCAACCCCCCCCCGCCACAGCAGGATCCCCTAGATGCAGTCACAGAGGAACACGTGCAGGTGGATTTGAAACGTCTCCAGAGAAGGAGACTCCACAGCCTCCCGGGGCTCATGGTAGTCAGTGGAGACTCTTGTATCACTTCCCAGAGCTGCTGAAGGTTTGCACTACTGCCCTGATTTCCACGGCATGAGCTGCTACGCGACTTCCTCTTCACCTGCTGGCTGCCATGGACTGCGGAACCCCAGAACTCCACCACGTCATACACACAGGACACACAGGAAAACGCAGCCCGAGCTGGCTGCAGCTGGGAATGGTGGAGCGGATTACACTCCCCACGTGCAGCCAAAGTTAAACGGGCCTTGATGTGATTTAGAGTGCTCCAAGACCGATTAGATGCATCCTGACCTCTGAAATCTGCCAGGACACCCTAGTGCAACTCTCCTGGAATTGTTCGCAGCGCAGCGGCTGCCTCTGCGTTTTCTCCTTTGCAGTCAGTCGGCATTGTGCAGTAGATGGTGCTGACTCGGCGGTTTGGACTAGCCCAGCGAGGAAACAATTACAGGGTTGGTTTTCTTCTTAATTAGAAGTTACAGAACCCCAAACAACTATTGCCACGAGTTCCCTTTGAGTCACGTCTGTAGCTTGTAAAGAGCCGTTAGTCACAAATTAGGCTCCTGGAAACCTGCAATTTGCCTAACGCAGTTAAGGAATGCGGATCCGGAAGAGCTACGGTGGGTTTGCACTCTGACCTTAAGGGCAGCAGCTAATCACAGAATCACTGAATCATGGAATGTTAGGATTGGAAGGGACCTCCAAAGATCATCCAGTACAATCCCCCCACCACAGCAGGATCACCTAGATCCAGTCGCACGGGAACATCTCCAGATGGGTTTTAGACATCTCCAGAGAAGGAGACTCCACAGCCCACCTGGGCAGCCCGTTCTAAGGCCCTGGCACCCTCAGTGGGAAAAGGTTCCACCTCATATTGATGTGGATCCTCCTGTGTTCCAGCTCACACCCACTGCCCCATGTCCTATCATTAGATGCTACTGAGCAGAGCCTGGTTCGATCCTCCTGACACCCACCTTTCACATATTTATCAACATTAGTGAGGTCACCCCTCAGTCTCCTCCAAGCTCAAGAGACCCAGCTCCCCCAGCCTTTCCTCATCAAGATGATCTCTTGGGTCCCTTCCAACCCCTAACATCCTATGATCCTATGACAGCAGCACCCAGCAAACCTTCACCAGGTAGAGCGGCACCAGTAGCTTCTCAATTAAAAGGATGAACCATTTGGAAACGACTGCCTGACACACTGTGCTCCAAGCAACCTGCCCTCTTTTTGTTGTTCCTCCCATGATGGTAGAGAGTTGCCTAAGGACAGATTTATACTTATTTCTTTCTTCTGTGAAGTCTTCAAGAAGCAAATGTCGCTGAGCGCAGACGCAGAGAGCTGCCGTATCGGCGGATGCGAGTCTGCACGAATATTGCTGTTTCTATGGTAATTGAGCACCGGTTTCTGGCTCCAGAGCTCGAAGTCACTGAACACCCAGAGCTCACACACACACACACAGGCGCTTGCTGATTGCTTTTGGAACCAGCTCAGTATGATTTAATTTCCACCAGCAAATGTCCTACGCATGTACTGTTCCCTAAACACTGTGAGCACTATGTACAACACTTCGCAGGCTCCACTGCACCCCGGGAAGTTGTTTACGCCAGGATGGAGGGATGTCAGCCAGAAGGTAAGACTGGGGAGAAAAACCCCACCCGTATGGAGAGAGGTTCTCCACCTCCTCTACTCTGCCCTGGCGAGACCGCAGATGGAATGTTGTGTCCAGGTCTGGGCCCTTCAGTTCAAGAACAACACAGATCCAGTGCAGAGCCATGAAGATGATGAAGGGACCATCCTGGCCTGGATTTGAAACTGTGTCCATCAGGAGCAGGGGGGTGATTGTCCCCCTGTGCTCAGCACTGGTGAGGCTGCACCTTGAGTACAGGGTCCAGTTTTGGGCACCTCAGTACAAGGGAGATATTGAGGGGCTGGAGCGAGGGCAGAGGAGGGCAACGGAGCTGGGGAAGGGCCTGGAGAATCCATCTGATGAGGAGAGATTGAGTTGGGGCAGCCTCAGTAATAACAATAACAAAACAAAGCAGTAACCTCCAAGGAAAAAACCAGTTACTACACTGAGACAAGTAAGATAAACTAGAAAACAGTGGTTCCATTGTGGGTTCTTGCAAAAGAACAATGCTAGAAGGTGGTGTAAAGCCTCTCCTGGCAGGCAGCTTGGAGCACAGCCCCACTCACAGAGCAAACCAGCACGTGCAGCCTCAGGCTGCATTT
Organism: Rhinopomastus cyanomelas; assembly: GCA_013400115.1. NCBI lineage: Eukaryota > Metazoa > Chordata > Aves > Bucerotiformes > Rhinopomastidae > Rhinopomastus > Rhinopomastus cyanomelas. Next base: position 77,501 of record VXBP01004239.1, read on the forward strand.
TCATGTTCTAAAGGGTTTGGCAACAGCTCCCAGCTCTCCTCCTGGCACTTGTTGTGGACTTCCCGTTCCGGAGCACCTTTCTCGTGACAGCTCCAGGGGCTGCGCTGAATTGTCTCACATACATTTTGCAGGAAAGAAAACCCAAAACAAGCCTCAGACAAATGCACTGGGGCTGGCACAACTAGGGCTAAGAGAGCTCTGGGCAGTGTGAAAGCAGGGCCCCAGCTGCGAGGAAGGAACGTGCGTAAATCCAGCTGTCAGCCACCCGAAGGGCTGCACCTCTTCGCTCAGACAGCATCACCGCTGAATTAAGTGTTGATGTGGTTTGGGTGGAAGCCTCTCAGCAGCGCTGCTTCTGAATAAGCCACTTCAGCTTGAGAAAGGGGATGGGAGCCCAGGCCTCTCCCAGAGCAGAGGAATATTCTGGAACCAGATTTGCATTCCAGTTACCATTGTTTTCATAGCAGTTGGCTTTCAACTCAAAGGAAAAAGGTTAGATCAGAAATGCTCTTCCTATACCTCATTACAGCGATCACAGGATCAGCAGAAAAGCTGTTCCCAAACCTCCCGGTACAGGGGGATCATTCACTAGTCTTGCCTCTGCTCTCCAGCTTTACAAAGGCCAACTGTGCCTTGGTCTTTGCTTGCTGCGTATAAGCTGGTCCCCAGCTGGCAGCGTGCTCGTCGTTCCAGTTCAGATCGTGTTTTACATCTCAGTGAGCCGCTGGAGCAGGTGAAAACATCAGTGTGAACACATCAAGACACAGATTTACAGCCACTTCACTCTGTGTTTCTTCCTCTAAAAGTGGAGAACCCCCCCAAACACACCCTGTTCTCCTCCTTGTGATGTATCGTGGAGTCTGGTATCAAACGCGGGCCAACTGAACATATGGCAGTTGGATTTCTTCTGGATGAGGTCATTCTGGAGCGAGGGCTTTTCCCCCTTCTAACAGATATTGACATGATTGTCCTCAGCATTTGGCCACGACAATCCAGATGAAACGACCACGTTGCCAGCCTTCAGCATCTTCTCAATTCTCTTTTTTCAGGTCAGCACTGGAAGGATAATCCTGTCGTCGCAGAAGAGCTGACAGATTCCTTGGATTCGAGCTCAAATGCTGGGGGTTTTGTGATGCTTTGGATGTGTTTCACAGAGTCACAGGTCATTGGGGATTGGAAGGGACCTCGAAAGATCCTTCAGTCCAATCCCCTGCCGCAGCAGGATCACCAGTTGCATAGGAACATGTCCAGGTGGGTTTGAAGTGTCTCCAGAGAAGGAGACTCCACAACCCCCCTGGGCAGCCCTCACCATCAAGAAGTTCCTTCTCACATTGATGCCCCTTGTCCTATCATTAGATGCCCCTGAGCAGAGCCTGGCTCCATCCTCCTGACACCCACCCCTCACATATTTATCAACATTAATGAGGTCACCCCTTGAGCTGCCAATGTAGTTGGAGTTTTGGGGGTATTTTCTGGAGCAATGTTTTCAGAGTATAAAATGGCTTCTGGAGCACAGTTACTCCAGCTTCTGAGCAAATTCAGGCAGCACTTTTGGACAGAAGGATCAAGGTAGTAGGTTGGAAATTTGGCTTAAAAATGAAATATCTTCCGTGAACAATAAAAGCAGGGAATGTCCACATAGGTTTCTCAGGCACATAGCGTGTGAGCCTTGCTTTCATGGAATCATTCAGGTTGGAAAAGACTCTTGGGATCACTGAGTCCAACCATCAACCCTACTCTACAAGTTCACCCCTAAACCAGATCCTCCAACACTACATCTGAGCATCTTTTAAACTCATCCAGGGATGGGGACTCAACCAGCACCCTGGGATGCCATTGGCCTTCCTGGCCACCTGGTCACACTGCTGGCTCATATTCAGCCTCCCGTGGATTAGAACCCCCCTTGGGCAGGCTGCTCTCAATGAAGGAAGTAGGTTGCTCCGTTTGATCTGCAGGAACTGATGAGGAAATTGCACATTAACACTGACTGCAACTGGCACGTGTTTCGCGCTGCATCTCCAGCTCTGCCACGAGTGCCAGGCACTGCACATGGGGAACAAAGAACCGAAAGACACGGGGTTTGTGCAGGAGGTAATTGCATAGATTGGATTAGAACTTGACTTGGCAAGCAAAAAAAGGTTCTTGGCAAAGAGGGAGCTGTTTGGACTAAGAAAACACTAAAAGGAGAGCAGACCAACCCACCGACACCACAACTTGAATGACTTCTTTGAAGGCAACTGTAAAAATGGAAGTGAATGGTCAGTGCTGATGAAGAAACCCCAAATGTTTACCTTGGTTTGTACCAGTTAAGATAACCAAGAGCACAGCAACAAAAGCCATTATTACCCAATGGGTTTCAGCTCATGACAGCTACTGAGCTGCACATCAGCTCACACTGACAGGGAGAGTGTGCTCCACAAGGACGAAGCCGAGAGAAGGGACTTCACTCTGAGTGGGGAGCGTTAGCTGTGGGTTCAGAGAACGCGTGTAGCTCTCTCATCACTCCAGCCTGCCCCACCAGTGCCATGAGCCCCAGTTGGTGTTAGAAAGACTGAGGCTTCTGGCTGATAGGCACTACTAAAAATATTGTGGTTCCCATGGCAACCAGAGAGCGCAGGATATTGCCAGATCAGAGATGCGCGGCTCGTACTGGAACCGCTACAGCTGCACCAGAGCAAAGGACCCACAAAAGCCTCTGCTATTTATACAACCACCTCTTGCTCCGCTTTGTACCTCTGTGCGAATGAATCTCTTCATTCTTTCAGCGTGAAATTCCAAAGGCAAACCTTGCAGAACCCAGAACAGCAGCAGCAGTGGTGCTTAATCACAGAATCACAGGTGGGAAAAGACCTACGTGTCAAGTTTACGGACCATCAAGTCGAAGCACCTACTGCACTCTGCAAAGTCAGACCCACCACTAAAGGCTGCTCCCTAACCCACAACTACGCCGCTTCCAAACACATCCAGGGATGGCGACTCAGCCCCCTCCCTGGGCAGCCTGTGCCAAGGCCTGAGGATAATCTTTCTGTGAAGAGTTTTCCTCATATCCTATCGAAATTTCCCCTGGTGCAGCTTGAGGCCCTTCCCTCTTGGGGCCTCACCAGGGCTGAGTGTAGAGGGACGGTCCCCTCTCTGCTCCTGCTGGCCACACTAACACAGGCCAGGATGCTGTTGGCCTTCTTGGCCACCTGGGCACACCTCAGCCACCATCTATCAACACTCCCAGGTCCTTTTCTGCCCAGCAGCTCTCAAGCCACTTGTACTCCGAGAGGCTGCCCTGACTCACTTCAATAGCAGCGATAGCTTGGGGTAAGAGATTTCATAACCCTAGCCCATGGACAGTCCTCCAAATTCACACCCAGCCTCCTAAGTAAACGTTGGCTATTAGAAGAGCTGGACACTTTGCAGCCCTCAGGACCGCAGAGAGGGAGTTAGCGGTCGTTCCGGGGGGAAAAGCCCTTACCACAACCAAAGCCTTACGATTCGACAGCCTGGGTGGATGTCAGGCCTAACTTGCAACCCCCCCTCTAGAAATCAGAAGTTGAAACAATCTAGTAGATCTATCATCTTGGCCTTCGTGGGAGCTGTGCTCGCTCATTATCTCTGTCTGCCTTGAATAAACACACTCCTGGAGAGATGGCTTCGCAGCGGGAAGAGGATTTAAGGAAGCTGGCTCCCGGTCCTTTGTGCCGAACTAGCCAGCTTTCATCTCTCACACTGGCCAGTCTAACAAGGCTTCGTACCAACACGGAGGTCAAGTTCAGCTAAATGAGGACGTTCCCTGGGAGTTTGTGCTTTTTAATTGGTAAAACACGAGAGCAGCTGAATGGGAGTGCACCCAGTGTTTAGGCTTTGTGCAGAGGGGCTGCCTGTGGGGAGAGACTCGCTTTACGTTACTGCCAAGAAGGCCAGTTGCATCCTAGGGTGGATCAGAAGGGGGTGGCTAGCAGATCGGGACAGGTTCTCCTCCCCCTCTACTCTGCCCTGGTGAGACCATGTCTGGAATCTAGTGTCTAGTTGTGGGGCCCTCCGTTCCAGAAGGACACAGGGCTGCTGCAGAGAGTCCAGAGTAGAGCCACAGAGATGATGAAGGGAGTGGACATGCTCCCTGCTGAGGAAAGGCTGAGGGAGCTGGGTCTCTTGAGCTTGGAGGAGACTGAGGGGTGACCCCATTAATGTTGATAAATATGGGAAGGGTGGGTGTCAGGAGGATGGAGCCTCTTCCCAGTGATGGTCTCAGAGCCCTGGAAGGGGCTGCCCATGGTGGTTGTGGAGTCTCCTTCTCTGGAGATGTCTAAAACCCACCTGGGCATGTTCCTGTGTGACTGGATCTAGGGGATCCTGCTGTGGGGCAGGGGGACTGGACTGGATGATCTTTCAAGGTCCCTTCCAATCCCTAGTTTTCTGGGATTCTGTTAGCCTGGCTGGAGCTGAGGAACTACGGGCCAAGAGAAAACACTCAGTAAAACCCTTCCACGAGTATCTGATTCGCACGTCGCGCTAACATAATTAAATCAGCTTCAAACACTCATTTAGTTGCCAAAGTGTCTGAAGTACAGTAGAGGAGAGATTGCCAGGGAGGAGATGTGAGATGCCAGGGAGAAAGAAACATCAACCATCAAAATTAAAAATAGCAGGAGCATTGCACTGAAATAGAAAACAAGAGTTTGCAGTGCAGAAGTGAAGCTGTATCAGTCAACGGCGTGAGAACTCTGGCTACGTGGCACAGAGCCTTGTTAATGTTAGCGGTTCCCTGTGAGGAATCTAGTGATTTTGGCTACTTTGTCCTATCAGAGGTTCTGGAATTCCATATCCAGAAGGGCCTGGAGAATCAATCTGATGAGGAGAGATTGGGAGCGTTGGGGCTGTTCAGTTGGAGGAACGGGAGGCTGAGGGGAGACATCACCCTCTACAACTATCTGAAAGGACACTGTGGAGATGTTGGTGCTGGGCTCTTCTCACAGGTCATTAGTGACAGAAGCAGAGGGAAGGGCTTCAAGCTCCAGCAGGGTGGGTTTAGACTGGACATCAGGAAGAAATTCTTCCCGGAGAGAGAGGTCAGGCACTGGAGTGGGCTGCCCAGGGTGGGGGTTGAGTCCCCATCCATGGGTGAGTTTAAAAGTCACCTAGATGTGGTGTTGGGGGATCTGATTTAGGGCTGAACTTGTAAAGTGGGGTGATGGTTGGATTCGATGATCCCAGGGTCTTTTCCAATCGGAATGATTCTGTGATTCAAAGTTAAGAGCCCACAAGTGCGTGGCAGCTTCAAATCAGCTCAAAATGACCAATCATAAACATTTTGCAATTGGGTCTTGCAAAATACCCGATCAGCTCTCCATACCCAAGAGTTCTCAGTCATGTACATCCCCCAGAGCACTCACTCATGCCATTTCAATGGGAGGTAAGCACACACTTAAAGTTAAGCCCGTGTAAGTCCTTCGGTGGGCAGGGATAAACTCGAGCACATGCTTATTGAATCGCGACTCCGCTCCTCGGGCATCTTGCCCGTTCTGCAGGGCTAACCTCCTGGGGCTTTTCCCTCATCTACAAGTGATTCAGTGTTTATCTGTGACAAACACTTCTCCACTTAACGTGGATGTACCAACATCAGGGATAGAAAAAGAGAGTAAAATAATAAGAGCTTTTTCAAACCTGACATCACCACCTAAGGAAGTCCAGTACAGGGTATATAAATAGATTATCTCCCCCCCTATAAATCTATAAACAGTGATTAGCAACGATCACTTTTCTTCCCCTTTCTTTTATTTCCTTCCACATTACTCACCAGTTATTGTTCTGACTGAGAAAAGAGAAGGCCTCCCTCAACATCTGACCTCAATTGATTCTGGATCTCAAGGTTAGCACCTTGAGGCACATCCCTCCTGTTCTTCACAGAATCAGAGAACACGAGGACCTAAAAAGATCATCCAGTCCAAGCCCCCTGCCACAGCAGGATCCCGTAGATCCAGTCACACAGGAACATGGCCAGGTGGGTTTTAAATGTCTCCAGAGAAGGAGACTCCACAACCCCAATGGGCAGCCCCTGCCAGGGCTCTGTCACCCTCACAGCGGAGAAGTTCCTTCTCATGATTTATATGGAACCTCCTGTGCTCCAGCTCACACCCACTGCCCCTTGTCCTATCACTAGATGCCACTGAGCAGAGCCTGGCTCCATCCTCCTGACACCCACCTTTCCAATCTTACTGAATCTGGTGAAGGAATTACTGGGTAGACTAGGCTGCACAAAAAGCTCTTGACTGTAAAAACTCAGGAGCCGGTTGAATTATTCCCGTTCCACTTCTCTGTAGCAAGTAACTGTCAGAGCTCAAACTTGCATTGTTCCCACACAAAGAATCCTGAACTATTTTATTTAAAAACAGCACAGGGAAAGAAGCCAGCTAGGGATGAATGCAGGTTCTTGATGTAAATATGCTACCCAAAAGGAAAGAAAGTGGGCTTCAGCTTGTTGTGGGAGGATCAACGAGCTGAAAGTCCAAACCAGAAGAGCAAAGTATTTTAGAAAAATCCTGGAAATCTACATTGGAGCAAATGCAGCAAACTAAGAGTTAAAGCCACTCAGCATCACTGAAAATTAGACTCACAGGGGTGCAAAGATTGCTCTACAGATAGCCTCACAGGATTTCAGAAGCAAAAAGGCAATAAAATACAATCTAGAAGTCTATTTTTATTATAAGAAACACCTCCCATGAAAAGACTGCTTTTAGCAGTTTCCAGCCTAGATGAAAGTTTGTGGCTGGATTTGAAGCTCTTCACAACAAGGGTTTCTGAAATGGAAAGGAGGACACAAGTACTGCGATGTCCTCCCTTGCTGGAGAAACTGGGAACGGCTTTCAGGTAAAATTGAGGTAAAGATTACAACGATCAGCAGCTCTTGAGATGCTTCTTGAAGAGAAAGCCTGTGAGTGGCAAAGAAGATGAAATTATCAGGCAGACTACAGAACAGCTCATGGCAGAGATGTTTGCCAGGGTCATGGGAAAGAGTAAGAAAGAATTTAGCTTCTCCCTGAGGCAGAACTTCTTTGAATCAAGACTCACAGAACATTAGGGATTGGAAAGGACCTCCAAAGATCATCCAGTCCAATCCCCCTGCCACAGCAGGATCACCTAGATCCAGTCACACAGGAACATGGCCAGGTGGGTTTTAAATGTCTCCAGAGAAGGAGACTCCACAGCCCCCCTGGGCAGCCCCTTCCAGGGCTCCGTCACTCTCACCATCAAGAAGGTCCTTCTCATATTGATGTGGAACCTCCTGTGTTCCAGCTCACACCCACTGCCCCTTGTCCTGTCACTAGATGCCACCGAGCAGAGCCTGGCTCCATCCTCCTGACACCCACCCTTCACACATTTATCAACATGAATGAGGCCACCCCTCAGCCTGCTTTTCTCCCAGCTCAGGAGCCCCAGTTCCCTCAGCCTTTCCTCATAACAGAGGTGCTCTACTCCATCATCTCTGTGGCTCTGCGCTGGGCTCTCTCCAGCAGTTCCATGTCCTTCTGGAACTCAGGGGCCCAGAACTGGGCACAAGATTCCAGGTGGTCTGGCAGGGCAGAGTAGAGGAGAAGGAGAACCTCTCCTGATCTGCTAACCACCCCACTCCTGATCCACTCCAGGATGCCGCTGGCCTTCTTGGCCACAAGGGCACACTGCTGGCTCCTGGTCATCCTGCTGTGACTGGCTGATTTTATCGGCTATGACTCAGTGTTTACCTCCAAACCATCACGAAGATGGTCACTTTGCCTGGGGGCTGTCTCTTCTCCTTCACCCACACTCTGCAGCCAACCAGTTACATCAGTCCTGGTTCAGCTGGAAGCTCCTTCTCGTTGTTGTTTTGTTGATGGGGACCAGGTTTCATCAGCATGTCTGTAAGGCAGAGGACAGAATCCACAGGCTGAAAGGCTGCCAGACACATACAATCCAGTGAGGAAAACAACCCCTAAGGGGCAGAATACAGCCCTAGACAGGTAGGAAGTCCTGACACCCAGCTAGAGTTCTGTGATAGCATCCTGCTCTGTAAAGCCACTGACAATGCAGTACTGGTGCCACTGGGTGAGAGCTCATTATCTGGGAGATAATGGGACTGTTTTACAAGGAGAGGGAGAGCGTGGGGCCTCTCTCGGTAGGTTTAGAAGACTGCTTTGTTTGACAACTGTCAGGTTAAATTGCTTAAACTCCTTGGCTTATCCAACTGTGAAAAATACTAGCAAGTGTGCCAGGAAGAACAACAGGCTAAACAAATAACAGACCCCTGTTATCTTTCAGGCTTTTTCTCCAGTGTTTGTGCTCAGCACTTACAACAGACACCTGCCAGGATAACCCTTCTCATTAAAGGCCGGGGCTGAAAGCAAAGCTGGAGTGAACGGCGCAAACAACGAGCCCGGCTGTTGCCAGCCCCTCTCTGCAATGCTGTGCCTTTGTAGGGTTGAGACAAACGGAGGGCGAAGGCAAAGGAACGGTCTTTGCAGCACTGCAAACGTTTACGTGGCACCAAAGGATCCTCGGCAGCTCAGGCAGCATCTTCATAAAGCGTGAGGATGGAGAAGTCCTACCAAGTAATTCATGGATTAGAGAGAGCAGTGACTTCAGAGGAGGTGGATAAATGCATCTCCTGTCGTGGCTACGGGTCAGCGATCACGTTGTCTGGGTCGGCGTCCCGGTTACGTAGCATGAAATCACAGGCTTAGGTGGAGAGCAGAGACAGCAGGCAGGCAGAGAATAAAGAGGCTCACACAGGCCCCTGCTCTCCACGTGCAAGGCAGCGCTGCCGCTGCTGTGGGAGGCACGAAGAGGTCAGGAAAGCAGGTAGCACATGACCCGTGTGGATCTGTACTTGGTTCGTGCTGAGTGTGTCTCTCCTACGAGTAACGAGTGATACGACAAGAGGGAACGGCCCCAAGTTGTGCCAGGGGGAGTGCAGGTTGGACACAAGGAAGAAAATGATTCATGGAAGGGGTCTCATCAGGCCTCGGAACAGGCTGCCCAGGAGGGAGCCAAATCACCATCCCTGGATGTGTTTAAAAGTCACGGAGCTTAGGGACAGGCTTTAGCATTGGGACAGCTGGATCGGTGATTGGACTCAAAGATCTTGAAGGTCTTTTCCAACCTAAATGATCCTGTGATCGTGTTTCCACACATCAGCTGCTAGAAACCCAGAAACACTAAGCAGGCAGTGGCCAGACAAGGCTTTTTGTTCAGTAGTTCAGGACTACTGAGTCTCTGTCTCTCTAATTCCACCTTGCTGGTTTGCAAAGTCTCTGGCAAAGCGGAGAGGCTGAGCCAGGGCCTGAGCGTTACGGAAGGTGAATTCAGTCCCACAACCTCCCCGGGTGAGCAGTTTGGCTTGTGCCTGTTCCCAGTGACACTCAGTCCCCGGGGACGACTGGCAAGCATGCAGGCCAGATGACTCCAGAGCTGCCAGCAGACCCCTCCCAACCACTCCCTTTGGACAGGTCCCTCTGGACTCCCTCACTCGGTGGGGAGATGGCCAAAGCATGAGCAGTACAAGCTCAGGCAGCGAATCCAGCACCGTGCAAACTGCTGAGCGCCTGCACGTGTGCGCTAAGTCCTGGCGTGCCGTAAACATGGGGAAAGGAGAGGGTTAGAGTCTATAATGATTGAAGGGAAGCAGCCTACAGCAAGGCAACTGTGCTGGGTGACTGGCATGGGTGACCCTTACTGCCGGCTCCTGGGAGGTCTGCGTGAAGTGATCTCTGCAAATAAGCACCTCAGCGGAGAGAGTTTGTTTGCTTTCGGAGCCTGGGCTTCCAGGTCTGGCGCACGTTTCTTAGGCTCAAATGCCACTCACTGAGCAAGTTAATGAAAAGTGTTGAGGAGGAAAAGAAAAGGCCTTGTATGTCAAGAAATCTGCTATGGAAAGAGCACTTCTGTGAATAAAACTACTTCTATGAGGGAACGTTTACCTCTGCTCGCTTGAACCGACTCTCTGCTCAGAACCCATCTCCAAACTTAGCGAAACAACGGCAGTTCTGTAGTGACCTTCATTCTCACTCCCTGAAAATCACTGGCCGGCTCCCAAGCGAACGTAGCTCCCAGGGAAAACTCCTCCTTGCAGGTAGCAAGCTGCAGCAAGCCTTCAGGAGCCGCGCCGGCGTTTGCCGTCGGCAAGCCCCGGGAACCACCGCTCACGTCACGCCATGGTGCTGCCAACAGCACGCACGTGAGGCTTCAATGCACGCTAACTACACGCCGCAAGCCCGCCCCGCCGGCTACTGCTCTCTTGGATAAACAGGCCCAGGTAGGAAAGCCTCTGGCTGTAAAACCACGCGCCGCTGCACACAGGTGGGAGTCGGAACACGCCCGGCCGTGGCAGTGGCTGTAATTTCCATCACGAGCAGAACACAGCTTCCTTGGGGTGACTTCATCTGTGGTCAGACTGAGTCGGCCACAAAACAGGAAACACTTCATGCCTGTGCTAGCGATGGAGCCGTGGAGAGTTTGAATAACTGGTCAAAGGCAGCCGCGTGGATGAGGGTGTCAGGCAGAGCAGATGATGATTTCTGAGGGTTGTGCCTAGGTAGGTGCCCAAAATGTTCTCAGCCGCTCACTAACACAGATCCACGTCGCCGTAACGTCTATGCTACAGCTCCTTGGGTTCTCTTTTCCTTGTTGAGGCTACTGAGGAATTATTTGGGATATACAAATGTATGAGCACGAGCCAGCAATGTGCCCCTGTGGCCAAGGGCGTCCTGGGGTGGATCAGAAGGGGCTCGGTCAGCAGATCGAGCGAGGTTCTCCTCCTCCTCTACTCTGACCTGGTGAGAAGCCATTAATGAATAGATTGAATAGTACTGGTCCCAGTACTGACCCTTGAGGGACTCCACTAGACACTGTTGTTGGAAACAACAGTTCTGCCAGGCACGGGGAAACAACGCACAAGGACCCCACAAGAGACAGCAATAAAGAGAAAATAAAGAGTCTTTAGCTGGTTCTGCTGGCGAGGTCCCTTCCAATCCCTGAGGACTTTATGATCTCAGCTCTCAGTACCATCTCTGACTTGGATGAGGATGTGGTTGCCACCCTTCTGAACTTGCTAAGGTGGTTCGACTGGATCTAGGTGATCCTCTGTGGTGGGGGGAATGGACTGGATGATCTTTCAAGGCCCCTCCCAATCCCTGAAGTCCTGTGACTCTGTGGTTCAGGGTGGATGCGGACCACAAGGCCCTAACTTGTACATAGGACTCCAGGCATCTCTTCTTTTCAATCCTGTAGCGTCCCACTGGACAGAACATGTATTTTTCTCCTCAAAAAAGCCTTAAAACCTACATCAGACCAGACTCTATTCTTCATTCTATTCCTCTTCCTTTCACATTTAAAGGCTTTGGAAGGCCACTCAGCGCTTCTGTCAGACACATACAGAGGTCTGCTTCCTCCCGCTGACCTAACTCTGACGCAAACTAAAAGCAGCGCTGTTTGAGACAGGCATAAATAAGAGGAGAAACAAGCAGCACCTTCAGACCAGAATGAATGGTACACTTCATTAGGAAACAGAACCCCAAATTGCAGAATGCATAACCAGGGCCTGTGGCCAGAAGAATGAGCTGAATCAAAGCCAGCGTGAATTTGGTAGGGAGAAATCACGCCAAGCCAATTTCATTTACTGGTAGGGCAAAGTAACAAGTCCTGCAGAAAGAGAAAGATCTGCAAAAGCTTTCGATGTCTTTTTGCAGTGGTGCTCTTATGGGCAAACAGGGAGCCAGCACAGGGTGGGTGGAGAGGCTGCTAGAAAATCACAGAACCCCCTGTGTTCCCGCTGACACCCACTGCCCCTTGTCCTATCAGTAGATGCCACTGAGCAGAGCCTGGCTCCATCCTCCTGACACCTGCCCATTCCATATCTATAAAGATTAATGGGGTCACCCCTCAGTCTCCTCTTCTCCCAGCTCAAGAGACCCAGCTCCCTCAGCCTTTCCTCATCAGGATGATGCTCCAGTCCCTTCCTCATCTTCATGGCTCTGCACTGGACTCTCTCCAGCAGCTCTGTGCCCTTGTGGACCTGAGGGGCCCAGAACTGGACACAAGATTCCAGATGCGGTCCCAGCAGGGCAGAGCAGAGGGGGAGGACAACCTCTCTCGATCTACTAAGCAGCCCCCTTCTGATCCACACTAGATGCCTTGGCCACAAGGACCCATTACACGAGTTGTGTTGAAGTTTAAAACCAGTATCAGAGTAGTCACGAGATAAATCAAATCTCTTTGGACTTAACACCAATTAGACATCTCCTAGCACAGCGTGATCAGCACTTTGGCACTAACGTGGAATCACAGAACCACACAGGACATCAGGGATTGGAAGGGATCGTGAAAGATCACCCAGTCCAATCCCCCTGCCACAGCAGGATCACCCAGACCAAGCTGCACACGAGTTCAGAGAAACCAGCAGAAACGTTAGCAAGTCTGGAAGACACAGCTGTGAGGAAGGAATAAATGTTCTGTTAGGATGATGTGAATGTGGGTGCATTCCTGTACCCCTAATACAAATAAAAGAGCAAGGTTCCCTTTATTCAAAGAGAAGAAAATTAATTGGATCAAGGAAGATTTTAAAAAGTCTTTACATTATAGAACTAAGTGTGCAGAATGAAAAGCAAGATTGGTGTAGAAGGCTCTGGAATTCCTTCACCGACAACCTAAGGAAGAGCTGTACAACTGTGTGGGGAATGACAAGTACCTTTGGTATATCCTTGAGGGAGGAGGGATCCCTTGAAGCTGCGTCCAGCCTTCTGATTTCCTGATTTCATGGCACATTCCTTTGTACCACAGAGCTGCAAGTTTAATTTTTTACTATTTAGAGCAGTTCTCTTAGGAATTCTATAATTTTCCTGTATTATTTACTTTTATTACAGTCCATTCCCATCATATTTGGTACCAATACTGCTCTCTCCTACTTGAGGGTTTTGCTTTTATTCAGACTTCTCCTCGTGTGAAATAGACTTTTCAGTAAAGCAGGGCAGCAATGAGAAACGACCCACAGCGAGAGCAGAACGGGCACCGTCTAACAGGAGAGGTTCTCCTGTTTCACAGGCATCCCATTAATTTATTCCAACAGAAGAACTCCATTTCCCTCTCTGCAGCACAAACCCTGGGCCTACCCCTACAGCTGCGGTTCAGGAAACACTCTCTGATTACAGACTCAAATAAATACTTCACCATTTCCTACCGACACTTCCCCTTCAGTTAAAGAGGGTTTCTCTGCCAAGCAGGGAAAGGCACAGAGTTCAGATTCGATTTCACCACGTCCATCAGCCCCAGAACACGGTTTGGACACTGCAGGGTGATGATGGAGACCAAAAAGAACCCTAGTGAAACACGGCGGCGCAGAGCCTAACACGATTCTAAATCCACTGCTGATTCACCCACTTCTTTCCAGACTGTATCACAGAATCACAGGAACAGATCCACGAGGGTTTGAAATGTCTCCAGAGAAGGAGACTCCACAATTCCCCTGGGCAGCCCCTGCCGGGACTCTGGCACCCTCACCGGGAAGAAGGTCCTTCTCATATTGATGTGGAACCTCCTCTGTTCCAGTTCACACCTACTGCCCCTTGTCCTATCATTAGATGCCCCTGAGCAGAGCCTGGCTCCATCCTCCTGACACCCACCCTTCACATCTTTATCAACATTAATGAGGTCACCCCTCAGTCTCCTCTTCTCCAAGCTCCAGAGCCCCAGCTCCCTCAGCCTCTCCTCATCAGGGAGATGCTCCCCTCCCTTCATCATCTCTGTGGCTCTGCACGGGGCTCTCTCCAGCAGTTCTGTGCCCTTGTGGAACTGAGGGGCCCACAGCTGGACACAACATTCCAGATGTTTTCTCACGAAGGCAGAGTAGATTGAGATCTCTGTGGAAACTTAGGTCTTGTGACTCTCATTGCCTAAAGCCGTGGTGCTTCTCTGATGCATTTCAGGGTGAACTTTGGGGTACTTTTACAAATCAGGGAAGGGGTAAGTTCAAAGCAGCTCCAGACCATTTAAGAAAACCTAACAGACCGCTGAGTCATTATCCTGGTATTTGTAACATTAAAAGCAATAACATCCTGAGGGATGAACGTGTACAGTCATCCTCGAACTGGCACAACTTCAGCAGAGGAGGATGCTGTTAAAACCATCTTCCTGGCTCCGCTCATGCAAGGGCCGGAGCTACAGAGCACGTTTGGGAAGCTGCTGCCACGCGTCACACGACCAGCCCTTGGTGAACCGTTAGCAAAATCATCAGAATAAAGAGTGGAAGTGAAAATCCCAGTGATGCACAAACATCCAGGCAACGCAGAGCTCCCAGAACTAGCAGATCCACTTAGGGTGAGCACAAAGCAAGAGCAGCAAGTGGAAAACCTGGGCAGGTTCATTTCAGCAGCCTGTGGCAAAGGAGTTCTAATGTGTCGGTGGTCAGACTGTTTCTCAGAACAGTCAGCTTGGTCTTATCAGTTCCTCATACTCAACCTCATCACAGAATCACATTGGAAAGGACCTCAAAAGGTCATCTAGTCCAATCCCCACCACCACAGCAGGATCCCCTAGATCCAGTCGCAAAGAAGGACACTCCACAACCCCCTGGCCAGCCCCTTCCAGGGCTCTGTCACCCTCACCAGGAAGAAGGTCCTTTTCATACTGGTGTGGAACCTCCTCTGTTCCAACTCACACCCACTGCCCCTTGTCCTAGCATTAGAATACACCAAGAATACTTAATTAACTCCTAACCACACAGCAAAATCCTTCACAAATGTGTTTGAAGTCTTGATGCAGGGTAACATAGCTGACCCTGACCTTGAGCCAGAGCTCCTAGGGGCCAGGAATGCAAACCTCTGATAACAGAAAACCTCTCAATCAGCTTTAGGAAATGCACGTTACTTCAATACATTCAGGAGTTTCCATCACAGAAGCTGCTCTGAGACTCTCTTAATAATCCTGCAGGTGCTTTTCTATTTAATTATTTCCAGTTGCCTAACTAGCAATTAGCCACATTATCTGCCATGCCTTTGCTCAGGGACCACCGCTCAGTTCTTGACCTTTTCCTTCAAAGATGTGGCATGAGAGGAGCTTTAAAGAAGCTCTAACATCACTGCATTTTCACAGAATCCCAGAACATGAGGGATTGGAAGGCACCTCAAAAGATCATCTAGTCCAATCCCCCTACCACAGCAGGATCCCATAGATTCAGTCGCACAGGAACATGGCCAGGTGGGGTTTAAACATCTCCAGAGAAGGAGACTCCACAACCCCCATGGGCAGCCCCTTCCAGGGCTCTGTCACCCTCACCAGGAAGAAGGTCCTTCTCAGACTGATGTGGAACCTCCTGTGTTCCAGCTCACACCCACTGCCCCTTGTCCTCTCATCATTTTCCCAGTCACTGCGTGAGGTGCTGGAGAAGCAGCCCCAAGAATTCCTGCTACACAGCTGTGCTCTTTTTTCTGTGTCTGGGCAGATCTGCTCCTGCCAGCCTCACACACACGGACTCATTATTAAACTGGGAAAACAGAGAGCAGCCAAAAGCTCTTGAAAACCCTCTGCTCGAAGCATATGACTTCACAACCCTTTTCCAAAAGGTTGACTTTAATTTACATGTGCTAATACCTAGTTCATGCACAGTTATTCACTGTTGAGTCAAAGAATCCCTTCCAATGTTTGTTGGTAGTGAATGGAAAACAGCATCCAGGGCTGCCTCTGGTCAGGTGACAGCAAAGGCTGCCTTTCCACACGCTGGCCGAGCTGTCCTCACAGCAATGTGGCAGCAGAGGGGCTAATGATGCTCAGGTTCTCAGCAGAGAGACAGGCTTGAATGGGGATGGATCACTGGTGTCTGATCCACTTCTCCAGAGTAACCAGGTATTTCCATGGTTTAAGTCATTTTCCACTTCAGAAGACTTCAAGTCAAAGGACTCTTCATGTTCTCTAAGTCTTAAAACAACTTCTGGGCTGCAGGTCAAGGAAGTGTTAACATGAATTTCTTTGCCACTTGTTCCACACAGAGAGATGCTTCCCCACAGCTGACAGCGCTGCTTGAGAAGCACCTTCTGAATCCATATCGTGGGCAAGAAACACAGACTGGCCCCCAGCCAGAAAAATACAGAAGCCCTCCAGTGGCCAGAACGGCGGCAAACCAGAGCACAGGTCCTGTTCCTGTGGTTCTCCTTCCTGGTGCAGAACTTCAGTGGAAAGATGCACTATTTTTATCCATTTTGATGTTGATGGATGGAACTGCTGGCAGGAGGCAGAAGGCTGCCGTTCTCTTGAGACCTCTCCTGGGCTTTGAAACCCTCATCTTGTTTTCAAACAGCCCAAATCTTTTTCACTGACTGTGCAGGTGGGAATCTATTGCTCTAGCTGGGTTTTTAGCAAGCAAGAATCATAGAATCATTACGGATCGGAAGGGACCTCGAAAGATCATCCAGTCCAATCCGCCTGCAACAGCAGGATCACCTAAACCAAGTCACACAGGAACCTGTCCAGTCGGGTCTTGAACATCTCCAGAGAAGGAGACTCCACAACCCCCCTGGGCAGCCTGTTCCAGTGCTCCGTCACCCTCACTGAGAAGAAGTTCCTTCTCAGGTTGATGTGGAACCTCCTATGTTCCAGCTTACAGTGAACCACTCTGCTGATGCCCTCAGTTACTTCACCAAGCTCCTTCTGAAGAAAGCCTTACCCTTTACAAGACTACACTCGCCAAGACAACACACCCAAAGCACGGAGATGCGAACAGCCAGGCTTCATCAGATCTTATCAAGGCACATCATCATTGTGAGCACGATGAAACGAAGGGGAACTGCCTCTCTCCTTTCAATGCGTGTGAAATTCACTCTCCTTTCTAGAGCTTCAAGGAGCAGAAACTCCCCCCAGCAGCACCAACAGCACTGCTGCCAGCCAGCTCTTCGTGTAACGTTAGTTTTGGCAGTACTTGCCTGATGATGAGGGATGTCACTGCTGCCCAGGGTTTCAGGACAACACGGACTAAACTCTCGAGTTCCTAAGCTTCCTAGTGCCTCTTTTACCAAGACATCAAATAATCTGTATGAAAACTGTTGATTCCACACTAAGACTGACTTCAAGGTTTTTTTAATCGTCGAGGGATTTTCAAGCCCTCATTCCACAGAAGCAAGGAAATGCTCTTTCTGTTACAATAACAGGTCCCTCAACTCTGCAGAAGGATATGGCTGTGTTAGAAAAAAGCTGCAGCCTTACAGCACACAGAGATTAGTTTTTGCCAGAGATTATTTGCCATGAAATAAATACACTGGTGCCCTGCTGCTGATGCCATGATGCCTGTCCATCTGCAAACACAGCCTGTCTCCTCCTCCAGACAGCTGCAGCAGGCTCTGGACACGTGCTCCACACAGCCACTACCACGGGGCTACTTCGAGTGCGGCCCAAATGACTTTTGAAGTGCCTGTCATTTTAAAAATGTTCCCCAAATCTCAGCTAATTTTGGCTCTTCCCAGGCTGTAGACTAGGAATCAAGATGCGATGGGGGGTTAGCAAACCTGGCCAGCTGCCACCCAGCAAAGCAAAGTGATTTTCCAGGGTGTGTGGTCCTTTCTGAGAGAGCCTTTCCCAAGAACTGAGTTCTAAACGGAACATCTTCGTCTAGAAGAAACTATTCAAGATCTGTGAAGAGTTATTGAGGCTGGAAAAGACCTCTGAGCTCATCCAGCCCAGCCCATGACCTAACAGCACCGCATCGGCCAGACCAGGGCACTGAGTGCCACATCCAGCTTGTCCTTAAACACCTCCAGAGGTGGGGACTCCACTAAGGAACGGGCAAGTGGAACCAAATTTTACAGGTCACAGCCCGCCTCCTGCTCGCATCTGTACACAGAGGAGGTCTGACAGGGCCCTGGGCAGTGTCTGATCACCCATTCTGTGAGGAAGTACTTCCTAACATCCAACCTAAATCTCCATGGATCAAAACTGACGGCAGCTCACACCACGTGCCACTGGGCTGTAACCCTGGTAATGGTTGGTGGGTCCCTCTCCAGAGCCAGCACGGACCTGAGGAATTCATTCCTTCAGCCCAGGTGCAACTGGGAAAGAGAAAGACAGAGTTTGCCAGGAGTCCCAGAAATGCCAAGACAGCAAGTACTGCAGGTGGCTCTCGACAGCAATTCGGCAGGGACTGACGTGCTGTGACTGGAATTTGTCAGTAGATCTGCTCTGAAGGACACATCTTTTGTAGGTGCAATAAGAAATGGATTTATGCCACTCAGCCAAGAGCTGAGAAAGCATCCAGCTTACTGCTTCTGCCACTGACAGTGTAGGGGCTTTGCAGTCTTCTGGGGCAGCTGTCTCTGGGCCTGAAGCACGCAATCACAGAACACAAGGCTGCCAGTGAAAGCGTTCGCTCAGGGGCACGGACAGTGGTGAAGCCCACAGCTGAAGATCACGAGGCTGACCTCTCACTCTCACTTCCCTCGTCCCCAGTTCTACCATAACACAGCCTGAAAGCCTGAAGTGCCTGCTGTGTTGCTGATGGGCTGAAAGTCCTTGTGACTCTGGTGTTGGAGCCCAGGGCTCTGGAGCACACCGCAGGTGCACCGGTGGCCAGCGTGGGAGTAGTTTGAGTGCAGCTCCTGTATGAGGCATTGAGCTGACTGGAGTGCAGTGGCACCAAGGGGCCTGCAGAAGTTCCCTGCCCTATGGGTCTACGAGTTGCTTGTGATCTGAGTGACTGTCCTGAAAGAGCCTGTACTGTCCTGCAAGAGAAAGCTTTGGCTGCTGGGGCTGCTGTCACCGGTGGCTCCTGGATTCCTTCCAGCTGATGGCTCGCAGGAACGCAGGACGTGCAGCTGGCGGTGTCAGCAGAGCCAGCAGTTAGGTTGCCCCAGAAAGGGGAGGCTTCATTTAAACGGCATCCACTAGCCACGTCTCCCAATGACATCAGCCTCCCCTGCGGGTTTCTCAGTACCTCTGAAAAGAGGACTTTTGGCTTCCAGTGCTCTGGAAGTGATCCTGCTGCGGTGGGGGGATTGGACTGGATGATCTTTTGGTCCCCTTTGAAGCCCTGATGTTCAGTGACTCTGTGAAAATCAACTGAAAACAAGGCTCAGCAGTGCAAGTCCTCAGCCAGGAAGAGGAAGGGTGGGCAACAGCTGAGCAGAACATTTTCAAAAGCTTAGTCACGTCCATGCACCATCTCCCAAAAAACGGACCAGCTTCTCCGTGGGTGTAAAAGACAGCAGCTCAAGAGCTACGTTATTTACACCACCAGAGAACCCAGCTAATGTCTCCACTCTTGGCAAACACCAAAGCATCAAACCTCCACAAAAACACACAAACAAGAGCAGTAAAGTTGGGAAGAGCCGACCTTGCATTAAGTGCTTCTCGTACCGCTAAAAATACATCTTGTGTTTGCCCTCGAGCTGCAGACAATTTTGCGCCAGAGGTCTACCTTCCCCAAGCTGCGCAGCCAATTTTGGTGGCTCCCACATGTCACAACACTAAACGTTTGTGCCCATTCCTAGCAGGGGGCACTTTTTTGTTTGTTTTAAAAGCAGTCACCAGGGTGAAAACTACCCGGAAATATTTAGCAGCGTTTAGCAAAGCAAACCAGCGCTGACACTTGTAAATACACGGGGTTCGACTCCTGGAGAGGAACCAGCTTTGCCCGCTCCTGTGAAGAAGTTCTCTGTGAGCACTTCGTGTGCATTTTCCACTGCAAAGAGGAGACACCCTCGCAGCAGCCCCAGCTACACTTGCCTGTCCTGTCCTGGCAGGTCATGCATCCTTCTGCAGTGGTTCTTCTCTTTCTAAGTGACCTCTCCTGTTTTGAAATGTGCTGTTATAAGTTATCATGATGTGATAACGTGGCCATGTCCAATAACTCAGAGGAAGGGCTGAGGTTCAAACTGACAAGCCATCCCTACTGCAGAGCTCTGCTGAGGCCCTGTAGAAGGGGTAAGATGCTCTCTGGAAAATGCTCTGGCATGCCGTGAGGTTTGTATTCATTTTACAAACCAGACACCTAACTTATCACAGAACATCAGGGATTGGAAGGACCTTGAAAGANTGAACAAATCTCTTTGCTAGCAACTGAAAAGAGGACAAGGCAAAGTGGGTTAATATGTTGTTAGACAGGAGAAGGGGTAGTGATTTCCTTTGTGTCGCAGGACACAGAGTTGCAGAGAGAACTCTAAGGCTGTGAGAGCTGATGCTGCTGTGACACTGCTAAGGTGGGCTGGGTGAACCCAACCCCAGCTTTGGCATCCAGAAACCTCATTGTGCTCTCTTCTGACGGCCTCCTTCTCTGGAGATGTTTAAAACTCACCTGGATCTGTTCCTGTGCGACTCACAGATAAGAACCACAATTCCTTTTCTCTTCACAGCCACGCCACAGCCATCCCCAGACCTTCTCAAGCTTGTAGAATTGCATGTCATTTCAAAATGGATCTATGAGGTCTCTTCCAACCTTGGTAATACTGTGATACTCTCAAATAAAGAGATGTGACCATGAACCTGCTTGAGAATCCACATTACAACCTGAGAGAAAGGCGACTTCTAAATAACTCCTGCATGGAATTTGGACAGATGTTTAATGACAACATAAAAATCCCACTAGTGGATTATATTAGAGTTCGAGCTTCCAGCTGGCTGGAGCTTGGTCTAAGGGGAACAGAGACAAGAGCCAAAGACACACATCGCTCTGTGCAAGCATCAGAAACAGGAAAGGCTGAGAGCCAAATCATCCTCCTCTGCTTCAAGGTGCCTTGGAAGGGAATGTGCACAAAGACTGACCAGAACTGGCCTGGAACACTTCTATGTGTGCTGCCCAAGACCACTGCAACTTCTTTGTGGCTCTAAGATCCGTGCACAGAGGGATGAGGCCCTTCATTAGGACTTTTCATTCCTCTCCGTGGAAAAACTCAGCTACGTGAGCTCACCAAGCCCCTACAAGTCAAAACTGACATTGAGCTCCCCATTGGAGGAGGACCCTGGAGGAAACTGCTGGGCTGTGTAGCAGTTCATTCACGTTTAGATATTCACAAAGGAAAAATACACAGGATCATAGGGCTGGGCTGCTCCAGCTGATGAGGAAAGTTCAATTCATACAGCCCGCTGGAAAAACAGCACTGGAAACCCATTCCGTTTGAACACGCAGCTCTAGTGGAGTCAAAGTTCAGTGCAAACACATGGATTTCATCACAGTTCTGTTGCAGGAGAAAGCAGGCTGAAATGTCACTGTAAGAGTCAAACATTTTCGTGTTTGAAGTGCTAAACATTCTTCCTTCCTGAAGGATTCTGAAGCACTTGTGTTTTGTTCCACCCTAATGCAGCCAGAGCCCAAGCTTCAGAAACCTACTGCTAGGAGAAACGCTGCCTTTGCTCTGCTCCAAGGGCTAGGTCGCCAGTTCCTGAAGCAGTTTGTGGTCTATGTCCTCTAACCAGAGTGGAGGAGAAATAACACAGGACACAAGAAAGCCTCCCACCTTATTTCTTGGCCCAGTCTCACAGCACACACGGGCTTTAACTCTAAAGACAGTGCTACCGTGCGCCTCTTCCGCACTGCTGAGGGTGCACAGAGACAACGAACACAAGCAGCACAAGGCACCACCTCTGGCTCTGCTAGACTGGGTTGGAGGAGTTAATCTGGGACCAACAACGGGCACTGCGTCTTTGGGAATGCTCTTCCACCGCCCAGACGTCCCGTGCGCTCCACTGCTGTCCAGGGCCCAGAAAGGAGGTCAGGTCAGCACAGAAGTAGTGCTGCAGCTGAGTAAAATTTGCATGATCTGTTAACTCTCCCACTTGCTAAAAGCCTCCTGCATATTTCAGTGGTCTTTACATTCTATTTTCGTGGTGTAAGAGCAATACACTCCATGTCAGCACTTCCAACTGAAGTCTGGCTGTAGGCTTGGCACTAGCTGCGACACCATTCCTGGCCTCTGTTGAAGGGCTCTACGCCAGGAGTTGTGTTTCCACAAGTGACTACCAAATCACACTAAACAGACAAAACAGGAGGGCAAAGGAATCCATGGAACAGTAGCTGAAACCTACAGCCTCCACTAGCAAGTGGCTAAGGCCAGCGGCATGCTGGAGTGGATCAGAATGGGGCTGGCTGACAGGTCGAGAGGGGTTCTCCTCCCCCTCTACTCTGCCCTGGTGAGACCACAGCCGGGGTCTTGTGTCCAGTTCTGGGCCCCTCAGTTCCAGAAGGACACGGAGCTGCTGGAGAGAGCCCAGCGCAGAGCCACAGAGATGATGAAGGGAGGGGAGCATCTCCCTGGTGAGGAAAGGCTGAGGGAGCTGGGGCTCTGGAGCTGGGAGAGAAGGAGACTGAGGGGTGACCTCATCAATGCTGATAAATATGTGAAAGGTGGCTGCTAGGAGAATGGAGCCAGGCTCTGCTCAGGGGCACCTAATGACAGGACAAGGGGCAGTGGGTGTGAGCTGCAACACAGGTGAGAAGGAACTGACTCCAAGAAAGAGATTAAGGAGCTGGAGTGGGTCCAGAGGAGCAATGAGCCTGGGGAAGGGACTGGAGGGAAAGCCTGGTGAGGAAAGCCTGAGAGAGCTGGAGCTGTCTAGCCTGGGGAAGAGGAGATTCGGAGAAGATCTTCTCCCTCTCTACAGCTACCTGAAGGGAGATTGTAGTCACCTAGGGCTCAGGCTCTTCTCCCAGGCAACTAGCACCAGGGCCAGAGGGCAGGGTCTGAAGCTGCACCAAGAGAGGGTTAGGATGTTAGGAAGCCCTTCCTCATGGAAAGGATGATTGGAGCCTGGACTGGACTGCCCAGGGCCGTGGAGGAGACCCCATCCCTGGAGGTGTTGAAGGCCAGCCTGGCTGTAGCCCTTAGTGCCCTGGTGTGGCCAGTGGGGTGATGTTAGGCCCTGGGCTGTGCTGGCTGAGCTCAGAGGGCTTCTCCTGCCTTTGTGATTCTGTGATTCTAACATGTACCCCGTTACCACAGACGCCTGAGGTTGAGACTCAGAAAATGAAACCCCACGTAGTTCACATGGAAGAGACACCCGATTATTCTCCGCACGGCTTCAAGAGATAGTTCTATTGTTTATCCTAACGTCTCCAGTTATTGATGTAAGTCAAGCATTACTAAGGAGTTAAAAATCAGGCTGTCTTGCTTTCTATTTAATTGGAGTTGCATCACACTTTTGAAAATCTTCGTGGACGATAAGCTCAGACACAATAAGTTCATGCAGAACAGAAGGTGCTCGAAGGNGCACTTGTGTTTTGTTCCACCCTAATGCAGCCAGAGCCCAAGCTTCAGAAACCTACTGCTAGGAGAAACGCTGCCTTTGCTCTGCTCCAAGGGCTAGGTCGCCAGTTCCTGAAGCAGTTTGTGGTCTATGTCCTCTAACCAGAGTGGAGGAGAAATAACACAGGACACAAGAAAGCCTCCCACCTTATTTCTTGGCCCAGTCTCACAGCACACACGGGCTTTAACTCTAAAGACAGTGCTACCGTGCGCCTCTTCCGCACTGCTGAGGGTGCACAGAGACAACGAACACAAGCAGCACAAGGCACCACCTCTGGCTCTGCTAGACTGGGTTGGAGGAGTTAATCTGGGACCAACAACGGGCACTGCGTCTTTGGGAATGCTCTTCCACCGCCCAGACGTCCCGTGCGCTCCACTGCTGTCCAGGGCCCAGAAAGGAGGTCAGGTCAGCACAGAAGTAGTGCTGCAGCTGAGTAAAATTTGCATGATCTGTTAACTCTCCCACTTGCTAAAAGCCTCCTGCATATTTCAGTGGTCTTTACATTCTATTTTCGTGGCGTAAGAGCAATACACTCCATGTCAACACTTCCAACTGAAGTCTGGCTGTAGGCTTGGCACTAGCTGCGACACCATTCCTGGCCTCTGTTGAAGGGCTCTACGCCAGGAGTTGTGTTTCCACAAGTGACTACCAAATCACACTAAACAGACAAAACAGGAGGGCAAAGGAATCCATGGAACAGTAGCTGAAACCTACAGTCTCCACTAGCAAGTGGCTAAGGCCAGCGGCATGCTGGAGTGGATCAGAATGGGGCTGGTTGACAGATCGAGAGGGGTTCTCCTCCCCCTCTGCTCTGCCCTGGTGAGACCACAGCTGGGGTCTTGTGTCCAGTTCTGGGCCCCTCAGTTCCAGAAGGACACGGAGCTGCTGGAGAGAGGCCAGCGCAGAGCCACAGAGATGATGAAGGGAGGGGAGCATCTCCCTGGTGAGGAAAGGCTGAGGGAGCTGGGGCTCTTGAGCTTGGAGGAGAGGAGATTGAGGGGTGACCTCATTAATGTTGATCAATATGTGAAGGGTGGGTGTCAGGAGGATGGAGCCAGGCTCTGCTCAGTGGCATCTAATGACAGGACAAGGGGCAGTGGGTGTGAGCTGCAACACAGGTGAGAAGGAACTGACTCCAAGAAAGAGATTAAGGAGCTGGAGTGGGTCCAGAGGAGCAATGAGCCTGGGGAAGGGACTGGAGGGAAAGCCTGGTGAGGAAAGCCTGAGAGAGCTGGAGCTGTCTAGCCTGGGGAAGAGGAGATTCGGAGAAGATCTTCTCCCTCTCTACAGCTACCTGAAGGGAGATTGTAGTCACCTAGGGCTCAGGCTCTTCTCCCAGGCAACTAGCACCAGGGCCAGAGGGCAGGGTCTGAAGCTGCACCAAGAGAGGGTTAGGATGTTAGGAAGCCCTTCCTCATGGAAAGGATGATTGGAGCCTGGACTGGACTGCCCAGGGCCGTGGAGGAGTCCCCATCCCTGGAGGTGTTGAAGGCCAGCCTGGCTGTAGCCCTTAGTGCCCTGGTGTGGCCAGTGGGGTGATGTTAGGCCCTGGGCTGTGCTGGCTGAGCTCAGAGGGCTTCTCCTGCCTTTGTGATTCTGTGATTCTAACATGTACCCCGTTACCACAGACGCCTGAGGTTGAGACTCAGAAAATGAAACCCCACGTAGTTCACATGGAAGAGACACCCGATTATTCTCCGCACGGCTTCAAGAGATAGTTCTATTGTTTATCCTAACGTCTCCAGTTATTGATGTAAGTCAAGCATTACTAAGGAGTTAAAAATCAGGCTGTCTTGCTTTCTATTTAATTGGAGTTGCATCACACTTTTGAAAATCTTCGTGGACGATAAGCTCAGACACAATAAGTTCATGCAGAACAGAAGGTGCTCGAAGGTGGGTGTACTTGAGTGCTACAGAAACTGACAGATAAACATGTTCATGAAAGATCTGTCTAATTGAAGGTGGTACTTGCTAAAGTTTGTTTTCCCTCAGAACCTTCAGGATTAACAGGATAACTAGTTGTCAAAACCCCACACATCATCTCTTCCCAGCTCCTTGGGCAACCATGAACTCAGGCTGAAAAACCAATCAAAATCTTTATCACTCTTATGGCCAGAACTAGGGGCAGTGGGTGTGAGCTGGGACACAGGAGGATCCACATCAATCTGCGAAGGACCTTCTTCCCAGTGAGGGTGACAGAGCCCTGGAAGGGGCTGCCCAGGGGGGTTGTGGAGTCTCCTTCTCTGGAGATGCTTAACGCTCACCTGTGTGACTTGGTCTAGGTGGTCCTGCTGTGGCGGGGAGATTGGACCAGATGATCTTTCAAGGTCCCTTCCAATCCGTCAGGTTCTGTAATTTTGTTCCTTTCATGCTTTCATCACATCATTGCTTTTCCTCTTTAAGTGAAGGAACCATAGTGGGTACTAATCAACAGGTCTCAATTATTTACACCAACTAGTAACCTACTTACTGTAATTTAAGAAGTTGTTTAATTTCTCCTTTCGTTACTGGCTCAGGAATAATCTTGTCTTACAGGGCTAACACGGTACCTGTGTCACCGAGGAATTTCACCTGTGACTGTATCAGGATTTACTGTAATGCTTTCCAAATCAAAGCCTAGACAAGCAGAACAACACCACGCAGAGCTGATTCTTTTGGGGCTGCCTGGACTGCATCCCGGTGCGTGTTTATACCGGATTTAAAGCTGAAGCACCGGCAAACAGCACAAAAGGAGCTGCGCCAGTGTAGACGAGGAGAAAGACATCTGTGACGTCTGTAGCTCAGGAAAGAACTGACAGCTGTCAGCACGGATTTTTCTGGTCATTTATAAAATAATTAAAGATTGGTTTCTGTGGAGGAAAGCAGAACCAAGTCCTCCGTCTAGAAGCAGCTCTGATTCATACTTATCTGGGGAGAGGAAGCAGTAGAAAGGTGTTTCCCCCCCGACCCCTATGCCCAGGAGCAGCAGTTCCTGGGGTGACCTTGTGTGAGGACCTGGCTCCAAATCTCTCCTTTCTCTCCTCTTTCTAGTTCTGAAGATTAAGATGTTTGTCTCTTTGAAAGACAAGCCCTGTGTTGTGAAGGAAAGCTGTTAAGGACACGACACTGGGAAGAAGTCCTCTGGTCTGTAACATGGCTCAGAGAAGAGGCTTTTACTTGTGTTCTAAGGATGGTTGCGCGGTGACAACCATCTGCAGTCAGATGCAAGCAGCTCAACAGAACAGGCAAAACTTTCTCTCTTAGTTCACGGAATCACAAAACATTAGAGACTGGAAGGGGCCTTGAAAGATCATCCAGTCCAATCGCCCTGCTGGATCCCCTAGATCCAGTCGTACAGGAATGTGTCCAGGTGGGTTTTAAACATCTCCAGAGGAGGAGACTCCACAACTCCCCTGGGCAGCCCCTGCCAGGGCTCTGTCACCCTCACCGGGAAGAAGTTCCTTCTCACACTGATGTGGAACCTCCTGTGTTCCAGCTCACACCCACTGCCCCTTGTCCTATCACTAGATGCCCCTGAGCAGAGCCTGGCTTCATCCTCCTGACACCCACCCTTCACATATTTATACACATTCATGAGGTCACCCCTCAGTCTATGTTTCTCCAAGCTCAAGACCCAGCTCCCTCAGCTTTTCCTCATCAGGGAGCTGTTCCCCTCCCTTCAGTCCTATAACTGACTTCAAACCTTCAGCAAAAAGGGACCAGAGCCCATAAAACCTAACATGTTCCTACAGACATCACATACCTACACCTTCTCGCGGTTGTTTTAAAGATTTAGCTGGATTAACAGGGTAAATTGAGCGGAACGATCTGTCAGTTAACATCTGCGACTAAATGTACTCCAACTAATTGTTAAGGGGGAAAACTGGTGTTTAAGAGCGAGGTAGTTGGTTACTATCAGCTTGAACCTTGACCCCCAACTGGATTAAACTCTCTTCTTCCATCTACATGCACCTCAGTGCCAGAGCTTCGAGCAATGAAACCTTCAGTGAGTGAAGAGATCCTTTAAGAAGCTGCTTACACCAACTGCTCGCACAAGCCAACGTTATCTACTCAATTTACGAGCCCGTATGAAAAGCTCTGCAAACCCCGGTGCGCTCTCAATATCCAATCTGAAATGCTCATAACTCAAGTCCAGTGAAAACCAATTTTCTCCGGAGAACTCAAGAGCCTTTCTTCTCGGGGAGAGCAATTTCCAAACCACAGTCCAAGTTTCAGCTTCCAGTGGTTTTGGCTGTAAAAGTGTTTGAAAATAAGTCACTCTCACATATAACCTACACGTGGGGATACGTTTTTCACTTGGGTACAGACTTCTTTTTTTTACACCCCGGTTCCAGCAGATTCAGGAACAGCTGAATCACACTCAATCACAACCTTCCAGGGAGAGTAAAGATTCCATCAGCTTCAGGAAGAATCAGGGTGGAATATTTCAGAATCAAAGGCGAAACCTCAGAAAGCATTTCAACACAAGAGACAGAAGTGGAAAACGTGATTGTAGTTGTTTGTCCGGCTCTGCCTTCCCAAGGCTTTTGGTCAGGTACTGTGCAAACACAGGAACGTGTAGAGGTTCATCCCAACCCACTGAGGCCACAGACACTCGCGTGTAGGTATCTGATCACCAGCACTGTCACACCGACGCTATGCCTAACGCACGTGCCGCCTGCGATGCGCACACCCGTGTGCAGGTGTGCACACTAGTGCTGAAAGACTTAGAGCATCTCAGGAGGACGTTGAGAGGAAAAGCTACTCTGCCTGGAAATGAGAAGTGTGGGTCATACTGAACAGGTGCCTTGCACAGGTAAAGATGCTCTTTCACAGAAACACAGAACATTAGAGACTTTGAAAGATCACCTAGTCCAATCTCACTGCCACAGCAGGATCACCTACATCAGCTCACACAGGAACACGTCCAGGTGGGTTTTAAACATCTCCAGAGGANTCTCCAGCAGCTCTGTGTCCTTGTGGAACTGAGGGGCCCACAACTGGACACAAGACTCCAGCTGTGGTCTCACCAGGGCAGAGCAGAGGGGGAGGAGAACCTCTCTCCATCTGCTAACACCCCCGTTCTGTTACCAGCTTGCAGAGCAAGCTTCCAGTTCCTTCAGCGTTGCACCTCCTGTTGACAGAAGGTCTGCTGCTTTCACGTCTCACGCTGCTGTGGTTCTCCTCCCGTTGCCAGCGAGCGGTTTCCCTTCCCCATCTCCAGCAGCAGTGGGCACACACGCGCTCAGCCAACCGATTCTCAGTAACACCGCTTCATTTTCAGGAAGCTTACAGCACTCAACTCTGTTGCTTATCCATCCCAACAAGCAAGGTCAGAGCCCACGCAGGATGATGCCTGGCATTTAGATTCTGCATTAGAGTGGGAAGAAGAAATGTTCCACAGAACACATTTTCCCACTTTCATTGCGCAGAGCAAGTTGAGAAACTACTGTTGCGAGTTCAGCTCTCACAGGTTCTGAGCAATTTGAAGACTCTCAGCGTGAACCATCACAATCATAATGATGTTTTCTCTCAAATTGCCTAGTGTTTCAAAATACACAAAAAAACCCAGACCCAAGCCCAAGTTCATGTTGTTTGCAACACTGGAGATTGCAAACGCTTTCCTCTGACAAACTCCAGATCTTCTGATTACAGAGAATTCTGTCCCTTTCCTCCCCAGTCTCTTTCACAGAATCACAGCACATTAGGGACTGGAAGGGCCTTGAAAGACCATCCAAGCTAACCCCCCTGCCACAGCAGGATCTCCTAGATCCAGCTGCAGAGGAACATGGCCAGGTGGGTTTTAAATGTCTCCAGAGAAGGAGACTCCACAACCTCCCTGGGCAGCCCCTTCAAGTGCTCTGTCACCCTCACCTTCCTTCTAGCTTCTGGCCTAGTCCTATATATATTAGCAATTCCTGTTCAATTTGGAGCTCAGGGAAGACCCCGTCACTTTCTACAACTATCTCAGAGGACACTGTAGAGATGTTGGTGCTTCTCACAGGTCACTAGTGACAGAAGCAGAGGGAAGGGCTTCAAGCTCCAACAGCAGAGGGTTAGATTGGACATCAGGAAAGATTCTTCCCAGAGAGATTGGTCAGGCCCTAGACTGGGCTGCCCAGGATGGGGGTCGAGTCCCCATCCCTGGATGAGTTTAAAATTCGCTTAGATGTGGTGTTGGGGGATCTGGTTTAGGGGTGAACTTGTGGAGTAGGGTTGATGGTTGGGCTGGCTAATCCCAGGGGTCTTTCCAACCCGGTTCTATGACGCTGGCCCCAAATCAAACAGTCGTGCCCCTCGGTCAGTTCCCAGAATTTCTGCAATGACAGCTGTCATCCTGCAGCTCATTCCTGGTGCCTGAGCACGAAGCCCTCCTGCAGACTTCCTTGCTCTGCCAATTTAACAGGCCCTTCACGCTGTTTCAGTGCATTTTGCACGTAACGACCGCCACATGCAAACAGGAGGTTAATGACTCAGACCTGACTTGACGAGTGAAAGCCAATGGCAAGCGATCAGGAGCAAAGCCCCATAAAGGGCAGTAAAGTTTGGGGCAATATTAGAACTAGCAGCTTAGCTCACCTACTCTCATAACCTCCTGCAGGCTCTGCAGTCACTGAGTGTTTGTGAAATACTAGCCTAAGCAAAACACACCACTACTCATAGGTGTCTCAGGAAAGTAACTCATCAGAAACACAACAAACCCCAGCTGGGAATAAGGAGGACGTAATCCTCACAAAGGTCACGAGGATTTGGAACTTAAAACTGAGATTCTCAGCCCGTGTAGAATTTACAGCGCATCAAGTCATGTGTGGTGCGAGCGAACGTGAATCATTCCCTTTGAGTGGAGCTTTATCAACTTATATCATCGAATGATTTACGCCGCTGGCATCGCGCCCTTCCAGATTTCACAACTGCTCACATGTAAATGTAGGGGTTGGAATACTGGCTTCGCTCAACGTAGCGGTTTGGAACCTTGGTCTCTTGGCTACGAACCCCTGCAAGTGGCAACGCACGGAGCAGCATCTTGTTGAGACTGAGTCCTAGGCTAGAGACAGGCTTCACGGAAAAACACACACGTCACAGCTGTAAAATCCTGCAGGGCAGCTGAACACGAGCGTTTCACAAAGAGCTGCTTCAGCCCAGCAGTAACAGAACCTCTTTAGCACCAAAGGAACAGAACTGTTGGTCATGTCTGCAACAGCGTCACAGAACGTTAGGGATTGGAAGGACCTCGAAAGATCATCCAGTCCAACCCCCTGCCGCAGCAGGATTCCCTAGATCCAGCCACACAGGAACATGGCCAGGTGGGTTTTAAATGTCTCCAGAGAAGGAGACTCCACAACCCCCATGGGCAGCCCCTTCCAGGGCTCTGTCACCCTCATTGTCAAGAAGGTCCTTCTCACATTGCTGTGGAACCTCCTGTGTTCCAGCTGACACCCACTGCCCCTTGTCCTATCACTAGATGCCACTGAGCAGAGCCTGGCTCCATCCTCCTGACACCCACTCTTCACATATTTATCAACATCAGTGAGGTCACCCCTCAGTCTCCTCCAAGCTCCAGAGCCCCAGCTCCCTCAGCCTTTCCTCAGCAGGGAGATGCTCCCTTCCCTTCATCATCTTGTGGCGTCACACTGCAAGACTTGACAATAAGACAACCTACAGCACTGGAAATTACATCCCTTTAGAGGCTTGGGAGGGTGTTCCTCACCCAGAGCTTCTTGCAGCTCTCAGTACAGCCAGCTGCTCAAACTGTAGATGAGACCGTGCTGACCTCATCGTATTGTTCTCAATAGCCAGGCCATGGCTGAAGAAGCTTTCTTTTCATTCACTTGTGAAGGAGAGATTGCTGGAACTGAGATCTGTGAGAGCAAAACAGTCAAGAGCAGAAAGTGCAGCAGATGCCATTTCTACCCTGAATAAATGCAGAAGTGTTTCTACTAGTCAGTGGAAACTTCAGCCCCGAGGAGAGTGCCTGCTGCTGCGAGAACACAAAAGTCACGGCCCCGATCCTAAGGACTGTGTAATCTAAAGACTTGGTAAGCAGGTTCCAAGTATTTTTATAGGCTAAATATAAAAGCAGGTTTGACTTCAACACAACCATTAATGTGCATAAGTTGGCATGTTGTAGAAGCTTCTGGAACGAGTACCTGTTCCCACCGAAGCCAGCAGCAGTATCACCGCTGATGTCAGTGACATTAGAAGTTTCAAATGTCCTTGCCACACAGACACCTGCTCCTGTGATGCTGTCTGTAGGCACCCAGCTTCAGAGTGACTGCACTTACACCACATGTCAAGGTTCCTCCTTACTCCTGAGCTGTGGGGAGCTGTAAGCAGCCTGAACCCCTCCTGAATTTCACAGACAGAAGCGTCTGAAAGCCAGGCCATGTATTAGTTGGCTTTGAGAGGTGTTGTTCCACTAATTTAATAGGGAGTAAATTAGTTCTATTTTGTTAAGAGATGAGATGAATTATTTAAAGACCTCCAGGCTTTTAGCAACGCACTGATATTTTGCATAATCTCCTTGGATGTGTTTTAGCAAATGATTAAATGAATGTTTATGGTTTCCCTGCACCTCACAACTCATGTGCTTCTCTGTAGAAGACAACAATAGGAAAGTATAATTATCCTTAACAGCAGTATGAGGAGACAGGCAGAAGAGCTCAAGTTCTGCTTGCCCTCTGCTGCAGAACGATCCGAGTTCAGTCTTTCTGAGCCACAATCAGCCAGACACAAACCATTTCTAGAGTGGGAATCATCCAGTTCCCCAGCACTGCATTGCTGGAGAGCACACGATGCAGGTTCATACAGTTACAGACA
Source organism: Rhinopomastus cyanomelas (assembly GCA_013400115.1). NCBI lineage: Eukaryota > Metazoa > Chordata > Aves > Bucerotiformes > Rhinopomastidae > Rhinopomastus > Rhinopomastus cyanomelas. Next base: position 109,526 of record VXBP01004239.1, read on the forward strand.
GCACTGACAGCGTGGCCAAGAGCTCTGCAGCTAAGTGAGCCAGCAATGTGCCCTTGTGGCCACAAAGGCCAGTGGCATCCTGGGGTGGATCAGAACTGGGGTGGTTAGCAGATTGAGGGAGGTTTTCCTCTCCCTCTGCTCTGCCCTGGTGAGACCACATCTGGGATATTGTGGCCAGTTCTGGGCCCCTCAGTTCCAGAAGGGGACAGAACTGCTGGAGCGAGCCCAGCACAGAGCCACAGAGGTGATGAAGGGAGAGGAGCATCTCCCTGCTGAGGAAAGGCTGAGGGAGCTGGGGCTCTGGAGCTGGGAGAAAAGGGGACTGAGTTGTTGATAAATATGACTTACTGTTGATAAATATGACTTACTGTTGATAAATACATGAAGGGTGGGTGTCAGGAGGATGGAGCCAGGCTCTGCTCAGGGGCATCTAACAATAGGACAAGGGGCAGTGGGTGTCAGCTGGAACAGAGGAGGTTCCACATCAGTGTGAGAAGGAACTTCTTCCCGGTGAAGGTGACAGAGCCCTGGAAGGGGCTGCCCAGGGGGGTTGTGGAGTCTCCTTCTCTGAAGACATCTAAAACTCGCCTGGATGTGTTCCCATGCAACTGGATCTAGGGGATCCTGCTGTGGCAGGTGGATTGGACTGGATGATCTTTTCCAATCCCTAATGTTCTGTGCTGATGGCCTAAGCCTGAGCCTCTGCAGAAGACCACCAAAACACAGCCTAAGGTTCCAGAAAGTCAGAACAAGTAATGAGCCTGGGTCACTCAGATATCAAACTTGCAGCGTGATTCTTAGGGCAACCTTAGTTAGTTTTACAGAGAGCTTTAAGAACTGTGTCTCCTCTGGGTTTGGGGAGCTAAGAGCAGTGGAACTCTCTGCGCTGGGAACTGTTGCTTGGTGCCACGGCAGAGGCTGGCATTAACCCAGGCCTCCCTGCGCGATCCAGCAGGGAACACCTTGACGCTGGTATCTTTTTCTTTTAAATTGTGCTTTCTTTTTAATGGATGGCTTTTAAACATTACCACAACCCATAAAAAAGCATCCTTCATATTTTTTAATAGACTTAATACAAACATAAAGCATTGCAGTTGCATCCTGAGACACCCGATCTCACGCACGGAGCTTTTAAGAACAATTTGTTTGGTTTAATGAGATCTCTGCTGAGGAACAGGCTGAGGAGCTCCTAATGCACCATTTCACTAAATGGTCGGGTTTTTTATTACTGCAAGAAGAAACAAATCAGATTCCTATTTCTTTTGGCAAGCTTTGAGCTTCTCCCCTTTCATCATTCCTTTGGCCTGATCCCTTCCCAGCTCCCTACCCCCTGTGGTGCAAGAAGAACCTTTCATGTCCCAGAGCTGTGCTGTATCAGACACCTTATAACTCAGACTACTAGCGAATTAATTCGGTGAGCAAACCGTGCCGCGGTGCCGTGTCAAAATCAAGTATTAGGGGTTTTGCACAGCATTGCCAAAACATTCTGCAAAGGAATAAATGACGTATGCTGACAGAAATGCCTTACAGATCATGAATACAGATGAATCTGCCTAACTCCTGGGCAACACCATGGCTTCAGGCTCTTCTCCCGGCAACTAGCGCCAGCGTGAGAGGGCAGGGCCTGAAGCTGCATCAGGGGAGGGTTAGGTTGGGTGTCAGGAAGCCCTTCCTCATGGAAAGGATGATCAGAGTGTGGAATGGGCTGCCCAGGGCGGTGGTGGCGTCCCCATCCCTGGAGGTGCTGAAGGACAGCCTGGCTGTCACTCTTAGGGCCCCGGTCTAGCTGCTGTGGTGATGTCAGGTCCTGGGCTGGGCTGGATGAGCTCAGAGGGCTTTTCCAGCCTCACTAATTCTGTGTCTACACATACAGTTCTTGGGACAACTTCGACTGTTTCGCTGAAACACACTGTACTTCTAACCATGGAACACGACATCTCCAGCCCAAAAGAGTCCTGCAGCCTTCGCAAATGATCAGAAACCACCGTCGAGGAGGAACGCCCGCTGCCGCTCCTGCGGCACAAGTTCCGCTCCGTCAGTAACGGCGTTGAATTTCTCTCGCACAGCTGTTTCATATTGTTTGATATGGAAAAATACATCCAAGATTATAGCTTACATTTTTAGCAAGATATTTGTGAAAACTCCTGAATGAAATGTCAGAACACTCTTGGCAGGGAGCAGTACATCTGGCTGCACTTAGCGTGAGCTAATACCTCTTTAGCCCAAGCAAAGAAAACCAGGTCGGGGTAGCACACGATGCCTTTTCCCAAAAAGGCACCACATCCTAAAGAGCCAACACGCAAACAACTCAGAAATGTTAAGGTTTGATGTTTACACTTCTGGGCAGCCTCTAAATAATCCATGCAGAGCAGAACTCCATTTGTTAAATGACTTCACCTGAGACTGACGGAGCGCAGCATTAGCCGCCGATGGCACCAGCTGGCTGATGCAAATAAATCCCACCCGAGTTCCGGTCACTCTCTAGGGACTGGCAGCATTAAAAGCCTCAAAAAGGGATTAGGCAAAAGAGCTGACCCAGAGAACTAAATATTCAACACTTAATTGAAATCTGCATATTTGCTTCCAAGCGCAGCCCCGCTGCGTTTGCCCCACTTTATCCCATGGCTGACAACAACATTAAGGTTGTTATTAAAAGAGCTTAAGAGGCCGAAACACATTTCCCTTGCAAAACAGTGGCACACAAAGTCGTTCACTGGCAAAGCCATTCCCAAGCCAATCCTTCCAAATCAGTTTTTAAAGAAACAAGAACATTGTAGAGGAATTCAGCCTTCCGAAAGATTCCAGAGAATGCGGCAAATAATTCCAAGTAATGGATTATTCTAAGAACATCATCTGCCATCTGGCCAGGGGCTGGCAGCGGCCACTTGTGTTTCGAACTTACTCCCTGTGACATCCTGACATCCCTCCCTCCTTTCCTGGTCCACTCATTTTTTATTTCCCTCACCGTATCAAACTTTTACACAATCACAGAACGCTGGAGATCGGAAGGGACCTCGAAAGATCATCTAGTGCCATCCCCCCGCCACAGGAGGATCCCCTACATCACCTCGCACCGGAACACATCCAGATGGGTTTTAAACACCTCCACAGAAGGACAATCCATGACACCCCTGGGCAGCCCCTTCCAGGGTTCTGCCACCCTCACCAGGAAGAAGTTCCTTTCTCAGATTGATGTGGAACCTCCTCTGTTTCAGCTCACACCCATTACCCCTGTCTTGTCATTAGATGCCCCTGAGCAGAGCCTGGCTCCATCCCCCTGACACCCACCCTTCACATATTTATCAACATCAATGAGGTCACCCCTCAGCCTCCTTTTCTCCCAGCTCCCTCAGCCTTTCCTCAGCAGGGAGATGCTCCCCTCCCTCCATCACGTCTGTAGCTCTGTGCTGGACTCTCCAGTAGCTCTGTGTCCTTGTGGAACTGAGGGGCCCAGAGCTGGACGTAACATTCCAGATGTGGTCTCAGGATCACAGAATCACAGAACATTAGGGATTGGAAGGGACCTCGAAAGATCATCCAGTCCAAACCTCCAGCCAGAGGAAATGTGAATCTCAAACAGTCCTTTTTCCTATATTTAAGCTATTTGGCTTAAAGAGGACAGGAGAAAAGTACCATTTGCTTCTTGTGTATCAAAGGAAGTCCCCTGGAGAAAGCATCCATTAATTTTATAATTCTGTTTTCATTTCTCTCAATGGGGTTTCTGAAGTGAGAAATTCTATGGAGATTGTCACCTAAGGAATAAAAGAGAAGAATGAGGAAGGAAAGTGTCTTTTAACAGCACAACTCAAGCTCTGGGCTTTTTAAAAATTACAATTCACAATGTCCTCAGATAATATAAATCCGGCGGAAGAAACAAAAGCCTGACGATGCTCGGGATTCTGTGCTAAATTAAGGCTGTTATCAACCTAAGAGTGTTTGTGCCTGTAAAGATCTCATCATAAAACTTGGGTTGATTAATTATGAATGCTATTTTATTCAAACTCTTTCCATTCCACTCATTAAAATTATTTCCCTGATGGGTCTTCAAATACAGGGAGACAGGGGGATGAAGAACGGCAGTGGAACGCGCAGGAGCCTGCAATCCTGAGGCAGTTCACACGGCTGAATTGGCTTTATACCGGCGCTTCAACAGCAGCGGCGCTTGCACGAGGGAATTCTGTCCCTGGAAAGATGTGAAAGGGAAGGACGAAAGCTCTGCACACTTTCAAGATGGGTTTCCAGCTTGTTTATCTTTGGAAGGGCTGTGACTTCATCTCTTCCATCTCATTTTCCAATCACAGTTGTGTAGTCTAGCACAGCGTAACCCTTGGTGCCACATAAACAAAGGGCAATTAAAGAAGAGACGTAATCATCAGTCAGCAGTTATCATTTCAGTAGTTACCAGGAAACCATCGGAGCAGAAAGGCAGGGAAGAAGGCATGCAAAAATTATATTTCCCTTCCCCTAATTAGGCCCTATCAGAGCCTCATCTCTTTTTCCAGAACATAATCAAGTATCATTAGCAGAAAGTGCAATCCTGTCTGACAGAAGTGTTGGATTTCTCTTCAATTCACGATGTAGACTGCGTACGGCGGCTCGGTCTGCTGTGAACCTGCCTGACTTTGTTGTGCCTGACTTCAGAACCAGGCAGGAGCCTCAGCTTGCCTGAGGCTGAATGTGAACACAGGGGAAAGCATTGTTTGCATTGCGTTCCCCCTCTCCAGGATTTCTGAGCGCCGCAAGTCTCCGAGCAACTCGACCACATGCTCAAGGGGGAAAGAAAATGCAGCATGCCAAGCCATACAGGGTGTGTTAAGATCAGGGTGCTCAAATACTGCCCACAAAGCTGGCTTCACAGAATCACAGAACGTTAGGGATTGGAAGGGACCAAGAAGGATCTTCTAGTCCAATCCTGCTGCCCCACAGCAGGGTCCCCCAGATCCAGCCGCACAGGAACATGTCCAGGTGGGTTTTAAATGTCTCTAAAGAAGGGGACTGCACAACATCCCTGAGCAGCCCCTTCCAGTGCTCTGTCATCCTCATTGGGAAGAAGTTCCTTCTCATATTCATGTGGAACCCCCTGTGTTCCAGCTCACACCCATTATACCCAGTGTCACCCCATTAGATGCCACTGAGCAGAGCCTGGCTCCATTAATCATTAATGAGGTCACACTTCCATCTCTGTTTCTCCAAGCTCAAGAGACCCAGCTCCCTCAGCCTTTCCTCATCGGGGAGGTGTTCTACTGCCTTCACCATCTTTGCTTCTTAAGTGCTGCTTCAATATTATGGTCACCAAGACACACTGAATGTTTCCTCAAGGACACAGAAGCCCAGGAGACACAACTGAACCCTTTGTGCATGTGCATCATTCCGCCTCTCTAGCCTGCTTGTTGCCATAACGGTCCCTCTCAAACGTGGACATTCCAGGCCAGCAAGGGTTCCAACAGACTTCAGGGATTCAAGGCTATTTCCTTTGTCAGTGATTCAAGTGACTGGAGGCCAAACGTTTATGTCCCACTGGAGCCCAAACTAAACGTGCATTGAAAGCAGAGTTGAGGGTCAAACCAGTGCAGCTCAGCAGTGGTGGAAATAAGAGGCAAATGTTGGGCTTTACACACGTAAACCTGAGCCTGTATTTATGACAGATTGCTTCTCCCGGAGGTAATTTATTGGAGATCGCAAAATGTTCCGTGTCTGCACCACAAGCATAGTTCTCATACCACGAAGCATCGGGAGAGCAGCCCGTGGCACACACAAGGAGGCCAGACCACAAAATGCAATCCATAGCCCTTAGGAGAGCAGAACAACATGTGAAGAGCCGTACTAATTCACTTTCTGCATGCCATACTTGCCTTTTTCTTTGGCTTACTGACACCGGGGAGCCCAGACCTCAGCATCCGACAGAGAAACCAGCCACAGCCTCACGACTCTCACGCTTATAAAGAACGTGACTGCCCACTGCCATCCTACATAGGACTAATTGTTGTGAAAACACTGAATTCAAAGCATTTAGTAGCTTGTTCCATGAGCTACAAGGTGGATGGCTCTTGGAAGCCCCATCAGGAGGTTCCACATCAATGTGAGAAGAAACTTCTTCCCAGTGAGGGTGACAGAGCACCGGCAGTGGCTGCCCAGCGGGGTTGTGGAGTCTCCTTACAAACCATCTGGGCATGTTCCTGTGTGACTTGGTCTAGGTGATCCTGCTGAGGTGGGGGGATTGGACTAGATGATCTTTCTTGGTCCCTTCCAACCCCTAGTGTTCTGTGATCATCCTCTTTCCATTTCCAGGGCCTCGTACCTGCTGTAGGTACAGCTGGGAAGGCAGAGGTGTTGCTGAACAGCACCTCAGGCTGTCAGGAATGCACCCTCCCACTTATTTTCCTCCTCTATACAGAACAATGAGCAAATACAATCAATTCAGAGTAATTGCTGTAATTGTGGCACCATCATTCTCACCAACAAGGGCAGCTGGGTTCTCTTACAACTTGGCTTTTCACAGGTACAGAGGAGCTCATCAGGTCTGAGTGCAGAACAACAGCTCTGCCTCGCTTGGCAGCACAAAAGCACCTCAACAGCTTTTCTCTTTCTGGAGACAGATCTCTCTTGCTTCCACAGGAAACGGAGATCTCTGCGGTTCGGATAATGACACCTCAGGGGAACTGATGGAACATTGTCCTGTTTTGGCCCAGTGTTTCATTACAGCTCTGCAGTGCAGCTAGCGGGGCTCCTAAGAACTTGCGGGGAGGATCTGCATCTTGGTGGATACTCTCTGGCTCCCTAGCCAAGTGGACTCACCAGACTGCAGCCTGCGCACCGCACGGGCGTGCAGAGGGCTGATGCAGCAGAGCCGGAGCTCGGAGGCTTTTGGCAGCAGTTTCTGCAGAATGCCAAGCAGCGTGGAAATGCGGTGTAATGCAGAGCGCTCCTCAGACAGAGGAGCAACAATTAATGCACAGCCAGCCTCATCTGCATCAGCACTGCTCTGCCAAACTCTTTACGCTGGTGACAAATGGCCATTTTCGGGCCATTTTACAGTCCCTTTGCACGAGCTGTGTGAAGGGCAGAAGAGTAAAGAAAAAACGGGAAAGCCTGAAATATAAATTAACCTTAATGTGAGGAGCTGGACTTTTTTAGGTCCATTAAGTTTCATATTGAGCATGGAAAGACTGAAAGAGCCCCTGGAAATTTGGTTCTGCTTTGATTATTGTGCAAACTTGTCTCTCAAAATAGTTGATGCTGAAGCTACTGGAGATTTGTCTGAAACAGGATGAAAAATATTTCATCCACTTTCACTTTCTTGGAACGGTGTGATCAAAGCCAGTGAAATCACTGATCCTGCTTTCCCAAGAAAATGTGAGAGACATCTGCTGGCAGAGCAGTCACACATACAGCTGCTTGGCTCTTCTTTTTTTTTGATGCTGGCTTAACAGAAGAGCAGACACTGAGGTTTAGTTCAAAACGCAAGATCGGTGAAATCACAGAACATTGCGGATTGGAAGGGACCTCAAAAGTCCAGTCCAAGACTTCATCCAGTCCAGTCCCCCTGCCACAGCAGGATCACCCAGATGCAGCCGCACAGGAACATCCCCAGGTGGGTTTCAGATGCCTCCAGAGAAGGAGGCTCCACAACCTCCCTGGGCAGCCCTACTATGTGCAGCCCCCTTGCCCCTAATGTGTAAGGGCTTCAAAGACAGTTATTGTGCTCAAGTCTTCCCTGGCTTTGCCTGTGTTTTTACCCTGGTTTTTACCCTCCTTTCTCTGCAGTGAGCAAATGAAAAACAAAGCCTTGTAGTGCCACCAGAATGAACCAAAGATGGACAGCTGGAGAACACAGGATCAAGGGGCAGCTTTTCTCAAAAGAAAAACAAGAACTTTGACAACAGCTCTCAAATATAATCTGTAAACCTCAAAGCACAGAAGACACTCACAGAACCACAAAGCAGAAGGGAGGAGACCCTCCCTCAACCTCTTAACCACCTGAGCTGATTCACTGCTACTATAGATGGGAATTCACCTTGAAACAAGAGAGTAGCCAACTTCTCGCTGTCCTCCGTGTGTGGTGGAGTAACGTTGACACATCTGCACGGAGGTAGAGACAAATCACAACAAACCACCCATCTCTCACCGCGCATCTCAGTGTTTCCGGCCTGCCAATTAGAACTTAATTACCACTTGCACAACAGCGAGTGAAAGCCTTAACTAATTCTTTCCAAACCACATCAAATTAAACGTGCTGGGTACGCGCTGTGCAATGGTATTCTCGGGGCCTGAGACTGATGGGAATAGGACACCTTGAACTGGGTACAGAAGCTGCAGCCCACCAGCCAGTAATGGGAAATAATCAAATGACAACCATACGTTTTACTGTGGCTGCCCCATAAAAGGTTCATCACGAGAACTGTTTCTTTGCTGACAAGCAGAAGAAAAACCAGTATTAAAGGACCTAGAATGATCTGCCTGAAGACTTCACCCTACCATATTTTCCCTCATGATTTCTCACACTTTTCTATCCTCCCACTCCATGGATCCTTAAGGTAAACTACAGTTTGGGGTCTATTTTCCACTTAGTGACATAAGGGAAAATACATGGGCTAAGGTTGAGATGTTGAGGAGGACTTGATTATTCCTGAAACATAATCAAAGAATCATAGGACACTAGGGATTGGAAGGGACCTCGAAAGATTAGCCAGTCCAATCCTTCCACCACAGCAGGATCACCTAGACCAAGTTGCACAGGAACATATCCAGGTGGGTTTTAAACTTCTCCAGAGAAGGAGACTCCACAACCTGCCTGGGCAGCCCCTTCCAGGGCTCTGTCACCCTCACCGGGAAGAAGGTCCTTCTCATATTGATGTGGAACCTGCTGTGTTCCAGCTCACACCTGCTGTTTCTTGTCCTACTATTAGACGCCCCTGAGCAGAGCCTGGCCCCATCCTCCTGACACCCACCCTTCACATATTTATAGACACTAATGGGGTCACCCCTCAGTCTCCCCTTCTCCAAGCTCAAGAGCCCCAGCTCCCTCAGCCTTTCCCCATCAGGGAGATGCTCCCCTCCCTTCATCATCTCTGTGGCTCTGTGCTGGGCTCTCTCCAGCAGCTCGGTGTCCTTCTGGAAGCAGGGGGAGGAGAACCTCTCTCGATCTGCTAACACCCCCTTTCCATTCCACTCCAGGATCCCTTCTTGGCCACAAGGGCACGTACAGGCATCTATGTCACCATTTCCACACGCTGTATTTTTTCACAACACGGTCATGTATTTTCTTCTCAGATCAAGCTGCCCCTTTAAAACGTTCCTGAACTATTCCAAGTAGATTTCTTAGCGAAAGGGAAGAGGTTGACAAGTGCAATGTCTATGTTGAAGAAGTAAAAAAATGGAAGCCCGCAGACTCGGGAAGCCACTAGTCACCAACATTCAATACTTCAGCTTCTTTTCCCACACTCTTCTTTCTACAGAGGTCCATTTAGGATCAAAATCTCTTGGCAGCAGAAGATGTGAGAGGTACTGACAGCTCAAGAGATGATGATTATAATAATAACATGACTGAAGAAAAGAAACTGGAGTCTAATTACAGTCTTTTATCCATGCTCCTCTGCTGAGTTGCCACACAGATCATGATTCCGAGTCATCTGTAGGGTTTGTGCACTTTCGGTTGATGAGCAGCTCCTCCTCGGCATCTATAAAACCAGTAGAAATTCCCAGTCCTTCCAAAATCACAGAACATTAGGGATTGGAAGGGACATGAAAAGATCATCTAGGCCAATCCCCCTGCCTGAGCAGGATCACCCAGATCCAGCGGCACAAAATATCCAGGATAAAGATGTAGGAGGCAGTGACACAAAGAAACACAGGGAGCCTCAGCCGCTGTCGCACAGGAATTTGTTGAGTATTTCTCAATTCAGCATTTGGTAAGGCTGAGTGAAGGAAGCAGGATGTAGTTCTGCCAGGGTGAACAACATGAACGTGATGCTGTTGAAGAAGGGAACTTGCAAAAAGCCTCTGAGAAAAGAAGATGCTACTTGAATGCCGGCAAGGCCGGTGGTCCTAGCAGCAACCATAATCCCCTTTACAACCTGGAGTTACTGTTTGGTGGGTTTTTGTTCAGAAAATGATCACAGAATCACAGAACATTAGGGACTGGAAGGGACCTTGAATGATCATTTCATCCAATCCCCCCCGCCAGAGCAGGATCATCTAGATCCAGTCACTCAGGAACACGGCCAAGCAGGTTTCAAGCATCTCTAGAGACACCAGAACCCCCCTGGGCAGTCCCCTCCATGCTCTGTCACCCTCAGCAGGAAGAAGTTCCTTCTCATACTGATGTGGAACCTCCTGTGTTCCAGCTTATAGCCACTGCCCCTGGATTAAGTGGCTTCATGAGGCTGCTTTAAAGACTAACAAAGGTACATAAATGAAGAGGTCCCTTAGGAGCAAACTGTTTCACATACAGCTGCAGAGTCCTGTTTTCCCTTCCTCTCCTGCCCCATGCCTGCCAGAACACATCTTGCAGGCAGCTTCTAATTCTTTATTATTATGAGACAGCAATTCTTTGTCGCTTTTATGTTTATGAAGTGCTCTGGATCGTGTTCACTCCGCTCTAGCGAGCGGCACATGGCCATCAGAACAGCCCACGTTGAGCCTGAAGCCGCTGCAGAAAGGGCCAAACTGCTCCAAAATCCCACGCATGTACGTTAAACTCCAGTCCTTCCACGGAGCGGTATTTTGAGCCATCAGATGTGCCCCAGCACACGAGATGCTGCTGTCAGTCTGCCTCACTAAGTAAAAAAACTACTGTCTTATGACCGTGAGGAACTTCTTAAACCTCAGGCAGCAAACTGCTGGGCAGGCAACAGTGTTTGGGTGCTACAGGCTTTTACCTACTGAAGCTGGACAGGGAGAAACTGAATGACAAGTGCAGCGTCTGGCATCTGGGCAGGAACAACCCCAGGCACCAGTACAGGTTGGGGACTGACCTGCTGGAGACCAGTGCAGGAGAAAGGGACGTGGGGTTCCTGGTGGAGAGCAAGACGACCACGGTGATCCTGCTCTGGCAGGGGGATTGGACTAGATGATCTTTCAAGGTCCCTTCCAATCCCTAATGTTCCGTGATTCTGCATAACGACAGAGGTGGGTGCTCATGCTGGAGCCCTTACTAGAAACATCCTTTGTCCAACAGCTGCTGGTGTAGCTGAGCACTGGAAGTAGCGACAAGATACGCTCAGGACCCTTCGAACGTTGGCAGATCTTATTCCTGCCTGCGGGCAGGCCCAAAGCAAGAACATAGAGGATTCTTTCTGGTGCCTTCCTGCTAAGAGCCTTTAAAAAGTGCTGTGTCCAGATGTTCCAAACACTGGTTTTAATTTACTTCTGTTCATAAACCAAATGTGTCTTGGAGATGAGTCGCAGGTCCCTGCACATATTTCTACGTACGACCAACTCCGTGCAGACTTTCGTTGCGTGAGGAGCGCTTTGCCAACAGGCTTCCTTGGAACATCCAAAATTAAACCCCGGCACCTCGGGCCAATTTGGACCGCTTTCTATCACAGAGTAAAACACATTTCCTTCGTTTCTTTAATACCTCGAGCCTGCAGACAGCAACGTAAGCAGGTTCCCAGGGCAGCGCGCCGGTAACCGGCTGCGCTTGCGCTCTACCAAATCATCATCTTTTCACCTCACGCTGAGAAGTTCGACTAATTACAGAGTCACAGAGCACTACACAAGATGCCATCACAAGAATCGCAGAGCTGGACACACGATTCCAGATGGGGTCTCAGCAGGGCAGAGTAGAGGGGGACGAGAATCTCTCTCAGCCTGCTAATCAACCCCCTTCTAGTCCACCCCAGGATGCCATTGGCCTTCTTGGCCACAAGGGCACTTTGCTGGGTCATGGCCGTCTTGCTGGCCACCAGGACCCTCAGGTCCCTTTCTCCACCAGGACAGTCTCCAACCTCAAATAACGTCAGCAGCTGCCTCAAACCACAGTTCTGAGCTTTTGGTCCCTGACATGAAGGCAGAGGCACACTTATTTTCTGTGGCAAGCCCCCCTGATAGTCGCCTGGACTTGAAGGCAGTCTGTTGTTCAGGCTGCGAAGCCAGAGGTAGCCTATGAAGACTCTTGTTCTTCCAGGAATAGATGGAACATTCCTTCCTCCCTGATGTGAGGTGAATTCAGAAGCGAGTTATCTTTCTCATCACTTGCTTCCCACTGTTATTTTGGCTGTCACTTACAGCAATCTAACAGAACGAGGGGGTGAAACGACTCTCCAAACAATTAACATGGCCAGATTTCTTTTCTCTACGACGCAGTGCAGCTCCAGTGAGCAAACCCACCTTGCTAGGTGGCACACACAGCAGCAGGAAACACACAGCAAGCACAAGGGCTGCTAAGAGCACTGTTTCAGTGTTGATGATGGAGGGATGGATCTCTGGGCTTGTGCAAACCGGGTTTGGCTACACAAAGGAAGTTACTTCAGGCAACTACAATGAGGTAAACCTCTGCCCTGACAGAGCATATCACGATGGGGTTTGTGGGGCACATAAAGCCTCCCTGCCTGGGTAGTAGAGCTTCAAAGAAAAAACAACCCAAAAAGAGCAACAAGCACCAGTGATCTTCATGAAAGCTGCTGCTGTTTTCTACATAAGAGGACGTGAACCTCTAACTGCCTGTTTTCCAGGCTTAGCTTAGGAACAGTTCATACCACAGCCCTACCGAGCCCTGCAAGGCCCACTCTCCACAGCCTGATTAACCACCCAAGGACTTTATAAAGTGAAGCAAAACACTGGGAAGGACTGGAGTGCTACAGAATGCTCTGCTTTATGGTTTGGAAGGGGCTGCCCAGAGGGGTTGTGGAGTCTCTTCTCTGGAGATGTTTAAAACCCTCCTGGCCCTGTTCCTGTGAGATTTGACCTAGGTGATCCTGCTGTGGCAGGGGGATTGAACTAGATGACCTTTCAAAGTCCCTCCCAATCCCTAACGTTCTGTGACTCAGTGACTTTTCTTCTCTGTCAAACCATAACAGTTCAGTGTCAGGCATTCAGCTTTCCCAGGCAGCTCTAACCCTACATGATCTGCATAAAATTATCTAGACCAGGTAATAAACACCATTAAAAGCAGGAAGCAGCTGCCAGGTATTTTAATTGTCTTTTTATTCCATTCCTAAACTCGTCGTTTTCTCCCAAGCCACTGTGTGGAAAAAATAACACACTGAAGCACTAAAAAATGAGTAATCAGGGATGTGAGCATTGACCAAAGAGAAAGAATAATGCGCTAAAACATCCAGCCAACTCACGAGCCTTACGTGAGTCAACTTGTCCCAAATTCTCTTCACGTAAGGGATGAATCTTAGTCACTGTGTCTCCTTACAGCTCCTGAACACACGCTGAAGAAGAGTAAAAGACGCTTCACTTATTCCAAGAACCAAGAGCTCAAAGGGGAAAAACCCCCACCATTTCTTTTATGTGCTTGAATCACAGTTCACATCAAGAACGACCCATATGATCAACTCTGTATTTTCATTTTAATCCAAGTCCAACAGCAGGGCTTTGCAGCATAGAAAGAACTCTCATTGTTCTCTCTCTCACATTTGTCAGGTAGGATTTTTTCCGTGGTTGTTTTGACTATTTGATGAAGTTCTGTCACTTTAAAATTGGCTATGAGAGTTTATTTTGGTAATCAAAGATAATTATCTGCTAATACTAATATGATGAAGGTCTTCCAAAAAGCTTATAATTTTCTTCCAATGCCCAGCTAGTGAAGCGAGTAGTGATTAGAGTATTTTTGTGATGCTTACCACTACCAGCATCTTCTGTTCTTTAAGACCAATGGCATCCTGGCTTGGATCAGCAGTAGTGTGGCCAGCAGGACTAGGGATGTCATTCTCCCCCTGCATTAGGCACTAGAGAGGTCTCCCCTTGAGTACTGGGGGTGGTTGTGGGCTCCTCCCTTCAAAAAAGAGATTGAGGAGCTGGAGTGGATCCAGAGGAGCGACGAGGCTGGGGAAGAGACTAGAGGGAAAGTCTGATGAGGAGAGGCTGAGGGAGCTGGGGGTGTTCAGCCTGGAAAAGAGGGCACTCGGCGGGGATATTCTTCCTCTCTACAGCTACCTCAAGTGATATTGTAGTCAGGTGGGAGTCGGACTCTTCTCCCAGGCAACCAGTGCCAGGATAAAGAGGGCAGGGAATGAGGCTGCCAGAGAAGTGTTAGGTTGGATGTTAGGAAGCCCTTCCTCATGGAAAGGGTGATCAGAGCCTGGACTGGCCTGGCCTGCCCAGGGCAGTGGTAGAGTCCCTATCCCTGGAGGTGTTGAAGGGCAGCCTGGCTGTGGTCCTTAGTGCCCTGGTCTGGCAGATGTGGTGATGTTAGACCGTGGGCTGGGCTGGATGAGCTTTTCCAGCCTCAATAATTCTCTGATTCTGTAATACAGAAACGGATTCATAGATAACAGAAACGAGTTTAGCTTGAACAAGCTGTAGCTTAGTGGATAATAAGTATGACAGAAGCTATATTTCATCAATTAAACCATTAATCCTCAATCCCGAAAGCTCTGCAGTGCTGTGACTGGGGACCACGAACACGCCTCATGCTGGTTGGGGTGTATCCATGTTGCTGGAGCGCCGCCCACTGGGCACTACTGGTACACCCGGAGCAGCTCCACCTACAGCACTGGCAAACCAGAGCCAGCAAGGGAAAAGGCCAGTCTTTGCTAATTGCTTTTCAAAGAACTAAACCCGCCACGAAGGTGCTTTAGTTTTCGTATCAGTTCAGACCATCCAGCTATATTTGAACAGGTACTCATCCGTCCCTGTGTTCATACAGGCAGCAGATGGGGAAGGTATGGGAACTGCTCCTTCATGGAGCCTGTCGGGAACAGCTTATTTAAGGGCTTTTCTCCTCCTCTGAGGTGAGTTGCCAAGCACACTGTTTGCTCTGGCTTCTCAACACGGAGCAGAGCAAGAGGCAGAGCAGACTGGCACTCTGCAGTTCCACCAAGCAGATTTCAGAAACCTTTCTGTGCCACAGAGCACCGGGCTCAGAATGCGGCTGTGGGTTTGTGACCTGTGAGATGTGAGGCTCCTGCAGGCTTCAGCAGGTGCAGTGTGCCTGTCCAGCCAAAGACAGCCGTGAAACACCGTCAGGAAATACCTTCCCTTCCCCAGCCTTTGGGGACAGCTTTCCCCTCTGGAAATCTTGTGGATCATTTACTCGGTTGTCACAGAATCCCAGAACATTAGGAATTGGAAGGGACCTCGAAAGATCATCTAGTCCAATCCCCCTGCCACAGCAGGATCACCTACATCCAGTTGCAGAGGAACATGGCCAGGCAGGTTTTAAACATCTCCAGAGAAGGAGACTCCACCACCAATTTAAAAGCAGCCACAGGCTGGAGCTTAAGGACATGAATTAGTGATGGCCCGGGGATAGCTGGGTTAATGGTTGGACTTGCCAATCCTAAAGGCCTTTTCCAACCTTAATGATCCTGTAAATCCTCATTTCTGGCTTTTACATCTTAACACAAAAAAGTTCTTCTATGTTAAGAACAACATTATGGCAAGCGAAGAGGAATCACTTAAACAGGGGTAGACTTTTCTCAAGACCACACTGAGAGAATATTCAGCATGTATTTTGACAAGAATAATTTTCAGGGCTTTAATAATTCACATCTCAATAATTCACATCTAACTCGTGTTTCGCCGGGGTTTAGCTCAACAACTGTAAAACACTGACATCTGCAGGTGGAAGAGCTAGTGAAGGACAAGGAACAGCACAGGCTGAAGAGAAAACACTCAAAGAAGATCTCCTTGGAGGATGTTTTTAATCTGAAGTTTGTGTGGCTGTATTTTCCAACCATTATCACAGAATGAAAGCGATGTGGCTCTTTCAACATGTGATCTAGGTTTTAAATAGGTGTAAAAAACCATGACGGTTCTTCGATAAATATCCCAGAAAATGTAAAAAACCCAACCCAACAAATCTAGATCAAGAGCTCTTTGTGAGAATGGTTTTCAAAGGATTTAGTATTTAAGGGGAAGCCAACTTCAAATCATCTCAAAACCCTGGTTCAAGTGAACAAAGCATAACTTCCCTGATTCCTTGTCTCCAGCAGGTCCTTTTTAATAGCTGGATTAATTTGACTGGAGTCAGACTAATTCTGGAGTTGAGTTGTGATGGACAAATTGAGTATGACTTTGTAATCGTGTTGTTCTCTTCAGTTTCAGGACCTGCAGTGGAGCTCAAGGCCAGAAGAGATCATTTCACCCTTTCTCAAACTGCCATCCACAGTCCCAGTGCATGCAAGGAACGGCACATACACACTTCTGATGCTTGTTCTCAGCGTCGTGGTTCTTGCTTATTGAAAGGCTGCTGCTGTTACTCAGGACTAGAGGAAGTTGTAAGAAAGTCAAGTGTAAGCTGTGACTGTTTGCAAAGTTCACTGGTACAGCACCGCTGCACAATCATTCGTGCTATTCACTGCGAAGAACACAGAGATGGAAAAGCTGAGCTTTACCACATCGTTCCCTTTAGCACATCAAAAAGAGCTGCCAGCATTCAGCCGAGCACAAAGGTGACTTCACGTACCACTGATGGCTGTCTAGCATCCAAACCCTTGGACAACCACGCCAGAACACGAAGGAAAAGGGTTATTTATGGGCTCAGACACTTCAGCAATTTGAACACTCCTTAAAATAATAATGCACAGAGGCTCAAGTACTGTGTCAATCTCACACCTCAGCCCCTGGGGATTTCTTATCACAACGGCACAGTGCATCCTGACTCTGTGTTCTAGACACCGTACAAGCGCAGGACAGGAAGGCAGAGCAAAGACAACAGACCTACTTTTGCTCTCTAGAGGTCTCCCACAAATTGTACTTGCCTCAGCTTTACGATCCCACAAGGAGTTATGCTGGTGAATGACATCAGAGTAACATTCCTACGTGCCAGCAAGAGCATGGGAGCTCACCAGCAACCCGAGGAACAGCAATCTTAGCATGGCAATGCATTCTGCCTTGGTCAGCTGGCGGACTTTCGGGGGTGCCCTGCGTCATGGGTGGTGGGGAGATGTTCCTCGGGCCCGTGTTTGCCAGCAGCTTTGGTAATTACAACCTTCTGCTCCGTGCACACGGGTAATCTGGCTGATCACACTGTCAATTAGTCTTAATCTCTTCTTTCCTACCTCTCATGTGTCATGATTGTACATCATTTCTAATTAAGGTGGGAGGTACTTGAAGGCAGGGACTGTGTCTCTCCATGTACGACAGCCTGCTCACTAGGGTCTCCCTTCTGATTTATACAGATGATAACCTGGGCTTCTAATTAATTTGCACAACATCCTCATGTTAATGAGATATTTACTGAGCACCGTGCTAGCATAAAAAGCTATGCTACAATTTTTAAGCAGGTGCCTATGAGATTCTCAAGAATTTTTACTTTCAAGACCTATATAACACAGCTAATGCAGGAGCGCAAGAGCAATAGAAGTGACTCTAACCCTGACTACATGCCAAGCTTGTCTACTTGTCTGTTTAATTACTAAATTCACATCAACACTCTCTCCAATTCTGGGCCCCTCAGCTCCGGACGGGCACAGAGCTGCTGGAGAGAGCCCAGCGCAGAGCCACAGAGATGATGGAGAGAGTGGAGCATCTCCCTGCTGAGGAAAGGCTGAGGGAGCTGGGGCAGAAGGAACATGAGGGGTGACCTCGTTCATATTCATAAATATATGAGGAGTGAGTGTGAGGAGGATGGAGCCAGGCTCTGCTCAGTGGCATCTAATGACATGACAAGGGGTAATGGGTGTGAGCTGGAACACAGCAGGTTCCACATCAATGTGAGAAAGAACTTCTTCCTGGTGAGGGTGAGAGAGCACTAGAAGGGGCTGCCCAGGGGTGTTGTAGAGTCTCCTTCTCTGGAGACATTTAAAACCCTAGTGGACATGTTCCTGTGTGACTGCATCTAGGTGATGCTGTTGTGGTGGGGGGACTGGACTGGATGATCTTCGAGGTCCCTTCCAACCCCTAATATCCTGTGATTGCAGTGTCTCAGTGATAACATCAGAGGAACTCGCAGGAACACAATAAATCTAATTTAGCTTAACTCCGGCTTTGATTTACTGCTCTACTACAAACAATTCTGCCAGAGAAAGATTACAACAAGAAACAGGGAGCAAACAGTAACTGGCTAAAGGAGAGACGGTAACAGGATCGCTCAGGCTAGAGGTGGCCATGGGGTCACCACTGATATTCTCAACTGTTTCCCTTTGTATTCTCCATTAATGAATGGCATTAATTGAGACTGCACCAATAAAGCAAATCAGCAACCTGAAGACACAGTGGGTTTGCCAACTTCCACTACAGAAAACTGCTGCTTCCTCTTCAGAGCACTGTTAGAGCAACACCAAGTCAGTGTCAACAAGCCACACGTGAACTCAAGGTAGAATTTAAGGCCAGGGCTCTCACCAACACTTTTAGTGGTCAACTGTTCAAGCAGTTGTCACGTGTCACAAATTCAAGAGAACGCTGAAATAAGCCCAAGTAATCAAGCAAACCCCCTTCCTTAGACACAGGATCAAGTATTCCACCTTGGAATAAGCGTTGACTAATTATTCTTGAAACTCCCAAAGGGGAGATTCTGCAGCTTTCCTATGGATTCTGAAAGCACTGTAATCTTTCGGTAGCTTAGTATCCTTAAAATCTGAGCATTCAGCAGTGCTTTCAGTATCTTCTTACAAGACCTTATAGCAGTTGGGTTTGTCCTTAATTTATTTGAGTCAATAATTCATGCTTGTGAGGAACGTTAGATTAAAAACCCCTTGAAAACATTCATTTACACACACTAATTTGCTCTGTCTGCTATTAAAGCAAATGAGATCCTATTTGTTAAAGGTTTGGGTAGTTTTGTAACTAGATGTGTATTGCTAGGGAAGGATGAACCGATAGGAGATGTGGAAAAGGGCGTTGCAGGATTTGGCAATGCACAGCAGCCACTTTGATCACTGAGGCTTCTAACTGAACTGCTCAAGAGAACGTTCTCTGTAAATGTTTAAGTCAGTAAAGGATGCTGTTACCAATACTTGGTTCAGTTTAGTGCAAAACAAGTATCAATATTTAATGTTCACCCAGCTATAACCATAGCACAGACAGAGAGCTGCTTACTTATAAGAATCTTCAAAGAGCTCACTGCTGTCATCTGCTGTAACTAGAGACTTCATCTTGGATGATGCTGAGCCTGCTCCTCTTCGCGAAGCCCTGCAGGACACTTAACACTTCACAGAACATTAGGGATTGGATTGGAAAGGACCTTGAAAGATCCCCTCATCTCCTACATCCAGTTACACAGGTGAGTTTGAAACTTCTCCAGAGAAGGAGACTCCACAACTCCCCTGGGCAGCCCGTTCCTTCTTAAAAATGAGGAAGGAAGTTCCCCAAAATCATTGCTACCTTTGTGCAAACTGAGCTTGTGCAGAAATGGACGATTCAGTTCCTTACATTGCCCAGAGAAAAACTGCATGTAGAAGGTAAGATTTTGATATTTGTTTCTTCACTGGTAAAGAGAAAGCAGTAGAGCTCTAAATGAACACAATTACTGTCATGAAAGCTCTTCTGGATCGTAAAGCCACTTGTGAAGAGAAGTGGGACAACACACACAAGCCCTTTTCTGTCACATTCTGAGCAGGAGAGGAGTTCAACTCGCCAGAGTTGCAGGTTTCTGCTCGAACCCGTTCTGCGTGCTGTATGAACCGGCGCGCGTTCAGCAGCGTCACTAGAGATCAACGTGAGAGCAGTATACTTCCTTCTGGACCCACAAGAGATCTACAGTAAGTGAAGAAGCAAACACCAAAAAGAAAAACAGCACACACACAGAGCTTCCTCCAAGTTTTCATTAGGATCTAGTCTACCCTGACCAGAGGTAGCCTCAGGAGTGACATACAGAATCCCAGAACGTTAGGGATTGGAAGGGACCTCTAGAGATCATCTAGTTCAGTTCCCTCATCAGGCCAGTCACACAGGAACACATGAATGACTTCTTCCTGGGGTACAGCTGCGGGTCAGAACCTTCCCTCCTACATATTAATGCTTTTGGGGTGGCTTGTTCCACTGATCACGTCACCACGTTAGCTCGTCTCACTGTTCTCCAACACATACGCAAATCAATCTTTATCCTTGGGCGGGTGGAGGTTTGTCCCTATTCTCTCTCACGCTGCTTTATCACACATCACCTCCTGCTCCGACATCTGCCAACGCCAACAATCTTCTTTCTGATACCCCACCCATTACTCGTTGGTCTGCATCCCAGTCTGACGCGCACCTGAGCACACCCACAGCGCACGTACAGACAGCTCCTCTTCCAGCAGCTCTCTTCCAAAAGGAAAAAAGAATCCAGGTTAACTCGTCACTGGCAGATCTCTCAGGCAACATCATCATTTGTTTTGTCGAGTTGTGTCCTCCTTTTTCTATGGCATCATGTAGACAGGAAACCTGGCAATGACTGCGGTCTCTGGATGCACACCCTGAGTTTGTGTGGCAAGGTGAGCCTATTACGTGTTCTGTGGTGTGATCTCCACACAAAATAAACAAAGCAACAACTCTCCGGACACGTAAGGCGACAGAAGAAACCAGTAGTCCCAGGCAAGTGAGGGATCTGGGTGACCTGGGAACCAGAGCGGAGGGATTTGCCAGATTGCTGCCCACTAGGTAAAGGCAGATACATGCTAACCTCTCCCAAGAGCCACCAGTACCACTCTGCAGACTGCAGTCTGTGAGTAAAACAGAAGGTTGAGAGCACCACCACTGTACACCATCATTTTAAGCCTTCCTGGGGTGCCCATCCTATGTGACAGCTGGGCTGGGGTTCAGACACTCCCTGCTTAAAGCCAGAGTTATTATTTGGTGTTTTCATTTGTATTCACAACAACACTGACTTCTCAACTTGGGAGAGAGAACTGGATTACAGACTGTTTAGCGTGACCCCTGTTGTTTTACTGTAACCCACTGTTTGCTCCAGTGTCACCACACTTGTAGGGATTTCCTTGAGCTGGATTTTAACCCGGGCTTTGCTGTACAAAGCTGTACCATTTCTGTGATGAAGCAGGGAAAATCAGTGGGACGACCTTACTGACTGGCAGGCAAGGTGACACAGAACACCAGAGCTCAGGGTGAACACTGATCATCGTCATGGCCCTCCTCTGCACTCGCTCCAGCATCTCCACATCCCCCTTGTAACAAGGGCTCCAGAACTGGACGCAGTACTCCAGGTGGGGTCTCACCAGAGCGGAGTAGAGGGGGAGAATCACCTCCCTCGACCTGCTGGCCACACTTCTCCTGATGCAGCCCGGGATCCAGTTTGCCCTCTGGGCCACAAGTGCACACTGCTGGCTCATGTTGACCTTTTCATCCACAAGCACCCCAAGTCCCTCTCCCCAGGGCTACTCTGCAGCCAGTCACTGCCCAGCCTGTATTTGTGCTTAGCATTGCCTCGACCCAGATGCAGGACCTTACACAGCGGATTAAATCCACTGCTCAGAAGATCTCAGCCTGCTGACAGAAGAATAATTTATCATGAAATCAACAACAGAGTGACACAGGAGGAGTAAGAAGAACAGCTCCAGAATCCTCAGATGGCCATGTGGCCTACACACATTTTTTTGAGTTCATTTTCTGCAAGCTGGACACTGCCCCAGAGTTGTTTTCCAGGACACCTACTCATTTTTTTTTGTTTGCATGGTGGAAGCAAGCAATTAGCTCAAGCTCCATGGCACGTAACATTTGTTTTAGTAAACAGAAGAAACCTTTCATCTAGAGGCCTTTCCTCCTCCTCCTCCAGTCAGTACTTTTTCTTTCACCCTTTTTTATTTTGAAGTTAGATGCCTTCAGCCTACTTGCTGCTGTGGGCAGCTGTTTCTGGCAAGTCAAGCTACTAAAAGGCATTTAAACCACATCAACTACAGCCACAAACACTCGCTGCAGGTTGATAGGTTCAGCCTGTCAAAACACCAAACATATAGCTGCGCACTGTCGTCATCTACCAAGTTTTTAAAACACAATCACTTGGTCTTTCTAAAGACAAGCTGTGCCTGGTGATGCGAGCTCTCTCCAACAGGGACACTGTGTACTCTTTGGAAGAAAGGGCAGCAGGGGAGGTCCGGGTGCATTCCTGGAAAAGCCCACTCTGACTGGCTGCGAGGGAATGTGTCTTGCTAGGACATTCCTTAGGCTTCTGAGAGTCAGCATCATCTCCAGCCCACTGCAGCAAACCGCCCAAGAATGACCGGCATCCGAGCAGAAGCCCGCGTGCGGACACGCTCGTTTGTGCAGAAGTGTGAGCGCGGCCAGTCTGGAGTTGTTCGAGCTCCCCAAATACTGAGGGGCGAGTTTTTTCCTAGGAATAGAATCATCCACAGTGTGGAAGCAGAAAAGCAGCAATGAATTTCTGCATCCACATTGGGCTGGGTACATCCTCAAACAAGCTGAAGGGAGCCTTTCTGAGGGAATAAAAATCTACTCCTGAGGGTGAGACCCATTGCCTCTTGTCCTATCATCAGATGCCCCTGAGCAGAGCCTGGCTCACATATTTATAGACATTCATGAGGTCACTCCTCAGTCTCCCTTTTTCCCCAAGCTCAAGAGCCCCAGCTCCCTCAGCCTTTCCTCAGCAGGGAGATGCTCCACTCCCATCGTCTCTGTGGCTCAGCACTGGACTCTCTCCAGCAGCTCTGTGTCCTTCTGGAACTCAGAGGCCCTCAACTGGACACAAGATTCCAGACTTAGGACAGAGTAGAGGGGGAGGAGAACCTCTCTCGATCTGCTAACTGCCCCCCTTCTGATCCACCCCAGGATGCCATTGGCCACCTTTGCCACTAGGGCACACTGCTGGCTCCTGCTCATCCTGCTGTCCCCCAGTTTTGATCCCATGGCATAACTGGGCATTGCAATGGGAACTTGGAAGCACTCCTAACATAGATCCAGGACACAGTTCATGTCATTTCCCATCAGGTGCAAGCACTGGTTTGGGCTCAATAGCTTCTGCAGAGAAAGGATGGTGGTGCAATGTGAACATCAGAGAGTTTTGTCCTTTTCTCAGGAAGTTCATTGTGAAATGAGATTCTGAAGCCCAAGTACGTACTAGGACGCAATAAATTGGGACACAGACCCTGACTATATGGCAAGCAAGAGCTCCCATCTAAAGCACCAGACACAAAGGGAGGGTTTAATGAAACTACAGAAAAGCTGCAGGCAGTGAAACAACTGACTCAGTTTGGAGAAGAAAGACCTCAAGACATTTTAAACCCGGACTTTAAACTTCTCTGCAGAAAACATACAAATTAAACTTTCCAACCCAAGCACAACAGACACAGAGAGAAGGACTCAATTCTTCCTCACAGGCACTTACTGTACATCTGCACAGAGTGCTTTAGGTTGGAAGGGATCTCAGAGATCAAGCTACAACACCCCCTGCCAGGGGCAGGGTCATCTCTCATCAGACCAGGTTGCCCAGAGCCCCATCCAGCCCGGCCTTGAACACTTCCATGGACTCTTGAGGACTTTGTGCTGTCCTGCTGCTAAACTGGAAGGCAAGGCCAAAGTGATGTCCACGTTCAGCTGCTCACTGAGCTGAGCAGACAAGGAGGCTGGCTTCAGCAGCCCTTTGCCACAAGCTTAGGAACTCTTGGCACACCAGACTGTTGGAATGGCAGTGGCTGATCCACACGGGGTATCGAGCTGATGATGGCCCTGCTCCCACTGCTTTGGCCAACTGCTCAGGTGGATTTGAATCACCAAATCCTCACAATTATTGACGTCAGCTAACGAGCTGGGAGGGAAAGAACTCGCAACAAGTTCATCTGCAGAACATAATAGCTTGTTCATAACCTCTGACGGGTTCAGATCCAAATGCAATTATAGGATACGGAGGATTGTCCCAGGTTTGTTCGGCGCAAGCACCGCCAGCTCTCCTGCAGCCTTGACAGCTGATTGCTGTTTATCTCTCTCCAGTGTTGTCACCTCCATGTTTGCTTTGCCTTACAATTCAGGGTTTCAAAATCACGAGTCCTGGCACCGTGCTCTCTACTCTGTAAGACCTCATGAAACAGGAGGTGCTGTCCTGGAAAAGTCGAGAGGACTTCAAGGTGAGTGATGAGTAAGCTCAACACGAATTACACCCTCCCTGTAAGTGTCTTGAGAACACACCCCACTCCAGCCATACAATGCGTGGCTCCTGTTTCTGCTGAGTAGTTCGAGCAGTTACCAAACTCCACACTATTGTTTTTAAATCCGTGTTGATTAGGGTGCCACAGAAGCAAATGACACACAAGTCCTAAGAAGCATACATGCAACTCCTGGGAGTCCTGGTGGGCAGCACGATGGCCAGGAGCCAGCAATGTGCGCTTGTGGCCAAGAAGGCCAACAGCATCCTGGGCTGGATCAGGAGGGGGGTGGCTACCAGATCGAGAAATGTTCTCCTCCCTCTCTACTCTGCCCTGGTGAGACCACATCTGGAATCTTGTGTTCAGTTCTGGGCCCCCCAGTTCCAGAAGGACACAGAGCTGCTGGACAGAGTCCAGCGCAGAGACACAGAGATGATGAAGGGAGTGGAGCATCTGCTTGATGAGGAAAGGCTGAGGGAACTGGGGCTCTTGAGCTTGGAGAAAAGGAGACTGAGGGGTGGCCTCATGGATGTTGATAAATATGTGAAGGGTGGGTGTCAGGAGGATGGAGCCAGGCTCTGCTCCGTGGCATCTAGTGATAGAACAAAGGGCAATGGGTGTGAGCTGGAACACAGCAGGTTCCACATCAATATGAGAAGGATCTTCTTTCCAGTGAGGGTGACAGCACTGGAACAGGTTGCCCAGGGAGGTCTCCTTCTCCGGAGACATTTGAAACCCACCTGGATATGTTCCCGTGCAACTGGATCTAGGTGATCCTGCTGTGGCAGGGGGATTGGACTGGATGATCTTTTGAGGTCCCTTCCAATCCCTAAAGTTCTGTGATCCCGCCTTCCCCAACATCTTGGGCCATCCCTTTGACAGTCCATTAGCCCGTTTCATCCTACCTCTAAATTGCCTTTAGACGTGATCTTGCCCTGTGTACATTCTTAATAATTTTACCTGTTGGTGGATTGCATGGGATTTGGAAGTCAGACAGCACACACACCTGTCAGGAACAGTGCTAGAAGCAGTGGGCAGCAGCAGAACAGTTGCCAAGTGTCATCTATTATGATGGGTCACACCCTATAAAGAAAATTTGCCTTAGCAAAACTTCCCAAAAGATAATCCTGCCTCAGAGACAGTGACAGAGCCCTGCAACACACCCAGTCAGTTTTCTGGTGGTTCCTCCATTTGGATAACAAGAGTCTTTGGCACTGTGCTCCCAATATGAGTTGTGACAAATCATCAGTGAGGAAGCGAGCGATGCTGATAATAAACAGGGAAAGATCTCAAGCCCTTCAAGTTTTTTTTCTACTTTGTGATTCCTGCTGTTTCTCATGAGCTCCCTCATTTTCTTGCAATCACTTTGCTGGGTGTAGTAAGGATAGAGAAGGTCAGGCACCTGCCCGAGAACAGCCATGCATTACTGCCAGAAAGTTGTTAAAGCACGTTAATGGTCCCAAGTCAAAGATGAATTATAGAGCCTTGGGGTTAATTTGCTCCCTTGTATGCATCCATGGCAGCACAGACTCCAATTACCTGCAGAAATGGATTCCTGGTGTGCTCCATCTCAGGAACAATCAGTGCCACAATCACCTCCAAGTACCAGGAGGCTAAATACCACACTGCTGCTTTTCAGAGCAGAGCTAGTAACGCTTTACTGATGATTAACATTTTGTTCTTGAACATTGTCAGGGTAGTGTATTGGTCCTGATCTCTCCCTTCAAATGGCCCACACATCATAGCCAATAAAACAGTAACTTAGCTACAGGCAGGTGTGAAAACCACAGGGCAAAGTACAGATCCAGCAGCTGGTAGGAGGAAGCACTAAGGTGCTACCAGACAGGATTTTGGGATGCAAAGCACCAAGCAGTTATAACAATAGATGGCACTATCACTTTTTTCTGTAATTAATACTTATCACAGAACAGTAGAGATTGGAAGGGACCTCAAAAGATCACCTAGTCCAATCCCCCTGCAACAATAGGATCATCTAGTCGGGTAGGAACATGTCCAGGTGGGTTTTAAACATCTCCAGAGAAGGAGATTGTGATCTGTGTGTATTTAGGGTTATGCTGGGCAGGACAAAACAGCTAAATTTTACATCCACTTAGCTTTTCTCTTGCCACACAAGAAGTGCACAACCTTTGCTAAGGATTACACAGCGTTTACTTAGTTTAAAAGAAGGAAATGACTGAATGAATTAAATTTCTTACTTTTGAAAGCCAGTCTGGACTGAGCAGTATAAATCAGTTGTGGATATAAAAGAGAACAGTTTGTTATCTGGGTCTCTTTCGCTTGGAGAAATAAAGACTGCAGGGTGACCTCACTAATGTTGATCAATATGTGAAGGGTGGGTGTCAGGAGGATGGAGCCAGGCTCTGCTCAGGGGCATCTAATCATATGACGAGGGGCAGTGGGTGTGAGCTGGAACAGAGGAGGTTCTACATCAGTATGAGAAGGACCTTCTTCCTGGTGAGGGTGACAGAGCCCTGGAAGGGGCTGCCCAAGGAGGTTGTGGAGTCTCCTTCTCTGGACACGTTTAAAACCCACCTGGACATGTTCCTGTGTGACTTGATCTTGCTGTGGTGGGGGATTGGACTGGATCATCTTTCAAGGTCCCTTCCGACTCTATGATAGAACAGCAAATGACACAGAAGACCAAAAGGTAGGGGAAATATTTAAGGTTTGACCAACAATGAAGAGAAAAGGAGCTTAGGTTACAGCATGCACTGAAATGGTTAAGCAATCTGCCTGGCACTGAGCCCAAACTGAAGGGAGAACCACCTGATGTGAAGTTGTGCCTCTCCTCACTGAAGACTCACATTTCCTGTTCCACTGAAAGCAGGGCCTGAACATGCATGCCTCTGTGCTGAAGGTACAGTTGTTAGCTGCTATATACTTTGGTGAACATATCTATAAATATAAGCCTCACAGACATGTTAAAAAAGCCACAGAAGAATTCAGAGTTGCAGAACTTGGAGGGAAATAACTTCCTAAGCACTGGAGAGCACTTCCGAGCAGGAGCCCGGAATGGCAGAGGATAGAGCAGATCCAGAAGGAGGTTTGCAGTGGGTGTCATGACATGAGTGCCAGGAGTCCAGAAGACATTATTGTTTGATTTCAGATCTAACTCACCCTGATCAAGATTTCCAAAATGATACCCTGAACCAATTCGTTTCCCACCGGTCCTTTACATGAAGTAATTGCGTGCTCCTCAGCCCCCTAAATGCCATGACCTTGATACTCTTGGTTGTGCCTGATGGCATTTGATGGGATAACTCCTTGTATTCCCATCAACCGACCAGCCTTTGCTCTCTGTTGCTCTCTCTGTTCCTCTGGGATCATTCCAACGAGTTATCAATCTCCCTCGTGATAGGACACAACAGTCAATTTGCTCATCCACTAAAGCCACCCCTCTTCTCCTCCTGTTCTTCCCATTCTGGAATAATGTTCTTCCATTCCCACTCCAATCCCCCTGCCACAGCAGGATCACCTAGACCAAGTCGCACAGAAACATATCCTGGTGGGTTTGAAATGTCTCCAGAGAATAAATACTACTCCCATACTTGGGTGGTCACCTGGAGTCCTGTCAGTTCGATTCCAACCATGGAGGAGCCTGTGGAACACAGGTATTTCCAAGGTAATGCTCACCAGACAAAGAGTGGTTGTTTCTAATGACAAGTCAATGAAAAGAGCTGTAGCAGAGGTCTAGGTGTTAAGGGGATCTGTACCCCACCTCTGTAGTTATGTGATCAGAGCCATCATGGAGCACGAGAAGGATGCAAAGGTCAGCTGTTCACCCAGCAAGCATCCACACCTGTTAAGATACCCTTTAGTGCCACTGTGGCTAAACAGAGGATTCCAAAGGGTTTCGACCACTGTGCTTGATAGTGGCAGAACTACTGGGAAGGCAGGTCAGCAGCCAGCTGGGAAAAGCTGCTACGCCAAGATGTGTCAGTTAGCACCGAGTGCTCTGTTCCCAATTCCATGGAGAAAGGAGTTAAGAGAACGTTTACCCCTCCTCTGTTTAAGCAGTCTGCCTGCTCCCAGACTGTACGGATCAAAGACTGTCTCCTTACCACTTAACCTCCTTCTTTCTTATCTCTTACACTCAAAACCCGCTCCAGAGGCTCACAGCTTAAAACATTTATTTTCCTGCTCCATCAAATCAACAACCATCAGTGACCTTTAACATCTCCAGCCACTTTCACTCTCTAAGCTCTAATCACAAAAAAGCACACAGCATTTCTTTAAGCTTCCTCTGCAAAGCCAGCTAGCAAGACCCCATCTTCATGATTCTTTTTCCTATGACCACGCGTCAAAAGCTCTAGGAAACGGGCAGCACCGTGCCTGTGACTTGAAATGTGGAAAAAACAGACAAAATTGCTGGAAAAAAGCATCAGTTATGTATCATCACCTGTGACAAGTGGTTGTTTGAATGTCTGACAAAATGCAGGACAAAGAACTATAGTAGCTTAATCTCCAGACCCAAGCTCATACTAAGCCCCACTGTATAGAAAAGGAAGAAGAAAATAGACAAACCATGGAGCCACACAAGAACACACTGGACCCCGTGACAGTGGCTTAGAACTCTGAAAAATTATTTAAAGGATATATATGTGGAGATGAACAACAGAAGTGTCTCAAGAATTTAAAAGAGTGGGGATAAACTCAAACGTATCGTCGTAATTCTGCAGGAAGAGAAAATAATGTGAATTACTCAGCATTTGAGCTCTGACACAGCCCAAGGTCCAACCACTGCCCAAGAGATAAGAAAGCAAAATGTAGTTACTGGCTGAGAAACACAGAAGGGTTGTTACTGTAGGAGAGCAGGAGAGCAACAACAGATACCAGCATTCACAGAAGCAGAGGATTAGGGATCTGCAGGAACCTTGAAAGACAGAGTCCAATCCCCCTGCCACATCAGGATCACCTAGATCCTGCTGCACACAAACAAGTCCAGGCAGGTTTTAAATGTCTCCAGAGGAGGAGACTCCACAACCCCCCTGAGCAGCCCCTTCCAGGGCTCTGTCACCCTCACTGTGAAGAAGTTCCTTCTCACATTGATGTGGAACCTCCTGTGTTCC
The DNA here is from genome assembly GCA_013400115.1 of Rhinopomastus cyanomelas. Lineage (NCBI taxonomy): Eukaryota > Metazoa > Chordata > Aves > Bucerotiformes > Rhinopomastidae > Rhinopomastus > Rhinopomastus cyanomelas. The sequence goes on from VXBP01004239.1 coordinate 138,753, forward strand.
AGCTCACACCCACTGCCCCCTGTCCTATCACTAGATGCCCCTGAGCAGAGCCTGGCTCCATCCTCCTGACACCCACCCTTCACATATTTATCAACATTAATTGAAGTCACCCCTCAGTCTCCCTTTTTCCAAGCTCAAGAGACCCAGCTCCATCAGGGAGATGCTCCACTCCCTTGGCTCTCTCCAGCAGTTCTGTGTCCTTGTGGAACTGAGGGGCCCAGACCTGGACACAATATTCCAGATGTGATCTCAGCAGAGCAGAGCAGAGGGGGAGGAGAACCTTTCCCTATCTGCTAGCCACCCCTCCTGATCCAGCCCAGGATGCTGTTGGCCTTCTTGGCCACAAGGGCACATTGCTCCTTTTGTTCCACTGGATTATTTTATGGTAGAAACAGGACTTTGGTCAAGGCTGCATTTACAAGTCAGAATCCTTCAGCAGTATCATACAGTGCACAGTAGTAATTCAATTTTAGCTCATAACTGTTTCTCTCATCCAGCCAGGGAAACAAAAGGTACTTTGTTTGCCTGGAGCGACTATCGCTGCTGTTATTTTTGCCTTGATCTCACTGACATCAGTCTGATTTACAGACCAAATCCTGCTGGCAATAAAGGGCACAGAGGAACGCACAGTGTCGCAGGAAAGAGATTACCCAGGGACTGCTCTTTCAAACTGGGCCACAGTGCTCCTGCCAGAGGGGATGTGTTTACTCCCCTTGAGATATGCTGCCCCACGGAAGGGGAAATGGCAAATGACTTCAAATTGGTCAGGTAATACCACCAGTGCCCGTGCCCAGGAGCGTCCCATGACAGTGCATTCACCGCCGCACACCTCCCATCTCAGCAGTGCTTCTTTCAGCCCTGTAAGAAGTGTCAAGCTGCTAAATCTGATTGGACACAAGAAACTGAAGTACCTGTGCTGAAGCATTCCCCGTGACAGGTAGGGTTGCTTTCATTCATCGAACACCTACTCATATAAGACCGTCACTGCTGTTATCACTCGGCGATAGCCACTTAGTGGGAACCGTCATTGCCCCAGATAACTGCAGCCTATTAAAAGGCAACTGATTATTTACAGAGGGAGTTGCACCCAGCCTGGCTCTGCTGCGTAGGGAACATTCATTGCCCAGCGCTCAGGAATTGTGCTCAGCAAATGTTTACCTGCCCACCTTGCATCCTCTGTTTCTCGAGAAGACACCATCTAACTATTGGAAGGGATCTCAAAAGATCATGCAGTCCAGTTCCCCCTGCCACAGCAGGATACCCCAGATCCAGTCACACAGGAACATGGCCAGGCTGGTATTAAATGTCTCCAGAGAAGGAGACTCCAAACTCCCCCTGGGCAGCCCCTTCCAGGGCTCTGGCACCCTCACCAGGAAGAAGGTCCTTCTCACACTGATCTAGAACCTCGTGTTCCAGCTCACACCCATTGCCCCTTGTCCTACCATCAGATGCCACTGAACAGAGCCTGTCTCCATCCTCATGACACCCACCTTTTACATGTTTATCAACATTAACGAGGTCACCCCTCAGTCTCCTTTTCTCCAAGCTCAAGAGACCCAGCTCCCTCAGCCTTCCCTCATCAGAAAGATGTTCCACTCCATCTTCATGGCTCTGCGCTGGACTCTCCCCAGCAGTTCCATATCCTTCCTGAACTGAGGGGCCCAGAACTGGACACAACTGTGAAATCCCAAATTACCTTTCACCTCTAAGAAGGTGCATTGATCACACCTTTGCCACCTCTAACAAAGTGTATCGATCACACCTTTTCTTGGCTTCTGCCTTTTGCTTCCTGCATGTAACGTCACACTTCTTATTTGGGATTAGTAAATTCAGAATGAGAAAGGTTTCACCCCAACTCAGCTGGCAAAATGGATCAAACACTGGACTAGCTAGAAACAAGGATTTGATGGGAGCAGCCTTCTGGGATGTGACCCGTCATGCTTTTATTGGCAATCACCGACGACACCTGGACTGGGCACTCTTGCCGTTGCAGGAGGGAAGGGATCGGCACGTATGCTGCGAGGTTTAAATTTTGTACACAGCACACACAACAGAGGAGAGGCAATCCAGCACAGCGATGCGACCCGGGAAGGAGCAGCCTCATCAATTAGAAAAGACCCAGTTGGAAATGGAAGACAAGAGGATGACAGAAGAAAACAATGCTGTATCATTTTATGTTAAATCTGTGCTTTTCCCCTCCTTGGGAGGACTTGGCCGCTTTGTGCTATTTTAGCGCTCGGGCTATCATTTTGCAAACGCACTTGAAGAACATTGAAGGTTAGAGGTATCATTCTGAAGGTCAGCAGCTGCTTGCAGCAAGGGAGCCCTCAGACCTTCATTCCATTGATCCAGTGCCTCTTCAGAAGAGATGAGCAATAGGAAGTGCATCTGCCAGCCACTGCGCTACTTCATCTTTACTGCACACTCCTAGGCCAAAGCAAAGAGGTCGACGGTGTGTTTGTGGAACCACTTGATGGTCCTGACCCTCCTCACCAAGGGTACAACCAGAACACAGTACACTTGAACTCTCAATCCCACCCAAATACACAAAGTCTGCTTTAAACTCCAAAATTATGCCTTTGAAAGAAAGCTGGGAGCTGACGTAGAGCTGCTTTATTTTTTGATCACTCAGATCATGTTTTTAAACACATTTGCTCAGCTGAGCTGCAAACAGACTTCTCTGGGGAAAAAGATTTATGCAGAGAAGACCGACTAGAAGATGCCTCCTTTAACTTCTGAATTCAGAGAAGTCCTGCAATGTTCAGAAAACACACTCAGAAAGATCAAAGGAGAAGGAAAAGCAATTAGCAGACTGGCACTTAGCCCTCTTCAAAAGAAACAGTTTTGCAGTGTTTGTTGATAAGAACCAGCTAGCACCGTATTTTAAGGGGCTCTTGGCAAACTACCCTAAATCACAGGGGCATCAGCTGAAGGCTTATGAAAGTCCTCTGCTTATTTTAAACTCTCAGTTGGTGGGAAATATCTGCCCATTATGGTGAGGGAAGAAACTCAAGTGTTTTAATTAACAGTGATTGAAAAACCAGCAACCACCAAGCCACTAAGAGAAAGGGCAGTGCTGAATCCTACACCCAGCAGGATCCACCTTGCAGTACAGATGATTAAGTTTCATAATGAAGGCTCCTCTTCAGACTGCAGATGCAAATGACTAGGAGCAAGAGCAGAGCTTACCTGACTTTACAAATTCTCTACAGCAGCAAAAGCCCTCCAGTCATCACTTAAACAGAGAAGAGGCTGCCAAGAACACACTGACAAAACGCAGGTACAACACAATGACAAACCAGGAGCAGACGCACAACCAGAAAGATTCAGTGAGAAGACCTTGCTGGGGATGTCAAGTGCCAAATTGGGGATGATGCTTACAGGGCTGTAAAGCAAACCAAGATGATATTGGGCACCCTGTGATGCAAGTTCTACGCAGATGTGTGAAAGCACATAAAAATAAGTCAGCCAAGGCCACTCCAAAAAGCTGCTCAACACTAAAAAGGACCAAAAAATGATCTGAAAAACCCAAACCCAACAAAACAAAGAAAATCCACACTGTTTCCACCAAGTTGCTATTTTACTCATCAAGTTGTTATTCAAGGAATGGCATTCCCTTAGTTACTTGTATAGACTTTCATAGTACCATGAGGGAAGGCAGCTCTCCAGCCAGGTCTCTGTATTGGGGTGACCTCATTAATGTTGATAAATACGTGAAGGGTGGGTGTCAGGAGGATGGAGCCAGGCTCTGCTCAGGGGCATCTAATGATAGGACAAGGGGCAGCAGGTGTGAGCTGGAACACAGGAGGTTCCACATCAATGTGAGAAGGAACTTCTTCCTGGTGAGGATGACAGAGCCCTAGAAGGGGCTGCCCAGGGAGGTTGTGGAGTCTCCTTCTCTGGAGACACTTAAAACCTACCTGGATGTGTTCCTGTGTGACTGGATTTAAGTGATCCTGCTGTGGCAGGGGGATGGGACTGCACGAACTTTGAGATCCCTTCCAATCCCTAATGTTCTGTGATCCTGTGACTTACACTACTGCTGCACCCAGAAAGACCTGCCCTCAGGTACGCATGCAACACAAAAAGCTATGTCAAAACCAAACCATTTAAACTCATACTGGGGGAGAACGCTGAGGTGCCAGAGCAAGACTTTTGCACAATGATTAAGGGTTGATTTGTGAGAATGAGGGGACAAAAGAGACAAAAAGAGAAGGGACATAGGATTTGATAGCTCAGCTCAGGAAAGGCCACCACCCTTTGCAGCAAGATAATTGTGTCCAAGGGTGGGACGAGACCCACTCATTGATGGCTAAGACTGACTCAGACTGCTGAAGGTTACTCCACCCTGACAGGTGACCATAGCCTGATCCAGTCACTTGAGCACCTGTCCCCATTCTGCTCCTAAGTTATCACAGTCCCATGTGAAAAAATCTGACATACATGTTTGATAAAAATTTCCAAACAGGCTCATTGTAGGGGGACAAAAACATACCTGACCACCAACCAGCATTATGTAGTGTGTTCCCAGCAGTGCTTTTCTCCTCTGGCACACACAGTGAGGAAAGAAAGCCTACTCAGATACAAACCAGGAACTGCTCCAATTTGGCACTACGAGCTCTCCCTGTAAGATTTGTGGCAATCTTACTCATCAGCAACTGAAGAAAATCTCTGTAACTAGTCCCGTGGCAAACAAGGCTGATTTGGGGGGCTGTAGGACATCCTAAATGACTGGTTAGGCTGAGGAAGTCACGTGCATTTGACACTGGACATCTACAGCTACACAACCACCAAAGAGAAAACACTTTCACCTTAGAATTGTAGAATCACTGTGGTTGGAAAAGACCCCTGGGATCATCGAGTCCAACCATCAACCATACTCCACAAGTTCACCCCTAAACCAGATCCACGTCAAAAAACAGACAGCTCTTGTAGTAAGCAGCAAATAAAGAGTTTTTGAATCCTAGAGTGTTGGAAGGGACCTTGAAGACAACCTAGATCCAGTCTTCCTGCCATGGGCAAGGACACCTCCCACAAGACCAAGCTGCACTGGTCTATCCTAGAGAAAGTGTGTGTGGCTTAGGAAATCCAACAGTAAATATATTTACAGACAAGCGGCCAACACGCAGCTACTAGTGAAGCTCCAATTCCAGTGTTACCTCCTAGTTACAAGAGAACTTAGAACAATGGTGGGGTTGGAGGCCCACGCTAGGGGAACCGCTGAGATATGCAAGCTCAAGGAGGCAATGAAAAATTTAGCATCTCCCTTCTCTCGCAGGGCCTGCGCACCTCCAGCATCCATATAACTCGCATCTGTTGCTGATAGTGGTCTTTTCAGTCTAGGTATCTAGTTTAAGGATCAGGAGACAATTAACAATTGATAAGCAGCTCAAATAGCTCACCTGATATCTCTGTCTCCGAGGCAGACTCCCACACTGTCCGTGTCTCAGTTCACTTTCTCAGCTACACTAAACAATAACCCTAAATCAAAACAGGGGCAGCTGCGCCGGCAGTGTCAATAAGAGAAGGGCTTCAGCAAGGCCTTCAAAAATGCAACAAATACACGAGCATCTGTTGGCTGCATTTCCTTCGACACTGACACCTCAGAACATGCTCTCAGAAAGAAATTAGGAGGAGGAGGCAGCAGTGGTCCATAATGCTTGTGAACTGCTGCTTAAGTAGATTTTAATAATTGAGAATGGAAAGTTTTATCATTGTGCACTAGAACCCTGTCAGGATGAAACACGAGGGACCTGAAATTTCCTTTAGTTTGGCGTTTTATACTCATTTCAGCAGGATTAGAGGAAGTCCTGCCCTTTGGTTTCTTCTAATTAAATTATTTATACTATCTAATAGGCTTTTTAATTTTTCAAGGGCAATACACAAGCAAGAGCAACTTGATTAAAAATACCCAAGGCTGGTTGCTACACAAATTAGACGGGCACAAATCAGAAGGCAATGTGTGTGTCCCTCAGAGTCCACAGGCCAGGAAACAGTAGACTGCAGCTGTGCGCCAAGGGCCTGGGAGGTCATGGCATCCACTACATACAGCTATTCCCTCCTACCTGCTGGAATCAGTGCTCCTCAGTCATTACAAGGATGCAGACAACGCCAGGGCTAAGGGGGTCAGAACCAGCTCTTCCAACTAAAGAAGTTAAGGCCTTTAGGTAAAGGTGCGCTGTTCCCTGCTCGGTGCATCATTCCTGTCTTCACCCATCATGATTTTAACTTCTGTTCTCAGTCTTTCTGGTCACTAGATATCCGAGGAGCCTTTCAACCTAAACCATTCTATGACTTGAGGATTAACTGCCCCTTTCACAAGCCATATGCATTCTCCTAGCAATGTTTATTTGGTAAAAGCAAGAATCATCCCTTCCTAGGAAGGAAATGAGAACAAATAATTGCTTGGATTAGCCAAGCCTTACCACCCTTCATGAATAAACAAGCTTCTCCAGAACTGTGACAGAAATTCATACTAGACAGTGAATGTGGTTCTTTGTTGTCAGACAAAAAATAATCCAGCGTGCTATCAAAGCACTTTGTTCTGTGCTACTTGCACTTAGGGCACTTTTTAGCGCAGAGCCACCAAGATGATGAAGGGAAAGGAACATCTCCCTGATGAGGGAAGACTGAGAGAACTGGGTCTCTTGAGCTTGGAGAAAAGGAGACTGAGGGGTGGCCTCATTAATGTTGATAAATATGTGAAGGGTGGGTGTCAGGAGGCTGGAGCCAGGCTCTGCTCAGGGACATCTAATGATAGGACAAGGGGCAGTGGGTGTGAGCTGGAACAGAGGAGGTTCCACATCAATGTGTGAAGGAACTTCTTCCCAGTGAGGGTGACAGAGCCCTGGAAGGGGCTGCCCAGGGGGGTTGTGGAGTCTCCTTCTCTGGAGATGTTTAAATCCCCCCGGCCATGTTCCTGTGTAACTGGATCTAGGGGATCCTGCTGTGGCACAGGGTTGGACTGGATGATCTTTCAAGGTCCCTTCCAATCCCTAATGCTCTTTGGATGCTGTGATTTTCAATCTTGAACTTCTGAAAGGAGGTATTAACCCTGCCCGGGCACAGGGCTGTGAGCACTTGGCACATACGAGTTTCAAAAGCAGTGCTGCAACATCCCCCATGTAGCGCATTCACTTTGCTGAAGCTCTTGGCACCAGGGTGGATTTAATCCAAGCAGAAACACATTTGGTTTTCCTCCCCTCTTATCTTTGGAGCTTTAAAAAGACGACTCAGATCCTTCCTGCTTGCTTTCTTTCCTCTAATTGAACGTTAGTGAGGAGGCATCACAACTGCAGTAATTCCAGCCGGTCAAACAGATTAGAAGAAAGACATCACCATTTTTTCTAGAGGCGAACGTCACAGAATCTCTTTCATTAAAGTTACTCTTCTGCTTTCAAAATACGTTTTAGGCAATAATAGATTTCCACTTGACTATCTCTTTGAACACCTACAAGATTCTCCAATTAAGTGAAACAGGCTAGAGATGACAGAGTCACAGAACATTAGGGATTGGAAGGGGCCTCGAAAGATCATCCAGTCCAATCCCCCTGCCACAGCAGGGCCCCCCAGATCCAGTCACACAGGAACATGGCCAGGTGGGTTTGAAATGTCTCCAGAAGAAGAGACTACACAACCCCCCGGGCAGCCCCTTCCAGGGCTCTGGCACCCTCACCGGGAAGAAGGTCCTTCTCAGATTGATGTGTTCCACCTCACATCCATTGCCCCTTGTCCTACCATTAGATGACACTGAGTCCCTTCCCTAGTTTTCTGGGAAGGAATAGTTTGGGGGTAGCAGGGGGAAGGACTGAAGAAGTACCCATCCTGGCTGTCACAAACAGAACCTACCAGAACCTCACATTGCTGCCTTTCCTCATCATCCAATGAGCAGAAAACACCCTAGTCTATACTTAGTGCTTGAATTACAAGCATCAACTGATGAGACAGTCACTCTGCAGACAGGTCTCAGGATGGACCAGCTCCTCATAGAATTCATCTTACGCAGTGCTAGGCACGTTGTCACTACTATTAAATTACTGCTAGTGGCTTGATTTGCTTCATAAAACTCTTGTTTCGTAATCGCAGGGGAAAAAAGGTCCCAACTGATTTGGTATTGATGAGGTGACTTGAAATGTATTTTTAACCGGTGCTGTGATAAAACAAGATTCTCTAAGTAACAGGGAAAAGTGACAATATTCTGTGTGTAACTGAAGATGCTTTAGCTTGGCTTTAGTATGAATCAGAAGAATACAAATGAGCTTGCAGTACAGCTCCAGTAAGGCAAGAATTCAAGGTCATAAAAGCCAACCCTGCCTTAAACCGATGAACAAGACGATTCAACACAATTCACAGTCAACCCAAGCTTCTGTGCGTGTTGATATCACTCCAGCACACACCACCCTATTTCTGACCAAATATTTTAGCATTTAGGTTTTAGTTTATTAAAAGCAATAGTGCCCATTTAATTACAGGGGAAGCAATTTCCTTTTAATTGTTGCTTAGGTGTGATGCACACATCCTTAATACTACCTAATTGTGAGTAGTGCAGACATTATCAGCTGTAATCACTGACATAGTAGGATCCAATTATTTCTGCAGTGTTGATCTATCCCAAGCACCTGATGAGAGACTATAAGCAAGTCCAGCCAGAAGAGATTTAGCTGAAAACAGGTGAATACTCACAATAGAACTCCTGCATTCTTTCATTCTTTTCAAAATACCACCCTACTCCTGTTACTGCTGTGTCAAAGACTGCTTTTCAGTACTTCTGGAAGGACCTGAAGAGACACTGAAATACACTGATGTTTTCCAAACACAGAAAATACAGACAACACAGAAAAACTGGCCTACACATCACGAAGAAAAAACCCAACAAGCGAAACAAAATGCTGCCCAGAGACCTTGAGAGGACCGACCTAGAGTCTGCTGCAATGCTGTGAGCAATCGTGCTACTCAAGCTGCTCGAATTAGGCTCTTCCTGCTGTGACAGCAGTTCCAGGGCGCATGCATGACTGAACTTTCACAATGAATATTGGTTTGGTGCTTTCTTTTTTTAATGCAGACCGTTTGGAAACAACCAGGACTGAAGAATTCAGCGCGCATCATCCTCTCACAACGTTGTGCTTGGAACAAGAGCATAGCTATACCCATAATCTCCTATTAACTGGACTAACACTGGTTTTACAATTATTATGCGACATTAAGGAAACTTTATGGACCTTAAATTAAGGTGAAAAGCTCAGAAGGTGGATCAGTTCAGGCTGGTGTGAAAATAAGGCATCTTTTAATTGTGCCATCTGAGACCAGACAGCAGCTTCTCACCCATGATGTGCTACATCTTCCACACCTAAGCTCACTCAATTTTCTCCCAACTAATCAGCAATAAGATCCCAGAGAGGGTGCAAATGTGTCCCAGTGGAAGCAAACTGAGAAATTATGACATTTATACAGGAACACATATGCATGAGAAGGAACTTCTTCACAGTGAGGGTGACAGAGCACTGGAAGGGGCTGCCCAGGGGGTTGTGGAGTCTCCTTCTCTGGAGACATTTAAAACCCACCCAGACACATTCCTGTGTGACTGGATCTAGGTGATCCTGCTGTGGCAGAGGGGATTGGACTGGATGATCCTCTGAGGTCCCTTCCAATCCCTAATGTTCTGTGATAACACATTGTAAAGGCATCTCAGATCTGAACCCAAAAGCTCTGAAAGCAAAATTCAGAGCGCAATAGGACACAACTGAAGCCTAATTCCAAGTATGCGGACGCCTAGCTCTCTGAAGCCAGTGACAATATGGCTGTGATTCCAGTAGGCATCCCAAACCCAATCCGGGAGCTCCTGTCCAGCTTCCAGGTTTTACTGGACACACCTCATCTGGGTCTTGTGCCATTAGCCAGCTCTACCTGAATGAGTTGAGCACTGAAGGCAAAGTCAAAAATACAAAGGGCATCCCCGTCCCTACTAAACATAAAGCACCAGGTAAGAGTTGCTTGAACACCCTCACATCAAACCTTTCCTCTTGAAACAAAAGCTTCGACATTTGAACCTTAAACCTAGTGTTTGATTTGGCACCAGGCTGACATGAGTAGTTCAATATTGCACAAGGCAGTTTCATGCTACGTTCTCAGGGCAACTGCAGCCTTTCTGTTGGTGCTTCGCAGTTGTGATCTAGGATTTGCAACAGTGATTTTCATCCAAACAACAGCTGACATCCTACTACTCTTAGTAATTCTGAAACAGAGTCAACTGTCACCATTAACTGAATTTGGGATGGAGCCTGACAGGTTCACCGAAACCAAGTGTTCCACACAGCTATGATTGGAGGGATAAAGAAAGCAACACATTTGCACCATGAGTGTTCAGATGAGAAACCTGTACTTCAGAGGAATACACAGAAATGTGGGTGGGGTTTTCTTTTATTGCTCAACACACAAGTCCAGTATCAGATCAGAGACCCACAGCTGCACAAGCTGTACTTTGGATTTTGACTGAAAGCTTAATCTCTGCTAATAGCCATCAAGTATGCATTAAGTTACTCATTAGAACATAATCACAGGACATCAGGGATTGGAAGATCACCCAAGCCAATCCCCCTCACCACAGCAGGACCACACAGAGCCAGTCACACAGGAACATGTCCAAGCAGGTTTTAAACATCTCCAGAGGAGGAGACTCCACAACCTCCCTGGGCAGCCCCTTCCAGGGCTCTGTCAGCCTCACCAGGAAGACATTCCTTCTCATATTGATGTGGAACCTCCTTCCAGCTGACACCCACTACCCCTTGTCCTATCATGAGTAGCCACTGATCAGAGCCTGGCTCCATCCTCCTGACACCCACCCCTCACATATTTATCAACGTTAACAAGGTCACCCCTCAGTCTGTTTCTCCAAGGTCAAGAGCCCCAGCTCCCTCAGCCTTTCCTCATCAGGGAGATGCTCCACTCCAGCATCTTTGTGGCTCTGCGCTGACCTCTCTCCAGCAGCTCTGTGTCCTTGTGGAACTGAGGGACCCAGAACTAGACACAATACTCCAGATGTGCTCTCAGCTGGACTGAGAGGTAGGAGAACCTCTCTTGATCTGCTAACCACCCCCATTTTTGATCTAACCCAGGATGCCGTTGGCCTTCTTGGCCACAAGGGCCCAATGCTGGCTCGTGGTCATCCTGCTGCCCACCAAAACTACCAGGTGTCTTTCTCCTACACATGGATTTCTATGCTCCAATATTAGTAGAAAAATAAACATCCCTCACAAACTACATTCCCTATAGGGTTGGTTACAGGCCATCAAAACAAAGATTTTCTCCCTAGTGTTGCAAGGAGATAGATGAGAAGAAGGGAGACTGAGGTTGGACACAAGGAACAAATTCTTTTCCATGAGGGTGCTGAGATGCTGGAACAGGTTGCCCAAGGCAGTTGTGGCTGCCCCATCCCTGGGAACGTTGAAGGCCGGGTTGGCTGGGGCCATGAGTATTCTGATCTAGTGAAGGTGTCCCTAGCTGTGCAGGGTGGTTGGAACTAGATGATCTTAAAAGGTCCCTTCCAACTCCCACCATTCTAGACTGTCTTTCTGAGGAGAGGTGGAAGCACCATCAGTTTGGTGTCTGCGCAAGTCTGAAGGGCTTGGTTTAATTAATGGGCAAAATTAGTTCCTTTAACTTCCCAAATTTGCTGTATCCAACAGAAGAGCCCAAGAAGCAATGTGAGCATGAAATCATGAAACCAGGCACCCGAGGCAGCCAGTACCACAATACTCTTTACACAAAGAACTGCACTAATGAAAACTCAACAATAGTCTTCATTATCTATCAACAGCCTGGCTCAATAGTCCTTTCTGGGGTTTTCCTGATCATAACAGTAACACCCATTGTTTGCTACGGGTGTGAATGAAATTTCACCTTTCCTTCACTGATTAACACGTTTGTCAAAATGTTTTCACAGAATCACAGAACGTTAGGGATTGGAAGGGACCTCAAAAGACCATCCAGTTCGATCCCCTCGCCACAGCAGGATCCCCTAGATCCCGTTGCACAGGAACACCCACCGCCCCTTGTCCCACTACTGTCATGGTCACCATAAGATTTGAAAGAATCTAAAGCAAGCAAAAAAAAAAATAATGGAAGGAGCAACTCAGACACCCTTTAAAAGGTCCCTTGCAGCCCAAACTATTCTGTGCTGGTAAATACACCTAGAGTCGTATTCTTTATGGAATAACCTTTCACTGAACAGGCATGAACACCACACAATTAATCCACAGGGCCACTGCCAGGGCGAGCTGGAGTGTTGTCAAAGTCCTCCTTGGGACAAGCAGGGCGATGTAAATGGGATGCGGGCTTTTACCAGCTCATATGACCAGTTAATGAGTGACACTACAGTAAGTTGGCTGTTTGTAAAACCTTGAGAAGTGCAACTTCCTGGTACCCAATATGAAGTGCACAGCATTTCAAGCCATCGTGGAGTCAGGGACGAGGAAGAGAGGCAACTAAAAGGCTTTTAAGGGTAATCTAAGAAGTCCCATTAAAATAGAAATTAGTTTCAAGTGGGCAGGGATTTAGTTTTCAATCGTTCATTGGATTAAAGGAGTCTCATGGTTGTCCTCTAAAGGCCTGGACAAAGCATATTATTTATATTAACAGGGAGAATGGTTAAAAATCTGACTAAGTCAATAGAAGAAAGTGTTAGGTTCCATAGCCTAAAGCAACTTGCATCGCCCTGACATCAGCCCACTTCACCACGAGAGCAATTTCATTTGTGACACTCATTTATCTGTAAACCTGCAAAGTAAATTAGTGGAAAACCTTGCAAGGACTAAAACACAAATTGCATTAAAAAGGGGCATCGAGGGCATCTCTTGGTTGGGAACTACAGTAGAAGTAGATTTTCCAAACAGCTCTTTGGAACTCTTAGGTAGTCAATGAAACGAACAACCAAGTTCTCCACACATCTCATGCCTTGCGATGTACCGAAGCCAAGGAACAGTTTCTTTGCAGTTGTGATCTCCTCACTGTGCAGGTGGACCCCTCCAGAACCACTTACACCTCAATCTATGTTCAGAGAACAAAGTGTAACCAAGGGCTCTCCCAAGGCAGACACGGATGTGGCCAGGGCATGCCTGTAGTGGTCACTGCTGGAATATGGTCCCAGGTTATCCCACTATCACAGCATCTGCTCAGATTTTGCCCTTTAAAGATTTAGGAACCAAGCTAGACAGATTCAGAAAGGTGAGAGAATGTAACTGGAAGTTCCTAGCCCCATTTTAACTCCACAGAACAGCTAAGGCACACTTCCCTGCGCCAACACATCCATTAGCACAGTTATGTCAGTCAGATCTTAAAGCGTTAAAGCATAACTAACGTGGTCCTGCAATGACACCGCTCACACATCATTAGGCAGAGGCACAGAACAGCTGAGGCTGGCAGGGATCCATGGAAGTTAAACTCTGATGCCTTCCGAGGGTACTTTGGTGCTGGCTCAGGCTGGCTCACAGATTTGATGCTCCAGTATAGACTTCACAGCCTCTGTCAGAGCTTGTCAGTCTCTCAGCAGAGTATTTTCTGCCACTCAGAAAGCACCTCTGTGTTTCAGTGTGTGCCTGTTACTTCTCTTCCTGCCACTGGGCACCACTGAGGAGAGTCTGCTTCTAAGTGTGTGATGTTAACATCACACCACAAGCTCTACTTCTGAGCTGATCCCTTCGGTTGATGACACCCCTTCACCACCCTGCCACAGAGAACATTTCAAACTAGTGCTCATCTTTTACATCTCAAAGAGAGGTAGATAAAGTTGAGAGAAGAAGTAAGCTGGTTTATGTTAATTTCAAAGGCACTAGAACAGCAAAAGGTCAAGTTACTGGAATGAGGTGACAAAAACTCAGCCAAGACAGAAAGTGGAACTTTCTCAAGTGCTGACCTGGGGCCTTTGAATTTGATTTTACTGACCATTTGCACAGAGAACACAGAGCAAAGCACACAGACTTAGCAATAAGCATTAAGCAAGATAATGCAGCTTCGGTGAAAAACACAGTAAGCTTTACCCGAGGTGTGACTGTATTGCAGCATCACTTTTTGGGGCGTGCTGCAAGTACAAACCTGGTTTGAAATCCTTCCAGGAAGCTAAATTGCTGGAGCAGTTTCTAAATCTTATTTCGTAGACTGTTTTTTGCAGAAAGGTGAACCAAAACACCAAAATACAACCAGTAAGGCTAATTCAGCCTTGTGAACGAGGTACTCATGGCAGAGGACTTCAGTTTCACTTGAAAAACCCCAATATGGATCACATACTGCTCTCACAAAAGACTGCAACGACTAAGCAAACAGCAACGTGCTGGGAAGAGAGTCTCCGCTACACGCAGCCTGATTTATCACGTTGCTCTAATTACCTTGACTTACTCATTATTAGGATCACTTTTCTGTCGTGGAAACTTCAGGCAGCCTCAAGCTTGGCAGACTTGAATATGTGAGTACTAACTCAATGCATAATTAAACACCCAAAGTCCAATGCTTTTAAAAAACATTTGTAGTAATGCACAACAGCAACAGATACACCCTGGGAATGTGCAACGCTGGGGATTCTCACTCTTGTTATATTCATTTCTGAAGAATCAAACCACTTTGACTTGCAGGAGTTCCACAGGCTTCTCACAAGCCACCACTTTCAGATGTCTCCTACATCAGTTAATCACAGAATCACAGAACATTAGGGACTGGAAGGAACCTCAAAGATCATCTAGTCCAATTCTCCCACCACAGCAGAACCGATTCATAAGAGTAGAGGGAGACAGGTAGTGAGAATGCGTTGATTTGTCCTCATGTTCCTCATTTGAGGTTTCATGTGATGAAAAATGCTGTTAAGGATGACACACTTCCCAGTATGATATCAAGTGCTCCCTCCCCTAGTATTTTGTTGTGCAATGTTTTGATTACACATCTACGTTCAACACACGGCGTGTTTTGGGATGCATTAGCTTATTAACAGGCAAGATGTGACTTAAAGATGATTCATACTCATCCTGTGATAAGCCTTAACACGCGTCTGAGCTTCATCTGGCACTTAGAGATAATAAGCAGGGAGATCCTTAGCCTGTCTGCTGTCAGAATTAACAGTCTGACCAAGCACACATGTTGAAATAACGTGCAGGAGTACTTCCAGCCAACCAAAGGCTGTGAATTCATTCAGCACAAGGACAGTGCACTCACATTCTGAGCCAAACCTCTGCTAGGGCTCCCTTACAATACATTGATTTTGGAACACTGCTTCCTCAAAGGTCACCAACTCACCACTTCCATCTTTTCAAGATGTAACTCAAAAGACAGACAGCAGCCAAATTTCAGCGTCAAGGAGGACAAAAAAGATGCTGTTCTCCCCCAGGGAAAGTGTGTAAGGAAATAATAGGTTTAATTGCTCACAAATTCTTATAGGTTAAATTACTGCAATGGAGATGCAATGGTCTGTGGAATCTGTATTTTAATTTTGAGGCAAAATCTACACACCCTTCCCACACTGCAGAAAACTATTCTTTGCTGGAAGGACATTCCATACACCTTAAGCTTTTTAATTTTTTCCCCATGTACTAATCAAGGAATCACAGGACGTTAGGGATTGGAAGTGACCTCAGAAGATCATCTAGTCCAATCCCCCTGCCACAGCAGGATCACCTACACCAAGAGTAAATGGAGAGTCTGTGACTTGGGCTCCTCAAGTCCTCACAGTATTTTGTCACACACAAATGGCTCCCAAAGTGTTCTGGTGAATCCAGACACAAGCTACTGCCTCTTAAACGGATGTTTTAGCTAGCTGTGAACATCCAGCACACAGGCCTGTCAGTGCATTGACATTTACAGCCTTCTCTGGGGAAGAATCCAGCCCAACCACTGTAAATAGCTTAGGCTGGCACTGATGGCCAAGGTAAACATCAGGCTGTGACAGCATCCACTTATTTTTGCCTAAGAATAAAGCATGTCAAGCATAAAGATTTAGAAGAGAATGGTCTTTACCAAGCATTTGTAATTACACCGTTAATAAACAGAATTAACCTTCGTTCAGATATTGCTTGAGATTCACAGTCAGGTTCTTGAGACTGGCAGATGAAAGGACCTGGAGGGTTATTTAGAACCCAGTGCCTCATGTCCTTAAGTATTGTGCAAGAAATGTAAACCAGTATAGGTTGGGGACTGACATGTTGGAGAGCAGCGTAGGAGAAAGAGAACTTCCTGATGGACAGCAGGATGACCACGAGCCAGCAATAGGCCCTTGTGGCCAAGAAGGCCAATGGCATCCTGGGGTTGATCAGAAGGGGGTGGTTAGCAGATGGAGAGAGGTCCTGCTCCCCCTCTATTCTGCCCTGGTGAGACTGCATCTAGAATATTCTGTCCAGTCCTGGGCCCAGAGAGTCCAGGGCAGAGCCACAGAGATGATGGGAGTGGAACATCTCTTGAGCTTGGAGAAGAGGAGACTGAAGGGTGAGTCCATAAATGTTGATAAATATGTGGCAGGTGGGTGTCAGGAGAATGGAGCCAGGCTCTGCTCAGGGGCATCTAGTGATAGGACAAGGGGCAGTGGGTGTGAGCTGGGACACAGGAGGTTCCACGTTAATGGGAGAAGAAACTTCTTCCTGGTGAGGGTGCCAGAGCCCTGGAAGAAGCTGCCCAGGGGGTTGTTGAGTCTCCTTCTCTGGAGACATTTAAAACCCACCTGGGCATGTTCCTGTGTGACTGGATCTAGGTGACCGTACTAGATCTTTTGAGGTGCCTTCCAATGCCTAACGTTCTGTGATTCTGTGATACTGCATGTCACACGAGCTCCCTACTGTAAGATTCCTTACACAGTATCACATCTCAAGAACCCTTCCCTTGCCAAGAACCCTAATGTTTAGAACGATGGATTATAAGCAACACTGTCACTATCAATTTCATGGTTCTATGCTTAAACTCTCGTGCTAACTTCACCAGAACTTTTCAGAAAGAAGGAACATTTAGTGCTGATCCATCTGTAGCTAAAACATCAACTCAAACACATCTTTATAGATTATATATTAATATCTAGATTATAAATGTATAATTTGCAACTAGCAGGGGAATCAAACAAAAATTGATCTGGAATCAAGTAAAAGCATGATGGGTAGAACTGGAAGAAGAAAAAAAACCAGACCAAGTTTGACACAGAGATATCTTGAGTATAACAAGGACAAACTGGATGGGAATAGAAAAGAACCACCCGTGGACAATGTTCAGCTTCTTAGAGTTCTACTTAATAGGCTTCTGTAAAACACATTTCACAGCGTTTCCCTCACAGATGATCTGCCTTGGAAAAAAGAGCAGATGAAGTCATTTTCCTTGTTTATACAGAGGTGTTACCAGCAACTCTGACTAAAGTGATTTTGCAAAGGAATGTGAAAAATCATAACACTAGCATCTATGCATCCAGACATCTGGAAGCACCTCTTGCCAAAGGCACAATACCCATGGACCTACAATTCATCTGGAGAATTACACGCTGAAATCACTGTGTAACGTATAACCTTACATCAGTAAATCCATTTTGATGTCCAGCATTGTGCTCTCCCCGAGTACTTGCCCTGCACTTGTGAGGCCACACACAGGTAACAGGCTTTTTGGAGCAGGACATGCAGGTACCTTTCCAAAGAGCTACACCAACCGAAGGCTTTCACAGTCACTTCAGAGTTACTCTCTTGCTGTGGTGATGCGATAGGGATATAAGGGGTGGGGGGGGAAGATGGGACTAGTGATCTCCAGGGGTCCCTTCTAAGCCCTACCATTCTGTGTTGAGGGGTGTAAAACAGAGAAGGCTCAGTGGGAGAGGTGAAGTCTTCTATCGTGCCAACCCTTGGGCATGCAATCACAGAAAACTCTGAACAAGGTCACAGATTGGAAAAAAGCAGGATAAGAGAACGGAGCATGCAAAAATCTCTCTTCACATGCTAGTTTTGCCCTGTATGTAAGGAGGAACTTATCAGCGTAAGGCATATCTCACCATCATTGTTACAACAAATCTACAGGCTACTGTAGGTAAACATTTTGCAAGTTAGAAAGTTACACCACCTGCATATGAGGATACGCTGCAAAATCTCATTAAGCTGGTGAGGTGTTCAGGTACAGAAGCACAATGACCATGAGCCAGCAATGGGCCCTTGTGGCCAAGAAGGCCAACAGCATCCTGAGCTGGATCAAAATGGGGGTGGTTAGCAGATCCAGAGAGGAGCTCCTCTACTCTGCCCTGCTGAGACCACATCTGGAGCGTTGTGTCCAGTTCTGTGTCCCAGTCCCAGAAGGACATGGAGCTGCTGGAAACTGTCCAGCACAGAACCATGAAGATGATGGAGTGGAGCATCTCCCTGCTGAGGAAAGGCTGAGGGAACTGGGGCTCTTGAGATTGGAGAAAAGGAGACTGAGGGGTGATCTCATTAATGTTTGTAACAGGAGGCTGCACATCAATATGAGAAGGAACCTCTTCATGGTGAGGGTGACAGAGCCCTGGGAAGTGGCTGCCCAGGGAAGGTTGTGGAGTCTCCTTCTCTGCAGACATTTAAAACCCACCTGTGCAACTTGGACTAGGTGACCCTGCTGTGGTGGGGGGATTGGACTGGATGACCTTTCAAGATCCCTTCCAACCCCTACTGTTCTGTGAAGCCAAGATTGAAGCTATTGTGCCATCTTACGACTGAGAAGATGCTTGTTGTTCAGATATGATCCTTTCCTTCACAAACCCTTTTTTCTTCCTTTGCATGTAAATGTTTTCAGTGCATTACATGGCAGTCAATTCTGAGAGATTTCTGGAGGTTCATCCATTGCTCTAATGGAAGCACAGAGAAATTGCATAACAACTTCCTTGGAAATATCCCTAAGTGCTTCTATTGGTCTGAACAAACCATCACCAAAGTCACATTTGGGAAGATCTTTGCCTGTTCCAAAGCCATCAGCTTAGGCAGCCACATCAGTGGGCAGCCAACACCTCTTTTAGTCTACCTGCGTTAGAGTGGGGTTCATGGGAATGTGTCACATCCTTCCCCTCTAATGGAAGATTAGCAGCATTACGGAGAAAGAAACTAACAGCTTAATTTGAGAGCCCCTGCACAGAGCAATTGCAGGAAGGCCAAGCCAAAAGAAGAAAGCATCAAGGCAGCAACGATTGGGAAAGGACGTTATTCATCCACCACTGCGCTATGGCACAAGCATCAGGCAGGTATTGCAAGTGCTGCCTCAGCGATGGAAATCGACTTGGCCACAACAAGAAATTGCACAAAATTAATTGGCTGACTTGCAAACACGCAGGACCAAAGAGAGCAACAGCCATTACCCCATCTCTACCTTGTTGACACTCAAGGCCTTGAATAAATTACTTGTATTTAGTCTTTCACCTCATTGCAATCTGCAGGTACACGAGAAGTTTGCTAGAACAGCAGACTCTGCTTCACAGAGCAGGTTTTTGGCTGGTTTGTTTGGCTTTTGCAGTGTACAAAGAGCAGACCAGCGGCACGGCGCCTTGATTTTCTGAGCTAATCTGCATCGCTACAAGCTCTAAATGAGCTCTGATTTCACCAGATAAATAGAACCTTGAGAACTCAAGGGATCAGCCTACAGCACGGCTTTCAGAGCATTACCTAGAGCTTCCCATCTCCTAGACCTGGTACAGAAATTGTTTTTCTAGCACATTGTTTGACAAGACAACTCTGTGTTACACTGGCCCTTTAGATGTAAGTTCAAAGCAATAGAATCAGAACAGTTTCAGCCAGAAGAGACCTTCAGGATCATCAAGTCCAACTTTTTCCTAGCCCTACCATGGATTAAACTATGTCCCTCAATGCAAAACCTGCTCTTATTCTAGTCCATCTTTCAATCTTTAGCATTACATTTTTTCCCTAATGGTGTGACTATTCACAGAATCACAGAACATTAGGGATTGGAAGGCACCTTGAAAAATCATCCAGTCCAATCCCCCTGCCACAGCAGGATCACCTACACCAAGTTACACAGGAACACTTCCAGGCAGGTTTTAAATCTCTTTGGAACACCCACGAGTATTATTGCTTGTCAAGGTTCACGTACTTAGAATTCACTTGGGTTGCTCCTGCCTCAGCAATGTTCCACGCACAACCACTGCATCTCCACCAAGGGTTTTTCCACTTGGTGCACTCTAGTCTCCCCGGTTTCACAGCACATGCTGCCATGCTACCAGATGCAATGGGATGTAGTTCACGTTGCTAATGCCATCAGCCAAATGGCCACACACACGTGAAGTCGCTATTTCATCTTTAGTATTGATCTTGCCCCCTCTCTATACTCCAAACGTTCAGTCCCTCTGGCTTGTTTAAGCAGCTCTTTGCACGTTAGTTATCTGGTTAAAACCCTCTTGGCTGTGCCGAGCAGAATGTTTTCCTGGAGAGTAAATCCCACCACCTACAGCACCAGGAAACAGCGTTTGTTGTTTCCTGAGCCAAAATACATTTCCTGAAGAGTCTGCTTTCTGGCAAGGGTACATATTGATCAAGAACCATCCTCTGAGGACTCTGCTTGGCAGGTGATTATTGAAAGAATTAGATAGTTTTGTCCTGTTCTGGCAGGGGGGTTGGACTTGATGATCTCTTGGGTCCCTTCCAACCCCTAACATCCTATGATCCTATGAACTAACATAATTGTAGGCTCACTTGGTTTTGATGCCCAGGTCTACTGGAAGAGAAAACACATTGAGGGGTACGGTTTCTCTCTACAATATGCAAAATAACCACACAAAATAATTCACCAGTATTTCAACAGTCACTTTTTCCCCCTTTACAGTCACTCCCCACCCCTCCATCACAGTATCATAGTAACTTAGGGATTGGAAGGGACCTTGAAAGATCATCTAGTCCAATCCCCCTGCCAGAGCAGCACCACCTAGACAAAGTCACATCACAGCTACACCGAAGCTAAAGGCTTTAATACCCTCCTTGTGAAACAACTGCGATGGTATTGCCGGTCCACAGGTGGAAGTGACAAATCCTCTGTAGCAGACAGATGTTGGCAACCCCACAACAAGAGCTTCTTTCCATTACACAGCTATCCAGAGACTGCTAGATTGGATCGGTGCCATGCAGCAATTAACACCGACGTACATACATATTCCTGTCTGTTAGCACTGTTGTAAAGTTTGCTCACAACTGCAGGGAAACCACACGGTTGAGTTTTAAAGCCAATATCAGACTAGAACACAAAGTGTCCATACATTAGAAGAGTTGCTGGGGATGTTCACAGAAGTTCTGAAGGTTTAAGATAAAGTCTTTTCACTGGAAAATATTTATCATAAAATACATTTCAAAGTAACTACTAATACTTAAAATTAAAACGCTTGTGAAACAGAATGAATGGCATTTTATCTGCCAGAAAGCAAACTGGGACCAGGTTTTAATCCACAATTAGCCTGGGATCAGCTTTTTACCTTAAAGGAGCCTTAAAGATCCAAGAGTCCTTGCCCATTGTCATACACAATGCTTTTTAGTTCCCCACCCACCCATCAGCCAATGTTAAGGATCAATAATGCCAGAGTTAATTAAAACTACTATTTCCTGCACTTAGTTCAGTGACCAACCCTGCAACAGCATTTTGAAGCTGAGTCAATCACAGTCGTGCAGACATTTGTTTGGAGCACCCCAACAGCAACCACACTGAATTGTGCTGAGCGCCACAGGCACACAAAATATGTGCAGAAGTCCCCAACCGCGTATGAAAAGGACACTTTTTGCACAAGGATCTCACCACCAACACTCAAGAAATGATAGAAATTCTTACTACTTGTACCACCTGTTCATCTCCACATGGCTTAACCAACATAGGCTATAACCACTCATTAGAGATGAGAGGTCACAGGCAGAATCACAGAACAGTTTCGGCTGGAAGAGACCTTCAAGATCATCAAGTCCAACCTTTTCCTAGCCCTATCAGCATGACTAAACCCTGTCCCACAACCCAACATCTACCCTTCTCATCAACACCTCCAGGGATGGGGACTCATCCCCTCCCTGGGCAGCTGTTCCAGTACCTGACAACCCTTTCAGGAAAGAAACTCCTCCTGACACCCAACCTGAGCCTCCCCTGGTGCAGCTTAAGGCCATTTCCCCTTGTCGTATCGCCAGCCACTAGGAAGAACAGACCAACCCTCACCTCTCTACAACCTCCTTTTGAGTAGTTTTAGAGAACAGGAAAGTCTCCCCTCAATCCCCTCTTCCTCAGGCTAAACAGCTCCAAATCCCTGTTCCAAATTCTTTACTAGCTTGGTAGCCATCTCTTCTGTTCCCTCTACAGCCCTTCAATGTCCCTCTTGTAGTGAGTGGCCCAACATTGGACACAGGACTTGAGGTGTGGCCTCCAAAGCTGAGTTAGAGGGAAATGATCACCTCTCTGCTCCTGCTGGCAACACTACTGCTGACAGAGGTCAGGATGC
This sequence comes from Rhinopomastus cyanomelas, assembly GCA_013400115.1. Taxonomy (NCBI): domain Eukaryota; kingdom Metazoa; phylum Chordata; class Aves; order Bucerotiformes; family Rhinopomastidae; genus Rhinopomastus; species Rhinopomastus cyanomelas. The sequence goes on from VXBP01004239.1 coordinate 161,182, forward strand.
CATTGGCCTTCTTGGCCAGTAACAGGTAACATAACTTCAATTTCATGTGTGTTTACTGTGCAGCTCTTCTCCACTACTCACAGTTGCAGTTTACTACACAATTGCTGTGTTAATCGTTGCACTTGCACAGTTTCAGAGATGCCCTAAGGTTTGTGTGATAATTCACACCTAATTACAATTTGGAGTCACATTTTTGAAGGTTATTTCCCATCTCCACAGGGTAGCTTAGGTTGCAAAAGACCTTCTGAGTCACCATCAGCATCAAGTTCGTACTTGTCACCTGTTGTAAGGGCACCATTTCATGATTTGCTTTGTTGACTTGACCCAACTTATTCCAGCACCTCTTGCCCTTGCCCCATCAGCTCTGGCAAGGAAAGAGGGATCTTCTCTGACAGCTAAGGATTAAGATCTAGTGATAGCTCAAAGTCTGTGGGGATACACCCTCTTTTAGGACGTCAGCAAACAGGATGAGGTATCCACAGCTTCTTTCAGCCCTTTGCCACATCAGTGCCTGGAAGATACATGCCAATACAATTGGCACTAATACAGCAGAACTCTGAAGATGCTTAAAACCTGCCTGGCCATGTTCCTGTGTGACTTGGTCTAGGTGATCCTGCTCTGGCAGGGGGATTGGACTGGCTGATCTTTCGAGGTCCCTTCAAATCCCTAGTGTTCCTTGATTCTGTGACCACCACCACCACATTAATAAATGTTCCCTACTCTTAATTGCTTCCAACAAACAGCACTGAAGCATGGAGAGAAGAAAATAAACGAGTGCAGCCTCTGGGCAAGCAGATGTCAGTTTGAGACCATAGATGTATTACACTGAAAAAGTGACCTGAAGCCATACCAGTTACCACCTGTCCTATTCCCTCTGAGCATAACACGGCATCGCTGGGCGCAGTGGTCTGGGAAAGAGGAAAAAGTTGGTGTTTGTCCTTGTGAAGAGACACAGAGTGAGACAGCATTGCTGGTTTAGAACCTCTTGAAACAAACAGCACAAAAAGCTTGGCTATTGCCTTTTGAATACCGGGGCATTGTGTTTCAAAAAACACCTAATGCTGCTGCACACACATCCAGCTCACCTGGCTGGAAGCTCCAAGCTGCACTGTTCTGCCTGGTGCTTTAATCAGGTAATGAATCGAGTGTGGCACAGAAAAACTGAAATATACATCTTAACATCAGCCTCTGCACTGTCTTATTGTTTGTTTAAGCCCATCCAACTGAGACTCCTTGCACTATACGCCCCGGTTGCATTCCGTTTGAGACAAAGGCATATTTCAAGGAAGTACCTCTGCACAAAGAGGTATTGATGGAACAGAAATCAGAGTCTGGACAAATGACCATTTTTCTATGAACACAGCTCTATTGTTTCAGCCTTTCTTCTCCCAGGGAATAAATATTTCATTATTCAAAGCAGCGGCTGAAAAGCCAATGACTCCTCCCCCTTTCTACCACTGATCTTCCCCCACTACTCTAAAGAAATGCAACTCAATGGTTTCCATGACTCCTCTCTTGCAGCATTTCTAGTAATTTTTTCTGCTCTTATTTTATCCACAAATAAATGACTGTGGAGTTAAGAAGCAGTTTCCTGTTCCTCTGCGCTCAAGATGCATGAAAGGCCAAGCCTGGCTACAAGATGCATACAGTGACTGCTGTGACTGTTTGCCCACCGCACAGTTGTTCCAGTTTGCATTTGCATCATCTCTACTTATTTTTTGGTCATGCCCTGCTACTCCCAGTGCCTTCATTCTCACTAATCCTCTCTCTTTCATCTATTATTTCATCCCTCAAACGGCCTCCTCTGCAGCAAGTTCCTTCATCGGTGCTTTCTCAGCTATTTCACAGACAGTCATAAATCAAAGGGCAGAATCAATTCTGTCTTTTCTCCAGCCTTCAGAGATTTCAAGATGTGGTGTGACTCGATTTACCTGTGGTCTCTGGGAATCACTGTATCTGCTCCACACACATGGATGTGAGAAGGAACTTCTTCCCAGTGAGGGTGGCAGAGCAGTAGAAGGGGCTGCCCAGGGGGGTTGTGGAGTCTCCTTCTCTGGAGATGTTTAAAACCCACCTGGACATGTTCCTGTACGACTTAGTCTAGGTGATCCTGCTGGGGCGGGGGGATTGGAGTGGATGATCTTTCGAGGTCCCGTCCAATCCCTCACGCTCAGTGATTCTGCGATTTACAACAAAGGCCCACGGTTTGAGTGGGTGTGGAGGGATCCCACACTCAGGTGAAGATGGATAGACTGCAGAATGCTTCTCTCATGTCCTGCAGCTCAGGAGGAGACTGAGGGAAAAACCTTATTCTGTCTTCAGCTACCAAGCAGGACAGCATGAAGAAGGAGCTAAGCTATTTTTGGAAAGACACAGCATGAAAAACTAACACAGGAAAAATCTGATTAGGAACATGGAAAAAACTGCCTTGCCCTGAGGGTGGTTACATGTTGGAAAAGGTTGTCCAGCTGAGCTATGGACTCTCCATCCTTGAAACCACTCAAAACTGAATGCTCAGGCCCTAAGCACCCAAAACTAGCAGAATCTGCTCTGTGTAAGGGTGGGAGCAGACCTCCAGAGACACCTTCAACCTACATTTCCTTATGATTCCCATGCTGAAGGATCTGTTACTCTAGATAACAGAATCTCCAGAGCTTTATTCCAAAAGTTCTACAGCAAAGCCCTCTTCAGCAAAAGATCTATTAAGCCTTAGAAATACTCAAAACCGGATGTGTCATGGTTTTTGTCATCAGTGTCAGAACGGTTCTCCACTCTCAGCACAAACATCTCAGTTTATCATCATTCATGGAGGGGGTAAAAGAATTAAAGAAGTCTCACCACAGAGAAAAGGAAACATTAAGTGAACTTCAGGGTGCTCAAGCATTGCTGTACCTTACCAACAAGGCAGCCAACCTTTCCAAATTGCTGGTAGAACTAAAGTGTTGAAGAGATTACTCATTACATGACAGATTTTCTTCTCTGACACACACTTCTAATTGGCTGCTGCTCAGTTATTCCTACTAGATTAATAGGATAAGGGCACAAATGCAACTGTACCAGGTCACTGCTCCAAACATCTTGATCCTTCTGCATATATTTAACAGCAAACACAGGAGTACAGAGGAGCTGGAACTCGTCTGTACTCAGAGATGGTACCTCTGCCCTGCCAACAGGGAGGGCCAACACATCTCTGTCAGCAATTATCCATCCATGCTACTACTCCTGCCCAGTTTTGGTTTCCTCGGTAGTTCATAAGCCCAGATGGGGTTACATAATAATTGACTGTTTCTAAGCAGAGATCAGCATTGGGCAGAAAATAAATTCTTCTCTTGTTCCTCATTTCTTTTCAAGCAAAACAAAATTAGAGCTCAGATATCTAGTTTTTGAAATGCTTCATACTTAACACGTGAAATCTTAATACATCAGGTTCATTGGACTAGATGATCTTCCGAGGTCCCTTCCAAGCCCTACTGTTCCGTGATTCTGTGATCTTATTCTCTGAGAAAAGAAGATGTATGCTTGTTATTTCTTTGGAAGAAAACAAGATGATGTAAACTGCACTGCTCTAGCAGGTTCACCACAAACAAAACGGAGGGGGCTTAGCCACAGTTTTCTTGGTTATGTGATTACAACAACGTTTAGCTGCAAAGTTATGGGAGTGCAACAACAATTTCAATAAAACCTTAAGTATTAATGACTGTAGGAGCTGTAGAGTCATAGTTATTATCAGTGAGTAATGATATTCTCCACAGCTCATAGACACAAGCAAGATACAAGCTAAACAGTTCCACGTGCAGAAAGCTCTGCTTCAGAGCGTATGAATGGGAAGTCCAAAGGTCAGCACATGGGCTATTCACCCATGAAAACATGGGCAAACACATATATGATTACTCCTGTGAGACCCATGCCCTGCCAACAGCTTTCTGCTAACTTGTTTAAACTATACCATTAAGAATTTATATTTGCTTGTCTGAGTTTTAATTTTTAAGACTACTCTCTAGTTTTGGGAGAAATGGAAAATGGATTCTTGACCTTCTTAGAAGTTCCTTTCCCATCCTTCTCTTGGTATTTTACCTCCTAAATACAAGAGAAGGCAGCTACGCTGAAAGCTAAACTAATGAGAGCATCTTGGAGAGAAAAGAATTTTCTATTTGCTCTCATTTTGCCCTAAATGAATCATTCTACACATTCAGGCCTTCAAGCCTTCTGGTTGCTTGAAGCCCAGAGAGAGAATAACCCTGGTGGAAAAGGAATAGGAGAAAACTGAATGGGACCAGTTACACTCTTAAAAGCTGATAAAGGTGCCTGCAGCATGTGGGTATGATGAAGAAAGAGGGCAAAGAGATATTAACTCTTGGTGCAAGGTGAAAAAGGGCGTCTGCAGTATCGAGAAGAACATGGGACAAAATGCTTCATCACCAGGACTGCTCCAAAGCAAGGAAGACAGCAAGTAAGATGTACAGCAAGGACAAGGAACTTCTGCGCAGATGACACCTACTCCTCCTATTTGTTCTTCAGTTTCTATAGAAAGGTTCAGAAAGGCCATTGAATGAAACCTGAGATGGTCTCTGATTTTGAAGCTGGTGGCACAACATTCTAAGACTATACCATCATGTTTGCACAATGAGACAGATATCCAAGTGAGGAATTTGTTTGGAATACTCAGCATGAGGATGTGGTGGTGGCAACCCAAACATTGGGAAACAACTCCGTGGAACGTGGTCGGTTCACAGAGTCGTTCTGGCAAACGTCCCATCGCACCCAGCGCGGGAGTTAGAACAAGATTAACAGGCCTTGCTGCTGAGGGCCTGCGACTACTAGAAGTTACTGACTTACCAAGCAGTGCAGAGCTCTTCAGATACGCTCACGGCACTTGGAACACCACATTCCCTCCGTGCTCTGCGGACTTCTGTCAGCAGCCACATTTTCCTACTTTAGAAGTTTCACCAATCATGCTGCTGAGTTATTTTGTTCCATATTGTTTGGTGGAAATCACTGTCCCCTACCTCTCCTAGCTTCACGTATAGGCAACACTGGGTATTTGCATTCACTACTACGTGCTGGAGCTTGAACTCACCATCTTTACCCTGTACCCCTTAAAAACATTCTAAAATGAAGGCTACAGAGTTGTGTTCTGGGTATTTTTTCTGTCTCCTGTTCTGGTTTTTTCCTCTCTCTGGTCTTGTAGGTCTCTAATCAGTAATTTAGGATTGTAAGGGACCTTCTGGGTTGGGACTGTTACCCTATTATCGCAGGAGCTCAATCCTACAGTGTCTTTCACAGATCTACACTCATCACAAAAGCCAGAGCACGTCTATGACAAGTGAGAAAGGTACAGAGGGTCACAGCCATTCTTAGTTTACCAAGTAGAGTCTGTAAGCAGGAACTTGGTGTCTGAGGAGACACCAAACGTGTTCAGACATCTATGAAAGGAAGGACAGGAATTATTGGCTAAACAGCATTAGAGTCTGCAGTAAACACTTTCAGCCTAGTGCCTTCTTTGACTACAAAGCCACAGCACCACTAAGCCAAAATAACCTATTCATCATCTCACCTCTGATAACAGAGGAAAAAAGGAGGAAAAAAAAGAAGACTACCCACCCAGCATGAGGCAGAAGAAACACAGAACTTAAAGGAGATTAACTACTATTTGTTTTGTCAAGCTTTTGCCACTCTACAATTAAGGCTACAAATACTCTCTTGATAACCATTTATAAAACAGAAAATTGAACACACACCCCCACACACCCCTGTCAATCATCCCAGTACAGAAAAACCAGCCAGATGGCAGTTGGACTAACTACTTCCTTGAGGCCCTGCTGAGGTGCTCTGCATTACCTCTATTCATTGCTCTGGCCTTTCAGGTGAGGCAAGGAGAACAAACAAGACACACTGAGCTTTTTGGGTTTGGTGGGTTTTTCCAGTAGGTGTGGTAGGCCTGCATTCACCTTAATGAGAAATGCTGCAAGAACCAAACAGAATAAAACACTGCTGGAGCAACGCATTTGTTTGCATTGCCTGCTCCTCTCTCTTGAAGTCAAACAGCAAGTCATTTTACTAGAGTCTTCAAGAGCTATTAATTATCTTAGTTATGATCGTACTCTACTAATCTTTTCTGCTCGTACAGGCAAATTGCACAAACCACAGCTTACCATCGGGTATGATTTACGTTCTAATTGCATCTGTGAGCCCAAACAGCACTTCCTAAAGTCACTTACCACAGAAACATGAAACTAAAAAGGACAGTCAGGCATCTTATGGGATTGATTTACACTCTCTGCAGGCATGACTTGTTACAGCATGTAGGAAATGTGGACTAGCAGTATGCCAGTTCGTTGCAAAAAAGCACCCTGCATTGCTCAATCATTGACCCTAGCTCCAAGCTTTGCTAGGCATTTGAAAGATCTTGCTTTTCTTTCTTCTAAAAGGAAACTTTACTGCCATAGCATTTTGTAATTACTTCTTCACATCCAACAAACTAATCAGATTAATCAAGGCCCATCAGGTTGCAAACTTTGAATACCTCTTATATCAGGACACCTCTTAATCAGGACACATTGATATAAAATGAGAAAAGAAGAAGTTCCTTGTGTTACATGTCATCCTCCTCAAGCTTGAAGAAATACAATTGTTCCCTTTATCTTTACTTCAAGCATGATAAACAAGGCTGTAAGTGGGATAATTTGCACACAGGTTAGAACCCTGCAAAAAACCAGATTACATTTGCAAACAATTAAACATTTCCAGTTGTAACTAAAAATGCAGGTTTTTAAAATCAGGTAAAGTCCACACAGATGGTTTGTGAGTCTGTATGAATCAGCTTGGTCAGTAACAATCACCTGGCACTTAGACTTGGAGCTTAACAACACCAACACTGTCACAACTTTTGGTTGTAATTTCAACTCCCCAAAAATGGAGTACCACATCATAACTGAAGAGAGGCATTTATGGCTAGAAACAACAGTAAATAAAACCTTGTGCATGACTTGCTATATACTTTGTGGCTTTTCTCCCAGAACTGTAACAAGCCAGTTTGGTTTAAAATTCAACATGAACACCAAAGTGTACCTTGTTGTTTTTAGGTTTCTCTGCAAAAGCACGGTGAGGACACGGTTGTTACACAACTCAAGAACCAAGTGTGCAGTGTCAGAAGACAACACAAAAACAACCATACAGAGAGTTGCACAGGTTTTGAACTGATGTCAGTGAATCACAGTACAGAAAAAATGATCAGAAAGGGACCAGAATAGGGAGCATAAACTAAACCCTACTCAGTCAACATCTATCTACACCACACCTAGTGCTTCCTACCTGCTTATTACATTTAAGCCTATAAAATGCTCAGACATAAAAAGAGCTTCATTTTCCAGAGCCAAGTCTTGCAAAACCACATTGATCCTCATTTAGCCACAAGAAGAAAAACTAGAAGAGGCTTTAGATTTTCCAGCTACAACCTCAGATACAGAACTCCAGTGAAAACAGTACAAAAGTAACAAAAAAAGAGCTCAAAAGTGAAGTTTGTGTGCTCTCAGCTAGAGAGTTCTCAACATAAGAAACACTATATACATGAACCAACTTAGAGACAATGCAACCACCTCCCATAATCAGTTCCCCCATTACTCACCCAAGACATCCCATTACTGTATCTGGGCAGCTACAGGAAAATGCTCTGCCTTCAGTCACTCTTCATAGGTTTGTTACCCACAAAGCCAATTGCTTCCTTTATGAAGCTGCAGAAACGAGCTGCCTCTGTAACTTCCTGTGGTAACACCGAAAACATAATCAAGGTCAGCTGCTTTTCTAGAAACATCCATCTCTCTGATCTGCTCTGCTACTTGCTGCAGCCAGTGTCCCTTCCCAATGCTGACCGTGCATATAGTTTTCACACACAAGACCTTTTTTCCTTTCCCCACACGAGTCCCAGGTCTTTTAGTCTCTACTCATAAGGCTCAATCCCTTTAAACACTTCAAGTACTTCTGCCTGTGGCTTCTCTAGCCACAGTACATCCTTTACAAGGTAGAAAGAAGTGGGATTAATGGTTTTAACACTTTTCTACGCATGAAAGTGCTCTGTTTCTGTGGTTGACACTTAGGATGAAGACCTCCTCAGAAAGCAAATGTTTCCAGACAAGAGAGGTCTCACTTGAGTTTGCTTACAAGTTCCTTTCCACTCGAGGAAATAGAACGTGATGTTTTAAAAACAGGTGAGCTGCCCAGAGAGAACAGCTGCAGATGCATCACAGGAGTCTCCTCCAAGAGAAAAGCTGATTGAGTTGCTCCGTGTACTCTGCTGCTACCTGAACGTACATTGATAGACTAGAACAGCCCATGTGATGCTTAGAAGACCTGCAGAATGCAGCATGATGACAAAGTAGTTGCCTTCTGTTGGGAAACACCACTCACAACTGCAGTATGGGAGTCACCTCTGGAGGTAGAATAAGTGTCACTTTTACGTTAGGGTGAATTATTTGAGATAATAAGGCCAACAGTCGCCTACAGCAAAGGCAGACTCCTCACACACCTCTGCTGTGTTTATGGGATCTGTGATCAAGGTCACAAGAGGTGACAAACAGATCTAGAGGAGATGATTGTCTGCTAACAATGCAGTTAAATTGGGTAATGTACATTTCAGATGATGAGCTCCATCTGGCAAGTTGGTAAGGCAATAGGACCGGCAACCTTATTTAAATAAATTAGTTTGGCTGCTTATGATCTCATGCCAATTAACAAGCAAAATTGGCTAACCCTGTCTTAGATGAGTTGCAAGGAAGGTTCTGCTTTGCTCTGCAGAAACTCAGTGTATGTGCATGTGTAGTCAAAACAACCTAAGGACCCAGGGGAAAAAAACCCAAACAAAGAAATCTACTGGAGGAATTATTTTCTCTTTTGCAAGCAGACCTGTACAAATCAGGCGAAAAGTGTGAGGGACATAATCGTCAACTTCATCAGAACTGAAGAAACACAGCTCTGGCATGAACAGCATAGGATTTCTATATCCTTAGGAATTTTATTGCAAACTCCAGTGGGAAGAAAACACAGGAGAAAACTGCTCTGCAGCTGCTGCACCTTTGCCTTTACCCAGCAGCACGGGGTTCTAAATCCCTCAGAGAAACATTTTGTGTCAAGATGCATTTCTCAGCAAAAACTTTTACAACATCAGTGTCCAACCTCAAAGCAACTGGAATACATTCCTCTCCTGACAAATAATGTGGAGGTGTCTCTTTGAACAACTACAGGAGGCTATTCACAGAATCACAGAACACTGGGGATTGGAAGGGACCTCCAAATATCATCTAGTCCAATCCCCCTGCCACAGCAGGATCCCCTACATCCAGTCACACAGGAACATGGCCAGGCGAGCTTTAAATGTCTCCAGAGAAGGAGACTCCACAATCTCCACTGAGCAGCCCCTTCCAGGGCTCTGTCACTCTCATTGGGAAGAAGTTCCTTGTCATCTTGATGTGGAACCTCCCGTGTTCCAGTTCACACTCACTGCCCCCCGTCCTATCCTTAGATGACACTGAGTAGAACCTGGCACTTCCAGAACCACTTACTAGCCCTATCAAACTTTGAACTAAAGATATTTAATATGACTTTTCAATGTTGTATTTGAATCTGGATTTTCTTATCGCACTTTAGAATAATGAGATTCCCAATTTTTTGAAAACAAAGAGCTTCTGTGTTTCATGCTGGAATTCACCCAAGAAGAAAAATTTCACATCTCAGCGTTGGGCTCCATATCTTATATAGCTTAGATAGATAATAATAATTCAATAAAAAATCACTGATAATCACAAAACATTAGGGATTGTAAGGGACCTTGAAAGATCATCCAGTCCAATCCCCCCACTACAGCAGGATCCCCTAGATCCAGTCACACAGGAACATGGCCAGGCGGGTTTCAAAGGTCTCCAGAGAAGGAGACTCCACAACCTCTCCGGGCAGCCCGTTCCAGTGCTAAATCACCTTATACTTACTGTCTCCACAGCTGGGGTCACTGGATGGATGCAGCAAATAATTAATAAAAATATACAGCCTCAGAAAACCGCCAAATATAATGCATTATGCACACTTTTAATTCTGAAAACAACTTACAGCTCACTCACCTCTCCCTAATAATAACAGAAGTATACAAACATCATTATTTTCTTAATCCAAGTAACAAGTCGAGTGATAACAGACTGGAGCTGTCATGTGCAAGACATTGCAGAGTAAACTGCCATAATGTGCCACGACCCCGTAATTTGAGTCTCGGGGAGTGCCCAGTATTCCCAAGAGGTATTATATTGTGACAAGCTGACAACTTGGTGCCACAGAGTAATAATCGCATCAATCGAGTTAATAATTCTGGTTTCAATTATGACAGAAAATTAACGTGATAAGGAACTCCAGAAGTTTTCAGCCCAAATCGCACTGGATCTCTGGACTTACAGCCAACACTGAAGGCACGACCATCAACGACAAGTTCTACGTCCAGAATCAACTGGATGGATCAGAAAGGAATTAAAATTCCTTTTTCTTTTGCAAGCCATCGTTACCAAAATGGATTTTGATGCTCAGCCTCCTTACTATGCATTTAATTAACTCACCTTTCAAATTTCATTAACTGTCTTGTTTCACCTGATGAAACTTAGAGCCTTTGCCATCATTAAAAGTGCAGCTCCATCTATTCAGATCACCTTCCGAAACCTATTCCCATTCTCCTTCAAAGTTTGTCATGAAAACCTGTAAGAGTTAACATCTAAATAAATGACCAAAGTTATGAGTTGAAGTAAAATCATGAGAGAAAAATAAAGTAAAAAAATGAGTTAAAGAGTAAAAATCAAAGTAAAAAGAACTTGCACTCATTTACTACAAAGCAGTTATTAAAATAAAGGTATTTATTAAAACAAATTTAAAAAAACTTTGTTAAAAGAGTACAAATTCCTTATTACAACCCTTGGAGAAAAGGAAGCCTTTACTTTGGGTGTCCATGGTAGGGGAGGGTAGAACTAGATGATTTTGAGGTCCCTCCCAACCTAAACCAGTCTAGGATTCCATGGTCAAACACTTTCGATCTTCAGCAGGGGCAAACATTTGGAAAGAGCAGGTGGAAGGGGAAGGAGGCCCAAACCTTATTCTTCGGAGGAACTTTTCATCAGCTGTGCAATTACACTTTCATTATGTAACAGGAAACAAACCCAACCAAGCCACAAAGCTAACTGGGGACTTAGTGTGATTAACTCAAGGATTTCAATCGCTAATTTCATTAATACAAGCCTGCATCAGGGGAGCAGTTAGAAGGCCCCTACGGGGGCCTTTCTCCGGGTGCTGGAGGGCCGGAGCAGGTGAGTCGCGGCGAGGGCTCAGGTGGGCCGGCCCTTCCCCGCCGCTTCTCCGTCGGTTCCTCCCTGCCGCCGGTGCCTGCGGGGCTGATTGGTGGGGGTGGCGCCGGTCCCTCCCGCCAGAGGCGGTCCCGGGGGTGCGGAGGGGAGCGGGGGGGTGTGGTGGCCCCGGACCTGCTCGCCCGGAGCTCCCCGCGGTCCCGCAGCCGGGGCAGTGCATGGGGCGCGAGCGGCTGTGCGGGGCGACCGAGCGGAGCCTTCCCGCGTCCAGCGCAGGGGGCCGAGGGCAGCGCCGGTGCCTGCCCGGGGCGGGCGGAGGGTACCGAGTGATGCGAAGTTGAGGGAGGACGGAGGGAGGTGGGCGCTCCGCTCCCATCCAGCCGAGCCCGGGCCGCAGCGGAGGGGAGCTCGGGCGGCAGCCGGGCCGCGGGCGGAGCCGCGCAGACCCTGCTGAGGGCGCGGGGAGGGGGAAAGAAGCAAAAAAACCCAAAACGAACCCTACCACCCAGTGGAGCTCGGGGCAGCGGCTCTTCGGCTCCTTCTACCAGAGCAGCGACGCAGAGGAACGGCCCTGAAGCGAGAGCGGTGAGGGAGCGCGGGAACAGTCCCGGCGGCGGGAGCGCGGCGGGTGGGGGCGGGGGTTCACCTTGCAGCGGAGGGGGCGATGGCGGGCGGGGGCCGCGCGGGCAGCAGCCGCAGGGGAAGGAGGCGGCGGCGATGCGGCGTCCCTGAGGGGACGGGGTGACCTGGGTGTCCGTTTGAGGGGCGAAGGACGGACGGACAGACAGACCTCTCTCGGCGGGCCCCTGAGGGGCTGACGGCGCCGGAGCTGTGGGCGCCGAGCGTTCCCACCTGGCTGCCGCCCCGGCGGTGCCGGCGTGCGGGGTGTCCGCGGGGCTCCGGCGAGTTTGGGGCACAACTGCCTTCGCTCCCGAGGCAGCAAATTGCGTAAGTGCTGCTGTGCCTCGCCGAGAGAGGCGAGAAACGGTTGAAGCACCAACTTCGAGGGGATATGTCAGCAGAGCCTCCCTCGGCGCCTGAGCGGGGCGCGGAGCGTGTCTCGATGACTTAGTCCCACGTTTGCCCTGGGCAAACACACGAGAAGGCTCTAAAATGCGCAGCCGGCGGTGGCCGCTCACGGGAGCCGCCGGGGATGAGCAGCGGTGGGCAACTTCCGTAGGCGACAGCCCTGGAGGGCTCTGCCCCCCCAGCCCAGGCGACTGGCTGGTCCTGCTCTGTTGTGACTCGGTCACTTGTGTTTTGGGGTCTGTGGCTGCTGCCACATCCAGTGGTTCAGGGCGGTTGTTCTCGGAGCTGCCTGCGTTACGCGTCCTCGCTGAAGCTGCCTGCCAGCTCCTCCGAGCAGTCCTCTCGCACAAGGTCACTTCCATGTTTTAGCTGAGCTGGTTTGTAGGACCGGCACGGCATTAACCTTTCCTTCACGTTCTCTTGTTGTCATCCTTCTGTAGATCCAGCTGAGATGCTGGATGCTGCAGTAGCTGGTTTTGTAATGGATTCCCCCCCCCAACTACTAACCAGTTTGTTAATGCTTTTTTCAGAGGGTTTTCCTGGCGTTGTGAAAGTCTTTTGGTTAAAATACGAGGGAAGTAGTGCCTGGCCTGCCTGAAACGCTTGTGGTTTGGTCTTGACTTTTGCACAACGTTTCCCACCAACAAAAAGCTCTCTGCAGGAAGTGAGAAGATTGTTTTCCAATTTGTCATACATGTCCCTTAAGTGTAGAAGGTGAGAATCTTCCCAGAGCACTTGGGAATCACCCTCGTTGTTTGATCTTCTTAAAGCACTCTGAGCAGTGGGGCTGTTGTGAAACAGCGTTTGGATAGAGAAGCCTAGAGGACTAAGCAGGGCTTGAGAAGAGGACATCCAAGACAATCTCTGCATCTTCACTGGGCTCAGGGTGGTGTCACCTGAGCTCCATAAGTCATCTCCTTGCCTGTGCAGTGAGCTGGAGGGCAGCTGACTTGCCGAGGAAGTGGTAATGAATTGGTTTTATTGGTGGCAACTGCAGCTTAGCAAATGGCTACTAGCTGTTGTAGTTCATTAGCAACCATTGCAGCTGCAGTTTGTGCTTGGCCTGTGATCAAGGTAGGACTGGTTCCTCGCTCAGCTGTTCTAGTTGAGAGAGATGTGGAAGGTGATCACAACTACCACGTATGTGAAGTGGTAGTGCCATAATTATCATCTGTAAAACCCTTTAGGGGTTGTTATACAAATCAACTGCTTGGAACAATAACTATGTTAGTTGGTTTGCTCAGAGGAACTCAGAGCTTCAAAAACATTCTGCAATTCAATTATACCAGCCACTGTAGCAACACCACCTCTCCTCACTAGGTAATTTAACAATTGACCTTCCTGAGCTCATGTTCAAGTTCATACTGTTTTATTTCGGACCATAACTGCCCAGTATTTTCTTGCCCACACCTATTTTCTTTTGTGTTTTCCACTTCTGGCTCTTTGAAGTGCTTCCTTCCACGTCGCTATTCAGTGAGGTTACTTCCTTTAGAGCAGCACCAACAATTCAACTCCATTTGCTCCACCTTGACCAAGTCCCTTGTCAGGTAATTGCTAGAAAAACCAGGCTACAGCGTTCAGCTGCTGCTGTTTGCTGTAAGATCATGTTCAAGCAGTGCTGATTAACAGGAATCCCTTTTCTCTCCAGATCCAAATGTGTTACTGACCAGCTTTTATTTCTGTTTCACCAAACTCTGCATTTTTAGACTGGAAATGTGACAGTTATGATCTAGGGGGTTTTAAAGCCAGTGTGGAGAACTCTTTGAAGCTCACAGCTGTATAATTTAGAAAAGTAGTTACAAACTGGTTTTTTATCGCAGTTGTTGTGAAGTTAGCTCAGTTGTCATGCCCATCATTTCTGTGTGTAGGGAACAAGTGCAGCTTGCTTCTCAACTCTGTGCTGTGCTTTCCTCCTAGGAATGAGTGGGGTCAGCTTCACGACAAATAAGTGACTGAAGACACTTTTTCCTTCCTGCTTAATAACTGAAGAGAGACCTAGTGAGAAAACTTGGGTTAGCTTCAGGTTCTCAACTGCAATTTGTAAAATAAAGGTAATTCAAAAGAATTCTCAAAGTAGTTAGCCAAAGTCCGGTACTAGTAGTAAAAGGTCCTCAAGGCCAGTACCCTGTGCCTCGGGGTATTGTTGGAGCAGCCATTTTGATCAAAACTCTGCTTTGAACATTAGAATAATGGAAATGGTGTGTAGATGCACCTCTGGCTTTTGAGCTGAAGTTGGGGTGTGGATGAGGAGCCCGCTGCAGCACAGTGAGATGATCTTTCCTCTTGGCTACCCCTACCCTCCAACAGATTGAGAATGCAGAGTTAGTTACTAATTCAGATCTGTTTTGCTTCATAGAAAAGCAGCATCCTCTCTTCCCCACCCCAAGCTGGCTAAATGTTTTTGTCAGAGATTAAATGCGAGAAGGAGACATGGAAATAAGAACACGGACATGGGAGAAGTGTGTGGAGATGTTTATGTATAACCAGTTACACAAAGGTTTCATGCTGCTGGAAATTCTGTAGTGTAATATATTTCAGGCAATGCATGATTACTCTCTTCTCATTTTAAAAGCTGTGCTAGTGTGACTTTGTCTTTGCTTCAGATTATTAAGATTTGCTCATTAAATCGGGGTAGTTGCTGGACTGTGTAGATGCTGCATGCGGACAGTGGAATGTTGATTTTGTGAGTTTGCTTGGGAAACCAGTTCTGCCAATTTATCAGTGCTTTTTCCTTTATGACATGGGTGTGCTGAGACACAACAGCTGGACCTTGGTAGCAGTATCTAGTAGAGCTTTCTTGATGCTGATGAAGAGCTTGTGGATGAGGTGTGGCTTTGGCAGTGATTTGGGTTTAGTGCTGCTGCAGGAATTGACCTTGGGAGAATGAAAGGGTTAACCAACTCTGGTGCCTACAGAGTCAGTAGGTCGGAAATGCTGGCTAGAAAGGTCTCTGGAAGATCTTGGGCAATTTTTCACTCAGTACAGACTAGTTGGTAACGTAAGGTGAGGTCCGCCGTGGCTGTTTCTTGTCCAAGCCCTGAATACCTGTGAGGATGGAGTTTCCCCTGCTCACTGCTAACCCACTCCTCCCAGTGCCACACCACACTCTTCCAGTGGAAACGATTCTTCTAGTCCCAGGCTTAACTCTTGAAGCTGCAATTACTGTTCCCTCCAATAATGGCTGTTAGCCAAGCGATTGGGCTTTGGAGCTAAATGGGAAGATCTGGCGAGGTGGATTGGCTAAGCTGGAAGCAAATGTGTGCTCGGAGTGTTTCTGTCAGTCCCTGCCAGGTTACCAAATCACTCTGGTGGCTGTTCCTGATGGTCCCAACCGAACTTGTGTTTATAGCTCGTAGCCATTACGTACTGCTGGCTGCAAATATTACTGTGGTGCGAGAGATCGGGCAGTTTTTCATACTGGAAACCTGTGGTGCTGGCTCTCCATGAAGCTGCTACAGGCTGTGGGAATCTTGCTGCTGCTCCTCACCTTGCTATCAAAACAGATCTCAAACTCTTCAGGGTTCTCATCCACTAGCCCTCGCAGGCCCGTGTCAACTTTGAGCAGACTGGTGTGGTCACGTAAACAAAACTTGGAGACAACTGTACTGTGATCACCAAGAAAGATTTGTTGGACCGTTAGACCCTTGAGTCTTTGGAACCTCTTTTGGAGGTGTGTTTTGATATGGTGTTTGGGCCCTGGGCGCAGAAGGCTTGTAAAAAACCAAGTATGAAGTGCTTGTGGAGAGTTCTGTTTGCACACATTTTTCTTCCCAGCACTCTAAAGTGGAAGATTTTGTGTGGTGTCTAGTAAAAGTCTGGTGCTTACGGCGTGAGCTGTTTGTGGAGCAACCTAAAGCTGCCATTTTTCTTTAACCATCCACGGTGATCAGTCTTTAATTGCTCTCCTTTGTGAAGCTTTGGAAATTGATTTATTAATTGACTCTATTTTCCTGAATGCCTGCTCAAGGACGTAGAAGTCTTCCAAATAATGTAATCTCAGGCTAAGCACCTGTCTTGGTTTGAATCCTTCATCATTCTCTGTCAACTGTAGGCTTAGAGCTGTGAATCGTCTTCACTGTGGCCTCTTGGATCTTGTGTCTCTCAATGTTTGTTAATTAACAAGTTGACCTTAAGTCTTGGATTGGCTTTGAAAATCCTCAAGTCCGTAGTTTAGATCCTTTGCGGAGTTATAATCCAATTTTAATCAACTACAGATAGTAGAAGTTGGCAGGAGGTTGCTATGTACTTAAAAAAAAAAAATCACTTTATAGCTACTGCAAAAGAAAGCCCCAAACCAATCTCGAGTCTTTTCCTACCTCTTCCTGGTGTAGTTTGCACCTTTTTTAGAAAGTTCCCATGTTGATTTCTGTCCCTTCATGCAGAGCATTAGGGGTTGGAAGGGACCTCAAAAGATCATCCAGTCCAATCCCCCTGCCACAGCAGGATCACCTAGATCCAGTCACACAGGAACATGGCCAGGTGGGTTCTAAATGTCTCCAGAGAAGGAGACTCAACAGCCCCACTGGACAGCCCCTTCCAGTGCTCACTGGGAAGAGGTTCCTTCTGGTATTGATGTGGAACCTCCCTCTTAAGTGATGTGGTCTTGCTCATAGAACCAATGTGAGCAAGGGGGCAAAAGCTGTCATGTTCAGTACTTTTTTGCTTCCACATTTGTAGCATCTTGAATAAAAGATAATAAATTTCTTTAAAACCCCCTACCTGCTAATATCAAAACAGCACCTAGTGATGAACAGATTGAGGCAGCTCAGTGTTGTTGCTGCATACACTCACGAGCAATTAGATTGTTTTAATTGAGCTGAATGAGAGAAAAACACTATTCAATCAAGTATTCTAACTTTATTCCAAGTTGTCTTTCCCGCTGCGGGAGCAAACCTGCTGTGGTTTCCCTTGAGGCTGTGTTTGTGTGGCTTGCAGGAACGTAGTTCTTTGCTATAAGATGAAGTCAGAAACCCAACAAAGAAGTTCATTCAGGGCTTCGAGGTGTCATGTGATGGCGTGACCAGGGAGAGCTTGTACCAAGCTGAAGCAAGCTACAGACAACTGAAGCATCCCCTCAGACCATCATAAAAACTCAAATAAAATCCCAGTGAAATGTTTTTAATGTTGGTCAAGAACCTCAGGCTTGTGCGTGAGGCCAAGTTCCTGTTGGTGTGTAACTGTTGTCTGAGTTTGTTGCCCCAACAAATTAATCTCCCTACGAAGTTGTGCTCTGAGATTCCTCCCAGCCCTTTCTTCTGAGACTCATTTTAACAAAGGAGGATCTGGCAGCAGTGAAAGGAAGGAAAAACGAGGCAGCGTTGGATTCTTTTCTTCTTTTTTGATGCTTCATTCAACCAATATTTCAACCTGCCTTTTGATGCCAATGACAGAGGTGGTTTCCTGGGCAGCTCTGACCCTGCTGTGGAGGCCTCTTTGTCCCCATCAGCTGCAGTGGTACTTCTGGCCCTCTTCTCTGCAGGTAGAAGGTTTTCTTCTTTCTTTTTTTCCCTACACTTAGTGCCTGTAGCTCTTCATTCTGCAGCAGGTAAATGACATCTTAAACAGCATCTCTTGGAAGTGTGGATTCACCCTTTGATTTCTGTGTGAATACTCCCACCCCTTGATGTCACAACATTGCGGTTGCTGTGAAATGTCTTCAGCAGGTTGAGAAACCAAATTGCCTCCAGATGTCTGTACTGGGAGGGGAGATCTCTAGAAGTTGAGGGGACTCTGTTGAGGTGCCACGGTACCCTGTTCTGAATTCACGGGAGCTGAGAGGAAGATGAATTTCTCAGCAAAATTCTCATGTTGTTTGGGATGAACTGGACAAAACTCTCCCCAAGGAATCAACCATGTCTCACTTTCAAAGTAGACTTCTTTCCCCACTATATGTAGCCAGCAATTTTATTCCCAAGGTGCTTGGGATGGAGCAAGGAGAAGACCTGCAAAACAAAGCACACCAGTGCAGAGAAATCTGAGTCGCTTGCACATTGGCTCAGGTTGCTTTTGCTTGAAGGCAGAGGGTTTGGAGCAACCTTTTTGTTACTCAGGTTTCTGTCCTGTGCTTCCTTTCCACCCTGAGCTCCGTATCAGTGCGTCAGCTCGGTTGCCACACCACGTGTGACTTCCCTGCAGGTAGTCGGACTGAATTGTGAAAATGGAGATGGGTGCAACTGCAGTGTTCGATCAAGTTCATTTCTTGCTGAACGCTGTTTGCTTGGCTCTAGTGCTCAGACTTGAGAAGAGCAAGTCATGTGAAGGGGACTGTGCCTTTGCCCTGTTGTCACATACGTTATGAAAACATTTAATGAGATTTTAATCCCTTACTGTCAGGTAAATCTCTGCTTGACTGATGCTGTCACTACTGCAGTGTTATGATCCCAGTGGTATGGGGTCAATAATCTTAGCAAACCTTCAGTCTTTCTAGATACAATTTATCTTTACAGAAGTTTGAGATTGTTTTTCATAACCCTGGAGGCTCATGTAAAGCTTTTACTTCAGAAAAACAGAACATTAGAGATTGGAAGGGACCTCAAAGATCATCTAGTCCAATGACCCTGCCACAACAGGATCCCCTAGATGCAGTCACACAGGAACATGGCCAGGTGGGTTTGAAACATCTCCAGAGAAGGAGACTCCACAACTTTCCTGGGCAGCCCCTTCCAGGGCTCTGTCACCCTCACTGTCAAGAAGTTCCTTCTCAGATTGATGTGGAACCTCCTATGGCTTTTCTTGCTTTACTCATGAGTACAGATTTCTGTCTTCAACAGCAGCTGCTTGCACGTGGCCAAGTGAGCCAAGATTTGGTTTGGCTGCTTTTGTTTTTATCACTGAATCCTCCTGCAGCCACTGTTAGAGAACCTTTTATTTGTCTTGGGATATTTTCTTTCAGCTTTATACTTCACTATAATTAGTTTTTGGTTAGTCATTCCTGCCTACCACAGGCTTGATAAAGTGCTTTGCTTACAAGACCCTTGGTCACGCAGCCAGCGCTGAAGGGCTTGGTTCTCTGTTTGTTCAAGCGAAATGTCTCCAAGCCTGTGAAGATAGGGCACCACACTTTCTCTGTAGAGCTGTTTGATAACAGCTAAACCAAACAGATTAGCACATCGGCTGTGTTAATATCGGGGTGTTGAGTGGGCAGGGCAGAGCTGGAGCTTCAGTAACCAGCTAATGCACCAGGTAACCCCCTATGGTTTTCTTGCCTGTGTTTTGACCATGTGTCTCCTCTTAGAGCTACAGCACACTATGTGAGAGAAATCAATGTAGTCTGCATGTTTATGTGGGGTAGGTGCATGTGGTCAGGTGGAATTGGCTGCATTTTGACCGTACGTACGAGCAGGTGGAGTAACTGCTGCCAAGTTTGACTCGATGACCCAAAAGCACCAGGCTCTGCGTCAGGCTGGCCTGGAGCCCACTGCAGGCAGTTGGAGTGTGTCACCCACTGCGATCCACATTCCCTGCGTGGAAACTGCATCAGACTTGCAACACCTATTACAAGTTATAAGAGACACCCTGTTTTGTCCCAAATGCTTTTGTGTTCCGGTGTGAAGTGTTGGATTTGCATCTGCAAAGCAGGGCTTATGAAGTTGTGAGGTGTGTCTTTCGTGTGGTGAACTGGTAGTAAAGAGAGGACAGTACTGTGAGCAAGATGAAGTGATAGATCTGCCTGCTCCTTCCTCTCTGCAGGCAGCTTGCTGAACACAGTATTTGCTGAAAAATACCAGTTTTCTCTCTTATTTGCTAATTTTAGTCCTTGCTTTTGAACACAGTCCTTTCAGTGCTAATTAGCATCCACCCAGGGCTCTGCAAAGGTGGGAGGCTGCTTGGTTATCTGGCTCCTTTTAAAGTGCATCTGTTAAACTCTAATGAGTAATGTGAGCTCTTGGAGAAAGGTGAGACCGATCAGCAGCTGCAAAGATTGTTCCTCTGCTGCTAGTGTTTTGTGTGAAGGGCATCTTTCTAGACAGAAGTCCTCTGACCCAACTGCCCACGTAAACTCGACAGCCGTTCTGCAAATCTAGAGACAAGGCTGAAATGAAGGGAAGGACTTGTGAGGAGGAAAGCCAACTGCTAGTGTCAATGAACTCAAGCTTAGCAAAACCTGATTTGCTACTTCACAGAATCACAGAACGTTAGGAATTGGAAAGGACCTCAAAAGATCATCCCGTCCAGTCCACCTGCCACAGCAGGATCCTCTAGATCCAGTCGCACAGGAACACGTCCAGGTGGGTCTTAAACATCTCCAGAGAAGGAGACTCCACAACTCCCCTGGGCAGCCCCTGCCAGGGCTCTGTCACCCTCACTGGGAAGAAGGTCCTTCTCAGACTGATGTGGAACCTCCTCTGTTCCAGCTCACACCCACTGCCCCTTGTCCTATCACTAGATGCCCCTGAGCAGAGCCTGGCTCCATCCTCCTGACAGCCACCCCTCACATAGTGTTAGGTGCTCCTAATGATTTAAGAGGGCTCTTGGATTGTTGGGGTGCGCCTAAGCGCTCACTTAAAACCGTGCCTACCTTAGATGTATTAATGTTACGTAACTGAACTACATTTATTTGGACATTAAGATTTTTTTGATATAATTTATGTAAACACAAATGTTACTCAGTGGGCAGATTCCTCCTCCTTTTTTTTCCTCCAAATGCCACCAATGTCTTCTGTGCAGTCACATGTCTTGCTCTAGATTTTGCTTGGTTTTTATGGGTGAATGGCAAATAAATCAGGATTTAAAACTGTTCTGAAAACATCCCTCCAGCAGTCTTCTGTGGATGTGGTTGGTTTTCTGTTGAACACTCTTAAGGCTTCTGCTTTCTCTTTCCTTTGGAAAAAACAGAAAAGCACATGTAGGTCATTAAGAGAAACTGTTGAGAGAGTGGTTTAATGTTTAACCTCTTGGCATTTCTTTACCTTCTCCTTGCTGCACTCCCGTCGGTGAACTTTGCAGTCTCCAGCTGCTTTCACTGTCATAAAGCCACTCGGTTTTTTTTCCTCTCCGTACTGTTGCTTTTAGGGCTTTTTCAATCAAAGCAGTGGTGGCTTCAACTTGGTCATCATCCTGTGGGGTAATTTTTGTTGGTGGCTTGGGAGTCTAAACTTTTTTAGAAGGTTGGTTTTGCCCTTTGTTATAAACGGATGCTGTGAACTAGTTCAGACAGTAGTAATTTCATTTACTGGTGGTAGGTCCTGAACAGAAGAACTTGAGATAGAAAATGGTTTGACAGTATTTATTATATCATATAGATTTGTTATTTATTTTATTGCTAACTGCCTTGAAAATCAGCATCCTCAGGCTTTGGGCTTTTTTCCCCGCTTGTGTCAGGACACTCGGTAGCTCTTTTCTGTGCTCGTGTGTTCAGAACCACAAAGCAGTTGTGTTGGATGTTGATCCTTTTGGGTTTTGCAAGAGAGTGATTCTGTGAATTCACCCCTGGACTGTGAGTTATTGGGAAGGTTTCTGTGCTAACACAGAACGTTCAGGGATTGGAAGGGACCTTGAAAGGTCATGTAGTCCAGTCCCCCTGCCACATCAGGATCACCTAGATCTAGTTGTGCGGGAGCATGGCCAGATGGGTTTTAAACATGTCCAGAGAGGGAGACTCCACAACCTCCCTGGGCAGCCCCTTCCAGGGCTCTGTCACCCTCAACCAGGAAGCAGTTCCTTCTCATATTGCTGTGGAACCTCCTGTGCTCCAGCTCACACCCACTGCCCCTTGTCCTGTCAGTAAGTGACACTGACAAGAGCCTGGCTCCAAAGCTTCTATAGTTTCTTAATTAAGACAAAAGTGATGGTTTGGATTAGCTGATTTCCAACTGGTTTGTTTTCCTGATTGCTGTGAAACCCTCTCTGCTGCTTTTGGAGATGAGCCCCATTAAGAAGTTCCCACTTAAGTAAATTAAGAAACAGGGAAGCCTCTGCAGCTCTCCTCCTCCTGTTGGAAGCACCTGCTGTTCCAGATGAGTTTGTTGCTGAGGCTGGTCAGTGGGAAGGGGCAACTGGGACTGAGCCTGGAGCTTCTGTAAGTCTGTGGTATTGCCCTTGCTGATGGCATCAAGCACCTACTTCTTTTCCTGTCCCAGTCTGCCAACTGGGAATTATGCTTGAGACTAACTGGCTCACAGAATGTTGTTGCCTATTGCCCTTTTTCCTGTGAAATACAAACCTTTCCAGCTCTCTGCTCCTGTCTGGCCACAGGATGAAAGGTTGAGGCTTCATCCTGCAGGTTCCTGCCAAAGGTTCGATCTAAGGTCAATGCCATTTTCCCCCGTAAAAATGTCACTTAATTGGCCTTTCTGTAAAACCAGTGTGTGTTTAGTACCTCTGTGGCTTGGCAGGTCCTCTACGTCTGTTTCCCTCTCCCATTGCAGAGGGAAGTTGCATAATGCATTTTGGAGAAGCAATTACTGTTTTGTTTTTAATCAGTTCCGATAACAGGGGTATCCTGGGGCTCTACTTTATTGGTCAACCCACCGGATCGTGACTGCCCCTTAGGTTTCTGATACCTTTGATTTATCCTGCTGATAGTAAGTTAACTGGGGAGTAAGTGGGGAGTGAGCAGGGCTTGATGCTGGCACATCCTTCAGACTGGAGCTCCTGGGAGGGCAGCTCTGGAGTGCTGTGCTCTTCTAGAAAGCTCCCAGTGAAAGTCAAGGCCTAATCTCAGACGGCTGTGCTTCAGCACCTCCAGGGATGGGGACTCCACCACTGCCCTGGGCAGTCCACTCCAGGCTCTGAGCACCTCCTAATGCCTTCAGGGTTGAGGGTAAGCAGTCTCTTGTGTAGTAAGAGCATTTCTTCCAGTTTTATTGGAAGGTGAATAGGGTTGTTGTTGGATTTAACCGAGATGGTTTG
The DNA here is from genome assembly GCA_013400115.1 of Rhinopomastus cyanomelas. Classification (NCBI taxonomy): domain Eukaryota; kingdom Metazoa; phylum Chordata; class Aves; order Bucerotiformes; family Rhinopomastidae; genus Rhinopomastus; species Rhinopomastus cyanomelas. Next base: position 184,386 of record VXBP01004239.1, read on the forward strand.
CCTAGGAGATATTTTAGGGAGATCTCCAACACCCTGATTGAAGCAACTTAAACAAATGGATCTCCGATGTGACAGTGGTGCATAAGGTCTCATGCTGCTAATATTTGCAGTAACTCATTTCCCCTCTCTTCCCCTGAAGTGTTAGCTCTAAAACTGAACTTTGCCTGGAAACGTTGAAGCCTGTCACCGCTTAGTGCCCTGGTCTGGCTGCTGTGGTGATGTTAGGTCCTGGGCTGGGCCGGATGAGCCCAGAGGTCTCTTCCAGCCTCAATAATTCTGTGATTCAATGTACAAGTTGACTTGGGTTTGGTGCACACTGGAGCGTTTCAAAGTCAAGCCACTTGCAGAAACTGGAGCAGATTGGGGAATCTTTCAGTTAGTTCAAAGTTTTATAGTAGCAATAGAGATATGAGAAGCTGTGGGGAGCTGGTAACACACATAACATACAAAAAGCCAATCTGTTGTAGGAGGGTAGTTGTAAAACTACCCTGTAAGAAGATAACGCAGCTACTCAGCCCTTGTTATCTGTTGAGCTTGTGAATAAAGGACTGAGCAACGGCCTCGGGTTTCCACGCGGATTGGTTTGGCACGAGAAAAGAGCAGATTGTTTGGTTTGGCTGGTGCTTGTTCCTCTCTCCTAGGAGGGTTAAAGTGATTGGGGAGCTTTCTGACATGCCCTCTGTGTGCTTGTGATGGACTTTGCTTTCCTGGGGCGCACACAGCGATTTATAGCCTTGGCTTGCCAAAGACACAGGGTGGGGGAGCAAGAAGCATTTTCTCTCTTCGCTGGCAGGCTGCTACTGTCAGGAACTTGGTGTTTAGGATGGCAGTGGGCTGTTGGCACGGGTTGGGGTTTGTGCTGATTTAAGTAGGTTCAGAATAGAGCCCTTCTGAAAGTGCTTACGTTACAAGCTAGGATGTTCATGTACTGGTCCTGTCTGACGTGACTTCACTCGCTGTGGTACGCAGTGTGACTTTGGAAGGCTGGAAGTAGTTCAGTTGGTGGGTCTTGGTCTGATGAGTGCAAATGCTAAGGAAAAACACTGCATGAGTTTGCAGGAACTTCTGAGGAGGGGGAAAACCTTCTATTCCTTGTGGTGGAAATGCTCATAACCACCAAGTAATGTGAAAATCACCAGTGCGTCCTTTGGGTTTCACGTGTGAATAAATATGGGATTTTAGCCTTTGGGTTTTCAAACTGAGCTGTATGTTTTTATTCACTTAGTACATTGCAGTGACAGCAGTGTAGTTGTGCTTGTAAATACAATCCCAGCTGTAACAGGATTGGGCTTTTGGAGCTGACCTCCAGATTCAGAGCTGACCTTTCCAGCAGACCTTGCTGGAAACCAGCCGCTACCAACCGTGCTCTGAAGCAGAGTGGCTCTTTGATCACTGCAAAGATGTCTTCAGGGTAGGGAGATGTGCTGACCTTTCATGGGACAGCCACATAACCACCTTTTTGTGATTCCCAGGAGGCTTCTACACCTGTTTTCTGTTGATGTAATGCTTTTATTTCTCCTTCCAGCTATGAAGCCGTACGCTCCAGCGTTCCTTCTCCTGTGGAGTGCTGTCGGGATCGCAAGGGCTGCCAAAATTGTCGTTGTGCCGCCAATTATGTTTGAAAGCCATCTTTATATTTTCAAGACTCTGGCCTCAGCCTTGCATGACCAAGGTCACCAGACAGTGTTTCTCCTCTCTGAGGGCAGAGAGATTCCTCCATCTAATCACTATAGACTTCAGCGCTACCCAGGGATCTTTAACAGCAGCACCTCTGATGACTTTCTGCAGTCCAAGATGAGGAGTATCTTCTCGGGGAGGCTGACAGCCCTCGAGCTCTTCGATATCCTGGACCACTATTCCAAGAACTGTGACATGATGGTTGGCAACAAAAACCTTATGAGTGCCCTGAAACAGGAAAAGTTTGACCTGCTCCTGGTAGATCCAAATGAGATGTGTGGATTTGTTATTGCTCATCTTTTAGGGGTGAAATATGCCGTCTTTTCTACCGGCCTCTGGTACCCAGCAGAAGTGGGTGCTCCAGCTCCTCTGTCCTACGTTCCAGAATTTAACTCTCTGCTCACCGATCACATGAACCTGTTTGAGAGGATTAAAAATACTTTTGTTTATCTTATTTCAAGATTTGGAGTCAGCTTTTTGGTTCTGCCAAAATACGAAAGGATAATGCAGAAACACAAGGTTCTGCCGGAACGTTCCATGTATGACTTGGTTCATGGCTCCAGCCTGTGGATGCTTTGTACTGATGTAGCACTGGAGTTCCCGAGACCTACGCTACCCAACGTTGTCTATGTGGGAGGAATCCTCACCAAACCGGCCAGCCCTCTACCAGAAGTAAGGTTTGCTGAGCTTTACAGTCACTTCTGTGGTGTCTGGTTGACCTCATAGGATGAGTGATGGGTTCTAAGTGGTGAATTTCAAATGAGGTCTGGTGTCCTCGAGGTGCTGCTCGATGAAGCAGCACTGGGAAGGTGCTTGGGGTGGTGGTGAGGGGAACTATGAGACGAACTCATCAAAATGAGCCCTTGGTGGCTGCAGTAAGGTCTTTGCTTTTGAGGAAGGGTTTTGCTTTCAGGTAAGGTGCTTAATCATTCAACAGAGTTGAAATACAGTGTATGCTGCCTGGGAAATCACACCTGTAGCTTCTAACCAAGTGTGCAGTGAATGGGAATAAAGCAGAGTGGATGGGACTGCTTTAAGAAAGCTGCTGGTAGGTTAAATTACCAGATTTCATCACATTGAGTCTCTTATGGAGAGTTGGCCTCCCTTGGTTTGATAAAGCTTTAAAACTAGGAGCGTATAAGCACAGAGACCGTGTGTATAGGCTGCGAAATGGAGGTGATGCGAGTTGGCGGAGTTAAAAATAAAGCGAGTACGTTGCTGTACTCAGACCTGAATTTTCACCCCACACTTAGCAGCCATCAGGTACCGAACTTCAGACTGGAGCAGCGATAGTGACTGGCCCCGTGCCAGAAATCCGGGCTGCGCAGATTAATAATTAAGTTTGATTACTTGGGTTGTACCACGTGAGCGCAGATACCCGATAGCCAAGAGTGCCTCTGTTTAGCAACACAATGGTGAGTGACAGGCAGGACAGAATTTCACAGAAAACCCTGTCATTTGTGCTTCTATTTTTGCTCGTGTAAACAAATAGATCTTGAATGGGAGATGATTATTAATGGACGCTGGGGGCTGGGTGATAAATAGATAGTTAGACCTGCAGTGCTCAACAATTTGCTTCTAAAAATGCCTCCTTCAGCCTTCGCTTCTGGCACGAGAACTGCCAGGCCCACATTTCATCTGGTTCAGCCTCAAAATTGGTGGCACAAGTTGGTGGGTTCTTTTCTTTTCCCCTTTGCACAGAAACATCTGTATTTATACATCTTTATATAGAAGTTTAAGATGATGTATGTTTTTATATACATTTACTCTTGAAGCCTCTTGCTACCCTTTACAGTATCTTGTGGAGCAGTAAGTAAAATGTTCAATGCAAGCAGATGGCTTGTGCCCTTGAACTAACCCTGTAGGTAACAGGCTAGCAAATTCTTGTAGAAAAAGAGGGGGGGAAAGACCCCAATGCAGCAGTGATGTGTGAACCAGATCATTACTTATTTCTCTTGTTTTAATGGGCAGCTCATACTTAAAACATCCTGAGTGTGGGATTTGATAGACCGTGAGACCAAGACAGCATGTTCATCCTCTCCTGTATAGTTAGTCCATGTGTGATCCGCTGTGGTGTGGCTGTAGGTGAATTGCTGGGCACTCCATTCACTTTTACTGACCAGTTAGATAAAATTCACCGCTGTCACTTTATTTTGGTGGATTAAAATTGGATGGTTCATGCTGGGCATCGTTTCAGCTGCTGCTGAGCCTCCAAGGGAGGAGTCTCTGCTAATTGCTATTCTGCAGCTCTTAGCCTGGTGTGTAGAGGCAATGAGCTGGGTCTCATTTCTGTTCTGGGAATGGTGATGCTTCAGGAACTGTATTTTGAGTCAAAGTGANCTCAACACAACGTCTACCCTTTGCTTGCAGCACCTCATCAGAAGGAAGGGTCGTGTTAGCTGGAGCTATCAGCTTTAGCAGCCAAATTCAATCTATTAAAAGCCACTCAGGTCTTAGTTCCCCAGAAGTACTTCGAAGTAGCCACATTGACTTTTTCAGGTGGTAGAGTGCCAGTAAAAAAATAATGCGTGGTGTTTTTTCCAAGTCGTAAGTGCCTGATCAACACAGACACCCAGGTACCTCAGCAGCAGCAGCCAGAGTTGGTTAATTTTTTTTTGGGGGGGGAGTGAAAAAGGAAAATGCAATTTGTTTAACCAGATTGGTTTTGTGCTAATGTTTAGGAACTCTAGAGCTTTTAAGTTAGAAGCAGCATCTTAAACAAAAGGCAGAGAGTAATAATCAAAGAGGAGACAAAGGTCAGGACCTTTAAACCATTGTGGGTGTTCATTGTTTGATTCTAGGAGATGGGTACCTCTGGCTTGTGGTTGCCTAGAGCTCTTACCTGTGTTTTCTTTAAACTTTATTTAGTGTAAAGTTAAAGCACAGCTTTGGAGGTAGCACCTAGCAGGGGGTGCTGAATATTCATGTCGTGTAGCAGTGTGTGTGTTGTGTGAAGGGAAGCAAACCTGCCTGCTGCTTTGCTCTCATGAATATTGAGGGTCAGAGCAGTGGAGGAGATTTGTAAACCCCCCCCCACACACACATTCCTGCTTAGTGCACTCGGGTCCCCTTTATGGAGTGTTTTTGGTGCAGCTAAACTAGATTTATTGTAGAGGATGTTAAGATGGAAGCTGTATATCACCTGCAACCCCAATGCTTGCTGACAGGAGAACGTCGGGGTCTGGGGCAGCCTTCTGGATGGCTTTAAGCCTTGTGCTTCATGGGGGGACGTGCAGGTCGGGGACCACAGGCTTTGTAGGCACAGTCAGGGTGCTGGAGTGAGCACAGGATATATGCAGAGCCTCTGCTGTGCTGGCACAGGGCTCAGGTAGGGCCAGGCTGCAGTCCCTGCAGGGACCGTATGTTACCTGTGCATCACCCGTGAAGGGAACTGGCCTTACTGGGACGGGTCTTTCTTGCCCTGCGCAGGCCAGAACCCAGCACTGAGCTCACGTCGTGGGTATCATTTTTAGCTGCTGCTGAGCGCTAGCGCTTGCGGCTGCGGCACACAAACTGCAGACGCCTCGGGAAGCCTGTGGCAGGCTCCCATCCTTCTCTTGGCGCTCCGAGGCCACGGGCCGATGTCGGTGTGCGCTTGGCGCAGTGTCCCCGCGCGGTCGCAGCGATCAGCCTGCCTGGGGCGGGAGCCAAGAGCCAGCCAGGAGAAGAGCAGCGAGTCCTTGGGAGGTCACCGCTCTGCCCGGCTCCTGCGGCGGCTTGCGGCAGCTTCTCTTCAGCGTAGCCGGGGTTGTCTTGCCCTTTACAGTGTGTCAGTCAGGGACTGAAGTGTCTGCTGATGGCACGTCTCCTCCGTGTGCTCTTCTGCAGGTGGATGGAGCTGAAGAGAACCTGTGCTGTGCTGTTCTGTGCCTGTGGGAGAGTGCAGGGCTTGGCTAGTTAACTCTCAAATAGAGTATTTTGGGCCGCACTAGCAGAATTCACCGTAAAAGATCAAAGCTACCAAATACTGTATGTTTAAGGTCATCACTGACTTAGGCTGTTATGTGTGTGGTGTCACCTAGCAGTGGCCATTAAGCAGAGGAGCCTTTTTCTTTCCTCTTTATTGCACTTCTCCAGAGGGATCTTACGAAGCTGAATGAAGTTGCCTCGTTGAAGTCACCCACGTTTTAAGAAGTGGTGGGGAAACCTCTGCAATAGCACTTGTATCGTGTTACTATGTTGTACATTAATCAGCCTGACAAGAGAGGTCCTTGAGTCAGGGTGGGAACCCAACGGAGTGCTGTGAGCAGCTGCCTTAGGAAATAACCAGTCTCTGGGGAGGAGCTGTAAGAAAACCGGCCCAACAGTGTCTCAGACAGACTCCTGTCACAGAGTGACAGGTTTACGTTGGAAGAGATCTCGGAGATCACCTAGTTCCAACTCCTGTCACGGGCAAGGACGCCTCACCAGACCACGTTACCCTCCCAACGTGGCCTTGAACGCTTCCAGGGAGGGAGCAGAACTAGTTGAGTGTGTGGGTACGTTTGAACTTGGGTTGGGTCCTGCAGTTTGAAGAAAACTGGAATCACTTGTAGTCTGTGGGTTGAGCTGCTGTTTTTCGTGTCAGCTTAGCTCTTGAAGTTTCAGAGCTGCCTGTGTAACACTGCTTATTTCAGTGCTGATCCTGAGGTGGTACTTTGGACTCAACCCATTTATTGTTGATAGCAAAAGAGAAATGACTAGCCTTCCAGTTCTTCCTAAGTCCGTTTATCCATGGGTAAACTGAACTGATGCTAGGAAGGACAGAAGAGGTAGAAGCCTCCCTTTCAGATGTAGCTGTCAACAAGTAGTAATTAGAGTAGCTTGCTTCTCCCTGTAGATTTCTTATCTAATCTTGTTATGACTGTAGAACTAATCTGGGGAGCAAATTGCTGCCTTTGAAATACCTTAGCTAAAATGTTGTGTATTTTCTGAGTCTTGCAGAACGTTGTATGTGTGCTGGGCCTGTGTTAGCTGATGCTAGGCTTTCCCTTTAAAATTAGGTGCAATAGAATTCTTAGACTCCTATGATGAGATTTTTTTTTTTGTCTTCGTTCAGAATCACAGAACATTAACGATTGGAAGGGACCTTGAGAGATCATTAGTCCAATACCCCCACCTCAGCAGGATCAACTAGATCCAGTCGCACAGGAACATGGCCAGGAGGGCTTGAAATGTCTCCAGAGAAGGAGACTCCACAACCCCCCTGGGCAGCCCCTTCCCATGCTCTGTCACCCTCACTGTGAAGGAGGTCCTCCTCACATTGATGTGGAACCTCCTGTGTTCCAGCTGACACCCACTGACCCTTGTCTTATGCCGCTGAGCAGAGCCTGGCTCTTCTTGGCCACAAGGGCCCATTGCTGGCTCCTGCTGTCCAGGACTGTCTGTAGACTCCTGCAGACTATGGTAGAAGATTTTTACTCATGATGTGGCATGTCAGTGTATTTTTTAAAGCCTGGAGAAGAGTTCTGAGAGCTGCTTCTGACAGTAAGTTTCTGGTGGTATGAAGAGGTTGTAGAGCTGTTTTAAAATGTATTGGAGGGTCAGTTGGGGAGGCAGAAAGTCTCTTAATGATGGTAGTGATTGTGGCTCACTGTGTAGATTCTGTGTTGAACTATATAGTCATGTGTTTTGTGTCTCAAAAGTATTTCCACATAAGTTTCAGGTGCTCCAGTATGGCTGTTTCTGTTCCTGCTGTACTGCTGCATCTTAGCTTTGGGAAGACACGCCGCTCACTTTGGGATCTTGCTTAAGTCAGTTTAAAAGCCACAGAGATGATTTTACTACAATTTACTGATTAGCTTACATTGGACTGACTTTTTTAGCAAGTTATAAACAGGCTTTATGGCTTTTAATAGTCTAATTCATCATTCTTCTGTTGGAATGGACGAATCAAGAAGATCTGTTCCCTTTGGCAGTGTGCAGGGCTTAAACTGTTTTAAGACTGACCCACATGTGGGATAGATCAATGTGCTGGTGGTTTCTGCCCTGGTCCTGCTTCTCCAGCACAATTTCTAACACAGAAATAGAAGCTGGGAGTTTATTTGCAAAGGCACTTTTTTGCTGCAGTGTTTGGAAGGTGCTGGGGTTTGAACGCTTTGTGTGGTAGGGGGAATTGGGATGTGTTCAAAGCTGACGAGCCTCATCATTAGTATTATTTGCTTGAGAAAAACAAGCTTTATAATCAAGGCAACTTCTTCAGATGGCCTAGTTGCTGAACGCTTATTGAAGTGAAACGGGTGTCTCATGCTTGGCTGATCTGTGTGGGCATTTGTCTATCCTGTGCCTGGGTTGGTTGTTCGCACTGGTTGGTGTTGGGGTGCTAAGGTGTCTGGCAGGGGGCCTCCAGAAGAGGATGGAGGCTTCTGAGGAGGAATCAAACACAGGGGGTGGGGAGAAGAAAGGCCAATCCCATGCCTGGCTCCGTGCTGTGCTGTTAGTGGCCAAGGGGAAGAGGAATGTGACCTCTTTCTGGTGTCTTCAGGCATCCTGCCTGACCTTTTGAGGAGTGCTGGGAAAATCAGCAACAAAACTCCAGCTTCTCTGCCTAAAAAAGCATCTGTCTTCCAAATAATGCTTTTCTCATTAAAATCTCACCTTCAAGGGAGTCCTGGTTTCAGGGAGTCAGGTCACATTTGACTAAATGCTGGTGTGCAGCAATTCATTCAGTGCCCATCAGTTTGTCACAGAACATTAGGGATTGGAAGGGACCCTGGAAGATCATCTAGTCCAATCCCCCTGCCAGAGCAGGACCACCTAGACCAAACGGCACAGGAATTTGTGTACTTTACAGGTGACCTGAAGCTAAGTAGGCTTTCCTGTCCCAGTGGAGCAGTCCTGGCAGTGAGTGACTGGTAGGTCTCCACAGCACCTTCAACAGAAGTGTCATTAACAGTGTTACCCTGATGGGTTTGTTTTATTCACCCCATAAGAGGTGAAAATGGAAGTTGCTCAGTAGATGCTGGAATGGTTCTTGATGTCTCTTCAAGCTTCTCGCACAAAGGTGAGAGGAGAGACACATGGATGGGGGTGGCCCTTTCAAGAGTTTGAGGGCAATTATGGTCCCCCCCAACCAAGTGGTGGAGCAGAAGAGGAAGTAGTTCCGTTACCTATAATCCACAGAACACAAGTGTTGTGCTGGACCAAGGGAAGACTAAATTTTCAGCTTAAATCAGGTGAATGAGTTTATTGGATGGGGTTGTGTGTGTCTGTAATGCAGAGATCTGCCTTGAAAATCCAGCTTCTCTTAATTGTCTTCTTACTGGAGTTGCTGCACTGTGAGTTGACCAGATGTTCTACAGCCAGGGTAGGGAAGTACTTGAACTGTCTATTACTCGTCTGGCTTTTCTGCTGCCTGCCTGGATCTAGGTGCTCCTGCTGTGGTGGGAGGGGTTGGACTAGGTGGTCTTTCAAGGTCCCTTCCAATCCCTAATGTTCTGGGATTCTGTGATAGGCAGCTATCAAAGAGTGGGAAGACTGGCAAAGCCTTGATTGGCATTGGCATGTAATAAACATTTCCCTGTGTGCTTCCAGGTTCCACAGCAGGGCTTCGTGCTCCAAATGAATTTCTGGGGGTATGTTTGAAGAGCCAGTTGCCTCTGGGGTGATACCCAGGTTAAAATCCTTGGGGAGTCGAGGTTACCTCTGCACCTGCCCCTAGTCTATGCAGCGAGTTCCATCACCTCTCTTGAAGGGCAGGCTGCTCATTTTCGCCTGCCTTCCATTCATTGGAAAGACAGGGCTGCTTTCCCAGGGCGCCTGCCAACGGTCCGGTGAGTAATGGATTTTTGATGGAGGGAAGTACTTGCGTGGCAGTTTTTGTGGTTGACCTCTAGCTTTAGGTAGCCGGTGTTCTCGGAGGCTTCACTGGATACGCCGGTAACTGTAGAGGGCTGCGATACGGCAGGAAAGGGAAAGGCTTGCGGTACTGTATTTCTTGCCTGCATCTCTGAGTCTGAATTTCATTCCTCTTAAAGGAGACTTAAACGTTCCATCAGTATGGGATGCTGGAGAAAAGGTCAGAGACAAGAAAACGCAGCTTTGCAGACACTGAAAAGCTTCAGAAGGCTGCAAAGACAACATGATGCCTCAGCGCGTTTAGAGGCAGCGAGATAACTTACTGAGACTTAGCACGTACCCGGCCTGCTTCATTGTTAGAAGCTTCACCTTGGTTTGTGACAGCAGGATGGTGGGGAGGAAAGGAAAAAAGCTTTGCTTGTGCCCCAGGAAAGAGAACGATTAACTTGCAGTTAATCTAGAAGGACGCGTTGGGTCAGGGAAGGTTCTGGTCCTGGTTGGGAGCACTGTGGCTGCTGTTGATTGGACTGCTTGAGCCCTGTGGTATGGAAAGGAGCAAACCCCAATAAAAAGGGTTGAGCATGTTTTTCCTCGTGGCCCTTGCTTTCACAAGGCAGGAATTCAAGGCAGAATAACCTTCAGAGAGTGACATCTGTGCTAGCTGGTGCGGAGACGTTCGGCTGAGGCAGCAGAAGGCAGCTGGATGTGTTGAGTCAGGGAGGTACGAGCCATCCAATGCTCTGTGCAGCCAGGTGTTTGCTGTGGTGTCCCCTGTCCTTTGCTCACTACAGCAGATCAAAAAAGCACTATTTTTGGTTGTAAACTGATTTATGAATCAGTTGCAGGTAAATACAAGCAGCGTGCTTTGGTGGTGTCTCTGGGTTTGCTGTAGGCTGATGTACTATGTCATAATTATTGGATGATATGATAGGACCCTGTTTGTTCATTGGTACCTGAGGTTGTATAATAGCATCTGTGTGACCTTCAGCTGTCTTGTGCTGAAAAGTTTTTAATAAATACAATTTGAAACAGGGCTGAAACTACATTACAGCTTTTAACCATTTCACAGGTGCTATGTAGAAGATGCCAGCCGAGTTCGGATGCCCATAAAATCAGTCAGAGTACCTTTCTGTTCATTTATCAGCAAGTCTCTCCTTTCTAAAGATCGCTTAACGTGGCTGCTTATTCATTTATTTTGAAATAGATCTGGTTTTGTCTCCTCTGAGCAGCATCCTCTGAGCAGCATTCTGCAGTAGGAGCTGCATAGTTCTCCTGTGCTCGCTGCTGGGGAATGGTGGTTTGCAACCGTGTTCACAGAACAGGCTTTCTGTGCCGTCGCACGTTTGAATCGAGCAGCTGAACAGGGCAGGCGCCGGGTATTAGAACCCGGTTATGTTTGTATTTTGTGTACTTTGTTTATCTGAACCAAAGCTCAGTATTAGGCACCGCTGGTTACTGCCAGCTGGGCCCTCGCTCTATAGTCACAGCTGTGCATTTAGCATCGCAGCCTGCTAAGAATAGCTAATTAGAGAAATCCATCCGAACAAAGCGCACACAGTAGGGTGGCCACAATAGCATTCCTGTCTGAGAATGGCAAAATAAAGATGTATTTTTCTTATTCCTCCCCCACCCCATGCCTATAGGACAGCACAGATCAATAAATGCTTATTCCGCCCGTGCGGGCGCCGGGGGACTGTCGGCAGAAGGCTGCGTACGTACTCGAGCCCCTTCACTCTGGGGTGATGCATCACGCAGCGGTCGTTACTTGTAGGCAGCCAAACCTGGGAAAAGAGCATGAGGCAGGGCTGTGATGTCTGCTCCTGTGCAGAGGTCCAGCTCCAGTCAGTACTCACTGAATTCATGGAGTCATTTGTGGTAGAAAAGACCTTCAGCATCTCGGAGTTCAACCACTAGCTCAGCTGTCCTGAGCTCACTACTAAACCCTGGTTGTCCATGACTTGTACACATGTCGAGGGGTGGCAATTCAACCCCCTCCCCAGGCAGCCTGTTCGAAGGCCTGATGACCTTTTCACGGAACCACAGAACATGAGGGATTGGAAGGGAGCTCGAAAAACCATCCGGTCCAGTCCCCCTGCCACAGCAGGATCCCCTAGATCCAGTCTCACCGGAACATACCCAGGCAGGTTTTGAATGTCTCTAGAGGAGACGACTCAACAGCCCCACTGGACAGCCCCTTCCACTGCTCTGTCATCCTCACGGGGATGAAGATCCCTTACCAGATTGATGTAGAACCCTCCTCTGTTCCAGCTCACACCCACGGCCCTTTGTTGTATCACTAGATGACACTGAGCAGAGCCTGGCTCCNCGGAACATACCCAGGCAGGTTTTGAATGTCTCTAGAGGAGACGACTCAACAGCCCCACTGGACAGCCCCTTCCACTGCTCTGTCATCCTCACGGGGATGAAGATCCCTTACCAGATTGATGTAGAACCCTCCTCTGTTCCAGCTCACACCCACGGCCCTTTGTTGTATCACTAGATGACACTGAGCAGAGCCTGGCTCCATCCTCCTTTCCGTCACCCCTCAGTCTCCTTTTCTCCAAGCTCGAGAGACCAAATTCCCTCAGTCTTCCCTCATCAGGGAGATGTTCCACTCCCTTCATCTCTGTGGCTCTGTGCTGGACTCTCCACTAGTTCTGGAACTGAGGGGCCCACAAGTGGACACAACGCTCCAGATGCTGTCTCAGCAGTGCAGAGTAGAGGAGGAGGAGAACCTCTCGATCTGCTAGGAGAGAGGTTTTTCCTAATACCCAAGCTAAACTTCTCCTGGTGCAGCTTGATGCCATTTCCTCTTGTCCTGTCACTAGTTCCTTGTGAGAGAAGACCCGACACGCCACGGTCAAAAAGGAGAAGCTTCAAACAGTTTGACATTGCAGCATCTCCATCTTGTAGTGCTTTCCTCAAAGAACACAGCAGTTCATGTGAGAAGGGGCAGAGGCTGTAATTTGGGCTCCCTTGAAGCATTTTATACCTTTTTATTAAAATCAATTGCAAGTGGTGATTCATTAATGTATGCAGGAGGTGACATTTTGTTGGGCATGGAAATAAGGCCATTTTTGGATGAAAACCAAAAACCAAACTGGACTTTGCAAACTCCTTTCAGTTAAGGAAGCTCTTGCCTTTACCACGTGTGGGTAAAGCATGGACTAACAGCACAACTCCAGGATATTTCCTTCTCGCTTCTGAGTCTGAAGAAGTGCTTGAAGATCTGAAAATGTAGCTCCACATGGAGCAACCCCCTCCCTCAGTTTAAAAAATTGTGTCTTCAATTATTTGGGATGATTTCCTTGCCTTAAAAATGTATATGGAACCCGGACATCATTTAAACCGGGCAAAGCAAAAAGAGGTGGCGTTGCTGCTGCGAGCTGCCCCAGCAGGGAGTGCAGCTCTCAATGAAGACAGCTCCAGTGACTCACCCTGACTCAGTGTGTTTTCATATGGTATGTAATTGGGTTGGGAAGGCAAAATGAGCTGGAGGTCAAAAGTGTAAGTGGGTTTAAAAGAAAGGCATGAATTCACAAGGGATGAGCCCAGGTGTCTGTGTTGAACTTCACAATTATAGCATCATAGAACATCAGGGAGTGGAAGGGACCTGGAAACATCATCCAGTCCGATCCCCTGGATCCAGGAAGGTTTTTAAACGTCTCCAGAGAAGGAGACTCCACAACCTGCCTGGGCAGCCCCTTCCAGGGCTCTGTCACCCTCACAGGGAAGAAATTCCTCTCACATTGATGTGGAACCTGCTCTGTTCCAGCTCACACCCACTGCCCCTTATCCTATCACTTGATGCCCCTGAGCAGAGCCTGGTTCCATCCTCCTGACACCCACCCCTCATATATTTATCAACGTTAATGAGGACACTCCTCAGTCTCCTTTTCTCCAGGCTCAAGAGACCCAATGCACTCAGCCCTTCCTCATCAGGGAGATGCTCCACTCTCCTCACCATCTCTGTGGCTCTGTGCTGGACTCTCTCCAGAAGCTCTGTGTCCTTGTGGAACGGAGTGGCCCAGAACTGGACACAGTGCTCCCGATGTGGTCTCAGCAGGGCAGAGTAGACAGGGAGGAGAACCTCTCTTGATCCGCTAACCACTCTGCTTCTGATCCACCCCAGGATGCTGTTGGCCTTCCTGGCCACAAGGGCCCCTTGCTGGCTTGTGGTCATCCTGCTGGCCACCAGGACTGAGTGAAGCGATGTGCATAACCCACGCACATCTTGCCAAGGTGTTCAGATCTGTCTTGCAAGCAAAGAACACCGCTCACCAAGATTCCCTTTCACCCCATCTTCTGATCATAAGGTCTGCACTAAAAAGCTGTAGGAGAAATAATTATTAAAAGCTCAAGGAACCTGAGAATAAAGGGTTCCTGCAGGTCACGAACTCGGGGGGCTCTGCAGGGAGACAGTGTGGGTCCCCTGCTCTTCATTTCCTGCTCTGTATTTTTTTATCACAGAAACAGTCATTAGGGCTTGGAAGGGACCTCGACAGACCATCTAGTCCAATCCCTTTAAGCAGCTCTTGGCTGTTTGGCAGTGCTCTGTGATCCTGTTTGACCAGGGCTGTGTATGCCAGGAATTATGCAGATGTATGCAAAGAGAACCTTCGTCCTGACAGCTCTGTAGTTCATTTTCTGCAGACCATGCACAGAGCTGCTCTCTGGGGAGGCAGATCAGGAGGTGCCGAGTAGTTCCTGGTACTTGCCAACACTCCATGAAGTTCAGTGAAATTAGGAGCTTTGCAGTTGGTGTCAAAATGCAGCAAGCTGAGTGGAGACTCTCAAAATCTTACTGAGGTTTGCACAGGGACAGCCTGACCCTGCAAGGAATCAACCCCATGTTCTCTACAGTGTAGCCTCTTAAAGGAAATTCCTGAGGGCATCTTCAAGATGCTTTTGCTTCTGACTTGGGTTGGCCAGGCTTCATCCAGCTCTGGTCTGGAAGTCCCTGTAGCCATGCAGACTGTTTTGTCTGAGGGTTAGCATGCCCAGTTTGTGAAGTGCATGAAGATCTTCCTGTGGCTTGGGTCCCAGTTTGAGAAAGGGGCTACAGAGGGTTTGGCTGTGAAACCAGCTAAAAGAACAGGAAACAGGTTGCCTTGCTGTTGTGCAACAATGAAATGCAAAAGCCTGGTTGTAGGGCAGCTAAATCCATAGAGAAGTTTCTTTCCTTTCTTTCCTCTACATAAAATTCCAAGTACGTAGTAGCTGCTTGTCACTGTGCACAGGGGTTTTTGACTGCTAGTTTAGAAATTCTTTTGTAAGGAAACATTTTACACCTTGATCAAGCTGATTTTTCCTTCCATGAATTTGTGCTGACTGCATCATTCACGTTGTCCTTCATATGCTTGGAGGTGACCTCCAGGCTCGTCTGCTCCAACACCTTCCAGGGATCAAGGTGAGGCTGAGCAGCACATTCCCTGCATCCTTCTTCACAAAAATTCAAGTGACAGTTTTTTCATCAGTCCACAGAAGCCTCCTCAAGCTGCCCTGTCTTTTCAAAGATAATTAAGCGTGACACTGGGCAGCTCCTGGTTGCCTGCTGGCTCTTCTGGGTGCATCTGATCAGGTCCAGTACCATTGTGCAAGTGTGGCTGAATGAAAATGCAGCCTGCCCTTCCGTGGAGGGCTCTGCCTTGCTCCACATTGCCCTGTGGTCTGAGGAGCCTGCGACTGCTGAAGGCTGCTCACTGAGTCACAGAATTGTTGGAAAAACTCATCCAGCCCTGCCCAGGACCTAACGTCACCACATCGGCCAGGCTGTCCTTCAACACTTCCAAAGATGGGGACTCTGCCACTAGCCTGGGTAGTCCATTCCGGGCTGAGATCGCCCTTTCCATGAGGAAGGGCTTCCCAACATCCAACCTAACCCTCCCCTGGTGCAGCTTCAGGCTCTGCCCTTTTGTCCTGTTGCTGGTTGCCTGGGAGAAGAGGCTGAGCCCCACCTGACTATGGCCTCCTTTCAGGTAATTGTAGAGAGGGAGAAGGTCCCCTCTGAGTCTCCTCTTCTCCAGGCTAAACACCACCAGTCCCATCAGCCTTTCCCTCCAGTCCCTTCTCCAGCCTCGTTGCTCCTCTGGACTCTCTCCAGCCCCTCAATCTCTTTCTTTAAGTGAGAGACCCAGAACTGCCCTCAGTACTCAAGGGGAGGCCTCCCCAGTGCCCAGCACCAGGGGAGAATCATGTCCCTAGTCCTGCTGGCCACACTATTTCTGATCCAAGCCAGGATGCCACTGGCCACCTGGGCACCCTGCTGGCTCCTGTTCAGCCAGTTGTCACCCAGTACTGCCACGTCCCTCTCTGCCAGGCTGCTCTCCAGCCACTCACCCCCCAGTTTGTAACTGCAGGGGGTTCTTGTGACCAAAATGTAGGACCCTGCCCTTGGCCTTTTCTCGCAGGTGAAGGCTGAGACACAGAAAACATGGACCAGCTCAGCCTTTCCCGCCTGGTTTGCTGTGGATTCCTACGAGCACGTCGTTTGAAGAGACTGGAGTCTAGAATGTCCTCTGCCAGCCTGCTCTCGAGGCTTCTCTTGGCGCAGCTCAGGATAGAGATGGCTTTCTGAACTGTGAGCACACGTTGCTGGGTCATGTTGAGCTGCTCGCCGGCCAACGACCCCGAGTCCTTCTCTGCAGGGCTGCTCTCGATCCATTTGCTGCCCAGCCTGAGTTTGGGCATTTGCATTTGCAAATCTGTGCAGATGCATTTGCATCGTGCCTCGGGTCCTTAAGGAAAATTCAAGGGCAAACTTTAAATACATCACAAAACCACTTGGAAACTTTCATGTCAGAAGTTCAGCCCATAACAAATGACTCAGCTTCCAGGCAGGTTGCTGGCACTTCCTCTCTCCCGTCGTTCTCCTCCCTCCACAGATTCAGGGTGAACAAAAGTTCGTTGGAAAGGAGTGAAGACAAGTGGAAGCTTGGGTTCTAGACAAGAGGGGATCCCTTTGGCATTGCAGAGACAACGCCCAGTGTAAGCTCTTGGTTAAGCCTCCTGGCTGTTGTGGTGGCTTCAAGCTCAGGTAGGACAGCCCAGAGTTGCCTCATGCTGCCTTGTTTCCAGCACGAGGGGCACATGTTCAGCAGGGCTCTGAATTTTCCCTTTGCGTGTTTCCTCTTGCTGTACTGGGACTGAGCTGGCTGAGCTGGAATTTAGTGAGACAAGAGCTGAACTCTCTCCTGGAGAGCAGCAGACACTCTTCAGCAGGTGTGACAATTCCATCGCTCCTGCTGCCAGTAGTTGTTTTGAAAATGTGGAAGATTCCAAAAGCAAAGGGTACGCTGAGGTTTTACCTTCTTCTCTGCCAGTGTTCCCCTGGAGAGCAAAACGCACTGTTCTTGTGTGTGAGGCTTGCTGAGCTCCGATCCGTTTCAGAGTCGTTACCGGAAGAGGACGAGTTCGAGGGTGCGAAGGGCTCTGGCCTTTTCTGCGCTCCTGTGTGTTTGGCTTCATAGCGGTAGGTCGTGGACGAGGCGTGAGCAAGATGAACTGTTTAGGTCCAAGGGCAAGGGATGTTCACCTTGTACTTGCCCTACAGATGCAGGATTGTTCCTTGCTCCTCCAGATGAAGTGGAAACGGAAGGTACTTGTTGAAATCTCTTACTTCTTTCACGTTGTTGTATTTTTATGTAAATAAAACCGTGACGCGCTGTGGCTCCCTGTGAGGCTGGAGATGGCACGGTTAAGTCTCCAGCTTGATTGATTTGTTTCCTGTGCTGACTTCCAGGCTGCTGCTAAGAGAGATCTGTTTCTGCTTTGCAGAGTTAAAATGCAGTGTGTTAACTTGTGTTCGTGTGTCGACCGATCAGTTAAGGAATGACAGATTGTCTTGTGAAACTGGTTGTTAATACGGAAGCGAAAACCAACCCGGAAGACTCTGGGCTCTGGCTCTTTGTACTCGGTGATGTCTGAAATATTTATGGCTTTTGAAACTCTGCTTACGAGGGACAGTGGGGACCGACGACTGTTCTTCCTAAGTTTGGTTGACCAGACGTGGGGACCGACGACTGTTCTTCCTAAGTTTGGTTAGCCAGACGTGGGGACCGACGACTGTTCTTCCTAAGTTTGGTTGACCAGACGTGGGGACCGACGACTGTTCTTCCTAAGTTTGGTTGACCAGACGTGGGGACCGACGACTGTTCTTCCTAAGTTTGGTTAGCCAGACGTGGGGACCGATGACTGTTCTTCCCACGCCGTGTTTGGTTAGTCAGTCTCCATGGCCTTCCTGCTCTTCTGCAGTGCTCAGCATGAATGTTCCCCTCCTACAGGATCTCCAAATGTGGGTGAATGGTGCTAACGAAAACGGCTTCGTCCTCGTGTCCTTTGGAGCTGGAGTGAAATACCTGTCAGAAGATATAGCGAATAAGTTGGCACATGCTCTGGCAAGGCTGCCTCAGAGAGTGATTTGGAGGTAAGTGAAGCAGCACAAGTACTTGGGGTGACCTGAATCACACTTACTACCAGTTGTGCCATCTCTGTCTGGGGATGCAGAAGCTGAACTTGAGACGGTCTGGTGGCAGGGAGGACCTGGCTCTTGAAAGATGCTCTTTATGGAGCCGTTTGAGTCTCCTGCTAATAAGGAGGAGCAATGAGTCTGTGTCAGAATAAAGCACAGGTTATACTCCAGTATCACAGAACATGAGGGATGGGAAGGGACCTCGTAAGATCACCTAGTTCAATCCCCCTGCCAGAGCAGGACCACCTAGACCGAGTCACACAGGAACATGTGTTGAGGTCATAGCCTAGAAGGACTGGTGTCAGTGAAAAGACAGACTGAGGTTCCAGCGTTTGTGACAGGCTGTCACTGTTTGTGATAAGAAGCCTCCTTAGGGAGCAGGCACAAGGTTCTGCTGATTTAGCCCTCCCCTTCCTTGCTTTTTCTTGCTTTCCTGGGCCGCTTCTGTCTGTAAACACAGCCTCTCACCTGGCTCATCTCCCTTCTCTCTTTCTGTGAGAAGCCTGAGCGGGAAAGGTCTGCAGGAGCACAGATCAGCAGGAAGCTCTCTTGGCTCTCAGAGCATCCGGAGTGAGATCCTCAGCCTCCTGTACGATCCAGCCGCGGCGGCGTCAGCTCTGCCTCACGGGGAGCATAACTCAGAGGAGCTCGCGTGAACCGCTGGCTTCCCAGTAAATGGTGTCTTGCAGTTTACGAGGGCTGTCCTTGCTGTGCTTTCACAGCCGTACCAGCGGTGTGTTGAGCAGCCTGTTCCTTCTGCTGCTGTGGCTAACTGAAATAGAGAACCTCCACAATGAGCAGGAACACTGGCACGGGACTTGGGTAGATGGAGTCAGGACTGGACTAGATGATCTTTCGAGGTCCCTTCCAATCCCTAGTGATTCTAATGATTCTAAGAGCTCATTGTTTTTTGTCTGAGGTACAGCTGCTCTACCTTTGTGTCTGACAAAGCCTGCAGCACTGCCTGGCTTGTAATTATTAGTCCCAGTCGACTGTACTGCTTTTTTATCTTTTTGCTTTGTTTTCCTGGAATATTTTTCCAGTAGGAAATCTCAGCTGATTCAGGTTGTTGTGTGAGCCCTTATTTGACAGATTAAAATTTTCCAGCAAACTTCAGCCATCACCACTGAGTTTCAGGCAGCTGGGCAAGTAAGGAAAATACCGTTGAGTCTTGGTCTAGAGCCCAAGCTTTTAATTATCATAGAATCATTAGGGATTGGAAGGGACCTGGAATGATCATCCAGTCCAATCCCCCTGCAGCAGCAGGATCACCCAGACCAAGTCACACAGGAACACATCCAGGCAGGTCTTAAACATCTCTAGCTTCTTGCCTCATAAGCTGAGCTTCCTCAAAACCTGCTGAGGGCCCGTAGGTCATTGTTTGATTCTCTGGTTTACTGACTGGTGACTCTGCTTCTGCTTAATTTTTTTGCTCTAGGTTTTCAGGGAACAAACCAAGGAATTTAGGCAACAATACGAAGCTTATAGAATGGTTACCACAGAACGACCTCCTCGGTGAGTATTCGTGTCTGGGTCGCGCTCCGGTTCAGGTTGTTCTGCCACTTGGCAGTTGTTACAGAGCTAGGAGGTCCTTTCTGTAATGGGTGCCCTAGGACAAGAATTCAGCCTTTTAGAGAGTTTCAAGATGAAATGAAACACATTAATGATGTTCACCAGAGTCTGCTTTCCCTTTAAGTTAGGGTAGAAGGACATAGTTACTCAAATATGATTTGGCCTAATAAATGGGGGAACTATTTGGAAGTGTCTCCTATACCAGAGAAGCTGTGCAGCTTAAGTAATTATTAATTATGGATTATGTATTATTAGTGATTTAAGCTGCCATTAGTTATTGCAGCTTAAATAATTATTTGAGAAAAGGGCATTTTCTCAAGCATGCCATTTTACGGGACCGATGACTGCAGACCTTTTCTTATGAAAATCCGTGGTGTGGTGTTCACTGGGCTTTCCTTGGAAGAGTGAGAACTGAGTGTACAAAGTTGGTTCACGTTGTATCATACCAAGCCTTGGGGCTTTGCACACTTGTGTCTGTATGCGTTTATTTTCCTCCAAGGAAAGCTCCCCTAGAACTTGGGCTTCTGTTGCAAGCTGATCACATCACAGAATCACAGAACATAGGGATTGGAAGGGACCTCGAAAGATCATCCAGTCCAACCCCCCTACCAGGGCAGGATCCCCTAGATCCAGTTGCGCAGGAACATGGCCAGGCAGGATTTAAACGTCTCCAGAGAAGGAGACTCCACAACATCCCTGAGCAGCCCCTTCCAGGGCTCTGTCAGCCTCATCCAGAAGTTCTTTTTCATATTGATCCTGTGTTCCACCTCACAGCCACTGCCCCATATCCTATCATGAGATGACACTGAGCAGAGCCTGGCTTCATCCTCCTGACACCCACCCTTCACATATATCTAGACATTCATGAGGTCAGCCCTCAGTCTCCTTTTCTCCCAGCTCAAGAGCCCCAGCTCCCTCAGCCTTTCCTCATCAGGGAGACGTTCCCCTCCCTTCATCATCTTCGTGGCTCTGCGCTGGACTCTCTCCTTGAGCTGAGCGGCCCCGAACCGGGCACAATATTCCAGATGTGGTCTCCTTTCTGTTTAACCAATCTGAGGTCCTCCAGGTGTGGAGATGGAAATTAGCATTCACCAAAAGGAGGCTATAGTGTCACTCTGCGTATTTTACTGGTTGTCCTTCCTTCCCCATCAGAGGGTGGCTGAATGCATGGCAGATGCCAGAGGCCGTGGAATATGTGCAGCTGTCTCTGGGATATCCCTCCCTGTTTGTGTGTTTGCAGACCAGCTGCAGCGCTCGATGGGCACGAGTGAATGTTTTAAACACACGTGCGCGTGTGCCCGTCAGCTGGAGTGTTTATTACAACGTAGTGATTAGGCAAATGACTTTCAAAGCAGGTAGATTTGTTTTGCTTCCTGGGTTGCTCTGGGGCGCTCTCCTTTTTTCATTACATAAGGTCGTTATCGTTATTGCCAGGTCTTGCTAGCCTGGAGTAAGGCAGGTCAAGCTTTAGAGAGAGTCTAGCATCAGTTGTCCTCTCATCAACTTGTGTTTAATACGAATAATGAGGAAAAGTGCTCTCTGCCTGCCTCACTCCTACTGCCAAACTGGTTCTGCTCGCCACCTGCAGCTGCTCCGGAGTCAACAACGTCAGTTACTCCATGAACTCCATGAACACAACTCGTGTGCATGACGATTTTCTTTGCATTGGCTGCTTTCTCTTCCTTAGTGGAAGAGGAAACGTTCTAAAGTTCTCCTCCGTGCAGGACTAGATGACCTTTCGAGGTGCCTTCCAATCCCTAATGTTGTGTGATTCTCTGATTGACTTTGGTTTGGTTTGGCCTTCCTGGGCTGCAGCCCTGGAAACATGGTGGCCAATGTGCCGTGCCCGGTTACTTCAGGAGCTTTGCATTAAGGAGACCTAAATGCTTGCTTGGTTGCTTTAAAAGCTTCGTGCCTCTTCTTTTTTCAGGTCACTCTAACATTAAAGCTTTTCTGAGTCACGGAGGTTTGAACAGCATTTTTGAAACCATGTACCACGGGGTCCCAGTGGTGGGGATTCCCCTCTTTGGAGACCATTACGACACCATGACTCGAGTGCAGGCCAAGGGAATGGGCATCTTGCTGAACTGGAAGACCCTCACCGAGAAGGAGTTGTACGAAGCCCTAGTCAAAGTCATTAATGATCCCAGGTATGGAACGAGCGGTCGCTTCTTGCTGTTCCCGTGGTGTTCTGCATTAACTGTGCATGTGCAGAGCCTCGTGCCGGGTCGGGGCGCGCGCGCTGTGATCGATGTCTCTGCGCAGCGGGAGCAGGTCTCTCGCTGCCTGTCCCATTTCACGTGGTTACTCAACATTTAGCAATCTGTCTGTGCTGCCCGAGGGGTCTGGAGCAAAGAACATCTCTGAGAGCCTTTGGGTTTTGGATAGAGATGTGGAGGACTTAAAAAAAGAGTGAACTGGCAACAAAAGTCCCGTGATTTGATTAAAAAAACCAACTACTCTCCTGTTTGGGCCAGCAGTGCCTGTTGTGGCCTGTAGTCCCTCTGCCTCAGGGCAGGAAGGTCACTTGTGCTTGTTGCAGCGACAAGGTACAAATATGAGGACTCCTGTCTCCTTTCTGCACTGTTTTTTTAAGTGATCGTGTGGAATGAGTCAAAGCCTGTCTTGGGAAAGGAGAAACCTGTAAGGAGTGAGCAGAGGAACCGCAGCGAAGGGGAGCGTTGCTGAGGAGGTCTTGATAGCATCAGTGACCTCACCTTTCCCTTGAGCAATTGCCTTTGCGCAGAGGCGAGCCCTGCCCAAGCACCCGGCCCGCCTGGTGGCTGAGGTGAGGAGAGAGGAGCAGGAATTTGGCGTGAGCAGCGTGCTGAGGAGAACACAGAGTTCCAGGCTGAGCTCTGGGCCCAAGTGCAAAAGTCTGTTTGCTGTCAGGCCCAGCTTCTCTCGTGATTCTGTATGTCTCTGGTAATGCAGCTGCACAGTAACGCAGCGGGGCGGGCTCGCGTGTGGTAGGATGTGCTGTGGAGTCGCTGAGGTTCCCCTCTGGCAGCAGGTCAGCTCAGCTTGGCTCTGCGCTGCTTTGCTCAGGGCTGTTCTCTGCTGCTGAGTCTCTCTGCGTTTCCAGCCCGTCGCCATCCACGAGGTGCACAAGCTGATCGTAAGGACAGGTTGTCCGCTGCGCCCACCCCTCTGCGCGTCTGCTTGCAAGGGTCCCGCAGCGCGGAGGCTGCGCTGTATCCACGTGTCTGCGTCGCTGAGAGCACTGATCCTTCCTCTCTTCCCTTCTCGTTCTTCTTCCCCGCAGTTACCGGCAGCGGGCCCAGAGGCTGTCTGAGATCCACAAAGACCAACCCGGTCACCCCGTTAACCGGACTGTGTACTGGATTAACTACATCCTCCGCCACAACGGAGCCCAGCATCTACGTGCCGCTGTTTACAGCATCTCTTTGTATCAGTATTTCTTACTGGATGTTGCCTTTGTCCTGCTCGCGGGTGCTGCCTTACTTTATTACCTGGTGGCCAGGATAGCGCGGTGGGTGCGCAAGCGCGGCGGAGCCGCGTGCTCGGGCGACGGGCACAGCGCCCTCAACGGACATTGCCAGAACGGGATCCCCAACGGCAAGTATCGGCGGAACGGCCACATCAAGCACGAGAAGAAGGTGAAGTGAGCCAACGGCCCCCTGTAAAGTAGTCGTGAATCAGATCAGTAATTGAATTTTATCGCTGTAACTTAGTCTAACAACTACTTAAAACCTCGATAAGCAGTTCTAACACTCCCCTTCGATATGTAATATTATGTGACAAAATTCTACGCAACTAAGGGAAGTCTTAAGAGACAAAAAAGCAGAGGCAAGCACAACCTAAAGTGGAAGAGATTTTTATCCTTAATACTGATGCAGAGAGGTTGTTTTGGCACTGAAGTTTTTAGAAGCCTTAATTCTTTCCAGTTATACAGTGACCGTATTTATGAGTTTTCAGTTTTTAAGAGCTAAACGTGTGTCTCCCAAACGAGGAGAAGTTTCTTTCTATTTGCAGAGGTTGGGTTTTTCTTCCCCCCCCCCCCTTTTTATTTTTCTGATTTTAATATCTCGATCCCGTAGCAGAGAGAACTTTAGTGCTAGTTCCGTTCCCTGCGTTGAAGGTCCGGCACGTTGTGTAAGAACGCTGTTGGAAACAAACCACCTTCCCGGTCCTCGTGCGAGGAGGAGCGAGGCGCGGACTGAGAACACAGACATTTAAAGACAAACCCCAAACCTGTCAGAGGAGCACTGAAGAAAAACGGCTAAATGTGTACTCGTTTTACTGATAAGCTGCATGACTCTTCTGCTCGCTAGCAGTGCTGTGGAGAACGAGGGTCCCGAGCAAGTCCGCAGTTAGGTCCTCACTTCCAATTTCTACGAAACCCTCACGTGTAGGCTTTCTCTGCAGCTAGAATTTACGCCGTGAAAATAATCCGGGGGGTGGGCGGGTCATTTCACTTGAAGGTGTGGCTGTTGGGAAGTAGATTTGCATAACTAATTAAAAAAGACAAACGAAGCAAGCAGCAGCCACAACCCCAGACTGAATCTGGCCCTGCGCTCGGTGCAGAAGGTTGTGCGGTGGCCCGGAGCTGCGCGGAATGCAGCCGCCGCGTGGGCTTTGTGTAAGTAAACCAGCGAAGCCCAGCGAGCGACCACCGCTGCACCCCCAAGCCCCACAGTTGAGTGTCTTTCCTATTAATTCTCATCATTAAGTTCTTTCCTAATTGCGATGTTGTAGCTGTTCTCTTTCAACGGTTGTATCTGAAGGAAACAAACCGGAACCGTTACCTGTGGGTAGTCTGGGCCGCGCAATCCATGTTCCACGTAGTTGCCAATAAGAGTGGTCCGAGGCGGGCCGGGAGGCTGCCCTCCGAGCGGGCGCGCGCCCTTCCTTCCGAGCTCCCGGCGGGACACGTGGGGTGAAGCCCGGCCGCCCCGAGCTTTGCAGAGGCGGCCGTCGCCCCCTTCCCCCGCAGCAATCTCAGTCAATCAGTGTTGCCGACGCGGGGCGCCGGGCGCTAAAATCACACCAGCCCCGCGCGACCAGAGCTGGCAACTATGAGTTTTATTTCCACGTCATTCTGTTTACTTGGAATTTGCACTACACGCGTTGGGAGTGTGCGCTTGTATTTATTCGCCGTTCGAGATCCCAGGGCTGAGAGAGGAAGGGACAGGGAAAACCCACGTAGCCGGTGTCGCCACTAACACAAGAGGAGTTGGGATGCTTTTGCAGGAGCGCCGAGGCCACCTCCATACACAGTGATGCAATGTTTCGCCGCCGTCCCAGCGGGAGCCTCTGTCCCGTAGCAATACCCAGCAGTGCAGGTAGGTTTCCGGTGTACAGCCCCGCTGCGTGCGCTGCTTTCCGAATACTTGAAGAAAACGGTGTTAGAAACAAGCCCAGTCGCTCTTCCTTTCACAATCTTGCCAGTGCGCGGCACGCGGAGGAGCACGCAGAGGCGATGAGCGGTGGGGTGGTACCATGACTCCGAGTGTATGAGTGGCTTGGTTTCAGACGGCTTCTCTTTTCATTTTGGCGTTGGAGAAGGTACAAAAGCACTGACCGGATGATTAAGCAGAATTTAATCTCCACTGTGATACCACTTAAGCAATAAACATGGATTTAATAGAGACACTCTGTCGTTGGGTGTGTGTGTTTTCGCTCCGATGGACGCTGTGTCGGCGTGGGCGCGTGTGTCTGCCAGTCCTTGCTTTCGAGTCCCTGCCGTGGTGCGGGACATCAGTGAGACTGTTTGGTGGGTGTTGGAGCATGGAATCAAAAGCCAAGGTGCTAGACCAGAGCTCTTTTGTGGGGCAGCTTAAACTTGGCAGAGTTTATTCCTGGTGAGGAGAGCAGCGTAGGAGAAAGGGACCTGGGCGTCCTGGTGGCCAGCAATAGGCCCTTGTGGCCAAGAAGGCCAATGGCATCCTGGGGTCGATCAGAAGGCAAGTGGTTAGCAGATGAATAAAGGTTCTCCTGCCCTCTGAGACCACATCTGGGATCTTGTGTCCAGTTCTGGGTCCCTCACTTCGAGAGGGTGACAGAAGTGCTGGAGGGAGTCCAGCACAGAGCCACAGAGATGATGGAGGGAGGGGAGCGTCAACCTGCTGATGAAAGGCTGACGGAGCTGGGGCTCCTGAGCTGGGACAAGAGGAGACTGAGGGGTGACCTCATTGATGTTTATCAATGTGTGAAAGGTGGATGCCATGCTCTGCCCAGGGTCATGTAATGATAGAACAAGGGGCTGTGGGTGTGAGCTGGAACACAGGAAGTTCTACATCAGTATGAGAAGGACCTTCTTCCTGGTCAAGGGTGACAGAGCTCTGGAAGGGGCTGCCCAGGAGTGCTGTGGAGTCTCCTTCTCGGGAGGTATTTAAAACCCACCAGAACATGTTCCTGTGCCCCTGGATCTAGGGGATCCTGCTGTGCTGGGGGGGTTTGCCTGGATGATCTTTCAAGGTCCCTTCCAATCCCTGATGTTCTGTGATTCTGTGCTGTTGGGTGCTGGTCTAGAGAAGGGTTTAGTGTGAGGTGTTCACACCACTAAGCAGATGTTCTGTGTTGCTGCTCGTAGTTTCCTGTTACTAAACCAGTAAGAGACTGGAGTGCACCTCACAATGGGTGCATCTCTTGTACCCAAAGTGGGAGATGGAGTTGCTGGTGTGTGTCCATGCATCTGGTGAGGGTTTGCTGCAGGACGAACCGGAGTTCTGTGTAACGAATCACCCGAGCCTGTTGAAATGACCATCTGGGAGCATTCCTGCAGGAGAATGACTTGAGAGTCATCCTGGACGAGGTGAAGGTCAGCACTTTAACTTGTGGTGTGTGCTTCTAGTCTGTTACAGGAAGAAATCTTGCAGGTGTCCCGGAACGAGGAGGTTGTTCCTCAGGACGGTGAGGTAACGCAGCCGAACGCGCAGGTACCGGTGGTTTCCTCCTTCCGAGCGAAATGTTTCACCGTGGACAACGAACGGGTGAAACTGAGGTTGGGAAACCGTGGAGGAGCGGGTGTGAATTGAGATGTTTGTGATGAGTTGGGGATGGGTTCCTGGCCCCGCTCTGCCCGACCCAGCGTTGCACTGGCAGGGCCCGGTAGCGTAACAATTAGCTCTGGAGAGAGCAGGGCCGTGTTGTGTGCGTTGGTCTGTGCGGGCAGAGGACGCAGACCTGCGCTGGCTGTCAGAGCCAGACGGGGCGGACAGGAGGTGGGAACCCCTGACCCTGCTCAGGAGCTTGGTTACGAAGGTGGGAGAGAGGCGGCTGCTTTGAGCTGAGCTGCCTCCCACAGGAAGCACTCGGTGTCCTCTTGGATGTCTGAACGCGCGAAGCTCTCTTCCAGCCAGAGAGGGTGGTTCTGTGTGAGCCCAGGGCAAAACCGTGCTGTTGGTACCGTGCTGGGCCTCGAGACCGTCGGCGGGAGCTCACAGGGTAAATGTGGACTGAGCGTTAAACCAGGTGCCAGCATCCGCGCTTGGACGCTTCCGCAGGGTTTCTCTTCCTGCTGTTGGTGCTTCTCGTTGCGGCCAACGCTTCTGCAGCCGTCTCCTTGTGGCAGGAAGCGCCGAGTGCCTCTGGCAGCCTCGGAGGAGGCCACTTTTCTCCTTCAGAACACACAAAACTTGTTTACTTCTCAGAACTGGGCAGCAGAGACGTGGTAATTTCAGCTGCGGGCTTCGAATACATTCCCTCCGTGGACTCTGGTGAGATTCAGAGCAGGGAGAAATCTTCCAGCTCCAGGAGAGCCCTGCTGAGAGAACTCTTTGTGAGAAGACACCTCTAGGAAAGATAGGTGGCTGCAAGGAGCTGCAGCACGTGCCTGCGGTCCTTGTCTCTTGTGCTCCTGCTTTTCTAGTCTTCACCTTTGTGTCTCCCTTGCTGTCTGTTGCTGTGTGCTCCTCCTCAGTGCTTTCTCACTGCTTGTGTGGAAAGCCCAGGCTGACCCCTTCCACCTTCTGGGGAGGCCCTTCTGTCTCCACAGGGAACGTCTCCGCGCTCAGCGCCAAGACGGTACCTTTGCTGCTGGGGTTTCGGTGCAGATACCAGCTTGCAGTGCTGCGGCCGTCACCCGTGCGGTGTTTGCTCTGCCCGTCCTTTCTGTTGTTCTTGGCTCTGCAGCTCCTCTCTGACATTCCAGAACAAGGTGCAGCGTCGAGTCTTCTGGCGTAACGGGGAGAGGGTGCACGAATCAGATCGTGGTTCTACGGGAAACAGACGAGTGAGGGCTGTTTGAGGTGAAATGGGTATGGAATTTGTGAGTGGCCGTGGGGCGCAGCAACGGCAGCTCCTCTTTGTTCCTGGATCCCATCGCTCGTTACTCGGGCGCAAGAGCTTTTATGTTGTGTGTGACACCTTGCTGCCGGCCGCTCGTTCTGCCGTGAAGCCCAGCTCGCCGGCTCCTTGGTGGTGCGGACACGTCTGTTTGTGGAGCAACACGAGGCAGGTCCAAAACAACCCTGTGGGAATAAACTGTCGGTTGCTCCCTGGTTGTTCCTTTTTCAGAGCAGCCTTGCCGAAGCAGACAGGGCGGTGAAGAAAGCGCTGGGTGAGGAGCGACACGCGGTGAGGCGGCGCGTGACTCTGCCCTCGCCGCTGGCGTACGGCTCTTGGGATTCCTGAAAGGCTCACCGGTTGCCCTGACTCATTTCTAAGTGAGTATGTAGTGGGCATCGAGGTGAAAGCATCTCAGGTCAACAACAGGCATTCCTGCCCGTTCACATTCCTGTGTGACTGCATCTGGGGGATCCTGCTGTGGCAGGGGGATTGGACTGGATGGTCTTTGGAGGTCCCTTCCCAGGTCTTTGGAGGTCCCTTCCCAGGTCTTTGGAGGTCCCTTCCCATCCCTGATGTTCTGGGATTCCAGCCTGTTGGTGGGACTGCTGATGGAATTGCTGGAGAAGATTTTGGCTTAGAGGGTCCTGAGAAATGTTGGAGTGTCTCTGTGTAGCCCAAGAGATCACCTTCTCTGGAGGTGTTTATCCCCCCTGGCCATGTTCCTGTGTGACTGGATCTAGGGGATCCTGCTGTGGTGGGGGGATTGGACTGGATGATCTTTGTTCTTCACCACATGCTGGGCTCTTTGGATGCTGACATCTTTGGCCTTCTCTGAGCATATTCTCAGATCACAGCGAAGGAGTGAGGGTGATGCCTTCTGCTTTTGTGGGTGCGTTGTGGCAGAGCTGCCAGCCTGCTGGTGACCCCTGGGTGACTTTGGGGCGAGAAGCAGCTGTTTGGTCGTGATGAGTGCTGCTCTCTTGCGTGTCTTTCGTCACAGTGCCCAGTCAGGCCAGGATGACCACGCGTCGGTGTTTTGCAAGTGGATCCTGTGAGCACTTGTTTTTCTCATCTCTTGGTCAACCTTCTCCCTGGCTTCTTTGTTCTGTTGTTTTATGGTGGGAAGAGTCCGAGTGGCCAGTGCAAGGCCGTTCCCCTGTGCTGGTAACGTCAGTGACAGCTGCTGGAGGGTAGTTCTGAGGAGGTGGTCTGGTCCCACTACCCTGGGCTTGGCCAGCAGCTCCTCCTCAGAAGTAACTGGTCCCTGGGCTGTAGAAAGAGCAAAGGCCCCTCACACAGAACGTGCTTGTAGTCCAGGAGGTAGAATGATCTACCTGGCTCCTGAGTGTAGTTCACCCACCTTGTGCCCCTCCAGAAATGTGCTGGGTGTTTGTAGCTGGTGTAACGTGCTGCCAGATCTTGAGGGTGATGCGGGAGAAGGTGGGCACCTTGTGCCAAGTGGGAGCTCTTGAGGGCAGGGTGCCCTTACCTGAATCGCCAGGATCTTCACAAATTGAGGCTAACTTGAAGGTCCCCCTTCAGCATCCTTCTGGGGTGGCAAGAAGTCCCAGCTGAACTTTTGTGGCCCCTCAGGTCAAGAAGGACACACAACTGCTGGAGAGAGTCCAGCACAGAGCCACAGGGATGATGCAGGGAGTCCTGGGAGCATCTCCCTGCTGAGGGAGCTGAGGCTTTTGAGCTGGGAGAAAAGGAGCCTGAGGGGTGACCTCATGAATGCTGGTAAAGATGAGAAGGGTGGGTGTCAGGAGGATGGAGCCAGGCTCTGCTCAGGGGCACCCAGTGGTAGGACAAGGGGCAGTGGGTGTGAGCTGGAACACAGGAGGTTCCACATCAGTGTGAGAAAGGACCTTCTTCACGGTGAGGGTGGCAGAGCCCTGGCAGGGGCTGCCCAGGGGGTTGTGGAGTCTCCTTCTCTGGAGACATTTCAAACCCTCCTGGACATGTTCCTGTGTGACTGGATCTAGGGGATCCTGCTGTGTTGGGGGTATTGGACTGGATGATCTTTGGAGGTCCCTTCCCTAGTGTTTGGTGATTCTGTGATCCTTCATTAGACACAAGATGGGTTAATTTCGGGGGTGGGACCACCAGCAGCCGTGTCCGTGCTCTCCATGCCAGCCCCTCCGTGCTGCGGCTAGAGCTGCTCTTCCCAGAAGCTGGAAGCACCAGCATCCCGCGGAGCGTTTCCCTGCAGCAGCCTCTTAGAAACTCGCTGCTCGTGTTTTTTCCTGTCCATCTCTCTTCTCTCCCCTCCCCATCGCGATCCTGCAGCCTCCTGTTGTGTCGCCGAGCTGCTGCCTTTGCCGGGGCTGCGCTGCCACCTGCGGGAGGCGGCTGGGAAGGAGCGATTCCCCGTGAGAGTTCTCTGCCTCCGCCTGCGGAGCAGACGCGGGCCGGGCGGTCACAGAGCTCAGTTCAGGTTTTTCACTCCAGCTGCTTCCTTCAGTTGAAGCTCTCTGCAAGCTGCGGCTCCAGACCGGTGTGGGATGATTCGCGTGGCCGATGGATTCCCCCCGGGACAAGTTCACCCCGGATTTTGTTTGTACAGATGTGGCTGTGGCCCCGCAGTGCTTTTGCCTTCGCGCTTGGGTAGCGCAGCAGGACGTTGGTGCCCGGCAGGCCGGGCAGTGGGACTGTTTGTGTGCGGGGAAGACGATCAGAAGGAAGGTGAAGGCATGTCCTGGGCATGGCCTGACGCTCCCGGGGGTGCTTGCGACTCAAAGAACAGTTCAGCTGCCGTGCGAAGCCAGAAGCTGCGAACGTGCGGGTCCGTCACTGCGTCTGGGAGGGCAGAGACAACCCGCAGGTGCAGGGCTCCTCACTTAAAGTAGGAGATTGAGGGGCTCAGAGGGTCCAGAGGAGCAATGAAACTGGTGAGGGGACTGGAGGGAAAGGCTCATGGGGAGAGGCTGAGGGGGCTGGGGGGGTTCAGCCTGGAGAAGAGGAGACTCGGGGGGGACCTTCTCCCTCTCTTCAACTCCCTGAAGGGAGGTTGTAGTCAGGTGGGGGTCAGGCTCTTCTCCCAGGTGACTAGCAGGACAAGAGGGCAGAGCCTGAAGCTTCGGCGGGGGGGTCAGGTTGGATGTCAGGAAGCCCTTCCTCATGGAAAGGGTGATCAGAGCCTGGACTGGCCTGCCCAGGGCAGTGGGGGAGTCCCCATCCCTGGAGGTGTTTAGGGCCAGCCTGGCTGTTGCCCTCAGTGCCCTGGTCTGGCTGCTGGGGTGATGTTAGGTCCTGGGCAGGGCTGGCTGAGCTCAGGGGCTTCTCCAGCCTCAGTCCTTCTGTGATTCTCTAATTCTGCTGAAGTGTTGCTCTGCTGGCCCCAGTAGATCTCTTCCTGAAATTCACACATGAAACCCTGCCTCTCCTGCAGTGAATCCAAACTTGGCCGGTTTTGGGTGCCGCTGCTCTCCCTGTGTCTGAAGGTAAATCCATGAAAACGTGTGTCGAGGGGCTGATGAGTGTAAACGGCTGAAGAACAGGGCTGTGAGGCTGGAGGTGGCACTGGGAGGCATCTCTGTCTTCCATAGTGAGGACCTGGAGCTGGATGGGGGAAATGGCCTTGTGCTGCTCCAGGGGAGGTTCAGGCTGGGTGTCAGGAGCAATTTCTTTCCTGAAAGGGCTGTCAGGCTCTGGAGCAGCTGCTCAGGGTCGAGTCCCCATCCCTGGAGGTGTTTAAGAGAAGGGTAGATGTTGCGTTGGGGGCCCGGGTTTGG
Source organism: Rhinopomastus cyanomelas (assembly GCA_013400115.1). Classification (NCBI taxonomy): domain Eukaryota; kingdom Metazoa; phylum Chordata; class Aves; order Bucerotiformes; family Rhinopomastidae; genus Rhinopomastus; species Rhinopomastus cyanomelas. The sequence continues at coordinate 215,868 of VXBP01004239.1, forward strand.
TGGTGCTGATAGGGCTGGGAAAAGGTCGGGCTTGATGTTCCTGAAGGTCTCTTGTGTGACACAAAAGGAGTCCTCGGGGATCCACGTCTGGTGAGGGAGTCAGTCAGCGGCTTCAGCTGCAGACAGCTTACGTGTGCGGGACCAACCGCGTGTGAGGACCAGAACAGGCCAAGTGCATGGCCTCACGGTTCGTTCCCCAGCCTGTCACCATCTCCTGGAGCGTCGCTGCGTCCATCCTGCTCCCCTGCAAACCAGAGACACTTCTGGTAGGGATCATAAACCCAGCTGGGGGAGCTGGGGACTGGCTGTCAGTCAGAGGGAGGGCGATGCCACTGCTGGCTGGTGAAGCTGCTCCTCTGCTCTGACTCCTGACGTCCCCAGCGGCAGCTGACAGAGCGGTGATGGAAGGCCGACAGCCTGCGTTACTGCAGCGGGGAGATGGGACACGCAAAGTGAGCAAGGGATCCGTTCAGCAGGGCCCTGTCTGCTTGCCAGGAGCCCTGCGGCTGCTCCAGCGAAGCCGCGTCAGATTCTTCTCCTGCCCTGAACTGGGGGCACGGAGGCAGGAGAGCCCTGACTGCAAAACCCGCTCCGTGCGGCCAGAGGCTGCCCGACAGCGGTGGAGGTTCTCGGAGCAGCTCCGGCGAGCACCCAGCTCTGGAGTGAACCCTTGAGGACAGCTCAGAGCAAACAGACCCTCCTTTCCTTACGGCCTCGTCACGCTCACGGCCAGGAGCCAGCTCCATGGGAACCACCTAAAGATGGTCTCCACCAGCTCCACAGACCGGAGGAGAAGAGTGAGAACAATGGATCAAGACAGCTGTTGTGGTCCCCACCGGGTAACCAACCCCTGTCTCTACAAAAACGTTTACAGCAGTTATTAGGTCACAAATAAGTACAAGCAGCAGAGTGACTGCAAAACCAAATGCATAAGTGTTTGTGGAATCAATTGCTGCAGCAGGCGCAGAGGTTTCTGTTCCAGTGCTCCTCAGTGCCCTCTGAGGATGTGGAGAACGTCTGTGGATCTGCTGGTGACAGGAGCCTAACAGGGGTTGCTCTGTTGTCCCCTTTGAGGTTACCTCAGAGTCAGGCTTCATGGAACATTAGGGGTTGGGGGGACCCCAGGTCCCTTTCTCTTTTAATTACAGGGAGAACAAGAACTACAGACCCCGCTGCTGTTTCAGAAAAGCTGCTTTATTTTGTGTAAGAGATCAGGATTCAGGTAGACATTTAGTGTCCAGGTCTGGGCCCCTCAGTTCCAGGAGGACACAGAGCTGCTGGAGAGAGGCCAGCACAGAGCCACAGAGATGATGAAGGGAGGGGAGCATCTCCCTGCTGAGGAGAGGCTGAGGGAGCTGGGGCTCTGGAGCTGGGAAAACGGAGACTGAGGGATGACTTCATTAATGTTGATAAAGATGTGAAAGGTGGGTGTCAGGAGGATGGAGCCAGGCTCTGCTCAGGGGCATCTAATGATAGGACAAGGGGCAGTGAGTGTGAGCTGGAACACAGGAGGTTCCCCATCAATGTGAGAAGGACCTTCTTCCCAGTGAGGGTGACAGAGCCCTGGAAGGGGCTGCCCAGGGGCGTTGTGCAGCCCCCCAGAGCAGGGTCCGATTCCCATTTCTGATGAGTTGCTGTCTGTGCAAAATAGCTGCAGCAGGACTGATGGAGGTGGGTCCAGGAAGAGCAGAAGAACCCCCTTTTGTGGGTGTGTGTGTGTGACACGGCGGGTTCCGCCGGCAAGGAGCGCCTGCCGTGGGGCTCCGGGAGCAGCTCATCAGCATTCAGCTCCCGCGGCGATCTGAACACCGGCGAATTTCCTAGTCCAGTGACTTCCCGAGCTGCTGCTGGAGGGCTCCCAGGAGCAGCCCCAGCGTGACCCTGTGCAGTGTCTTTTTTGCTGGGAAGATGGCCTGTCAGTCGCGGGCTCTCGCAGCGCATCGGGGACGAGCCAGGGACCAGAGCTCACGCGCGCGGGAGTCTGCTGTGAGTCAGCAGATGAGAAGGGCTTCGCTTTAACTTTTCTTTGTGCTTAAACGTCGACAAGGCAGCGGGTTCTCTTTCTCCTCGTGTTCTCAGAGCAGCGGCTTGGTGGAGGGGTTGGACTGGGTGTGGAGTCCTGTCTGTTCTTTGCCCTTGGCTATGGACAAGGTAGCCAGCCTCTGGCTCCTGTGAGCCCCGGCTTTTGGTGGCATCGTTCTGAGCAAACGCCTTGGTGTGAGAGCTGCCTCTGACCTCTGTAAGCGCTTGGGGTTCTGTGTTTCGGTGATAACCACGAGCCAGCAGCGAAACAAGGGCAGGTTCTGCAGCCGCAGCCCTCGAGGTGTGGATTAAGAGTCACTAACTACCCTGAAGTCCACCAGCTGCACGTCATCTCATCCAGGAGTGGCCTCCCGCTCCGCACACTGGAAGGTTTTATGGCTGCCTAGCGTGGGGTGTCTGCTCCAAGGGCAGGAAGCAGCTCCCTGGCTTCTGCCGCGTCGCCCGGGGGACTGACCTTCCTGCTGGGAGAGCAGCCTGTCAGTGGGAGCTGCAGGGGCTCCTGCCTCCAGGCTGAGTTTAGCCCGCACACCCCCACGGCCTCCCAGCCCGGACGGATCGTTGCTGCGGGGCTCACGATGGAGCTCGATGTTCACGTCCGTGTGAGCAGGGTGTGAATGATTAAGGCCGTGCCGCAGCGGCGCAGCCTGAGCTGTCCACACAGACCAGGTGGGTCGGTGCTTCGGGGTGCTGGCCCACCAGCTCTTCAGCCACCTTGCCACTTCCTTGACCCGTGATGTGTCTTCTCTTCCCACACTCTTGGTCCTTTTGGGCTCTGCCTGTACTCACTGGTGCTGGACATCCTCCAAGACCTTGGGGTTGGGTCTCCTGGCCTGGGGCTGCAGCTGAGTGGGGCTGTCTCATCGCTAGAGTTATCTGCCGCGTGTGTGACTCGTTGTGGCCCTCTAAGAGTTGTGGCAGAGACAGCTCCTCTCCCCAGGAGTCCCAGGCTGGGGAAGGAAGTGCACAGTGTGTGGTGACCAGGAAGTCAGTGCCGGGGGCCGGTTGTCTTGTCTGCCTGGCAGCATCTGCTCGCTGGAACAAGCAGCTTCTACAAGGTTCTGCGCTCTACTTGACCTCGTGGCCAGCGATAAATCCTTTCCAGCTTTAACTCTTGGTCTGGGCCGCCTGTCAGCACTAAATTACATTAAGAGCAGCCATGAACCATGTGGATGCCGAAGGATCTGGCAGTGACAACTGTGAAACAAACCCCCAGGAGCGCCTGCACCCACGATCACAGCTCTAAGCGCAGCCTCTAGCGTGAAGACCGCTCCCTTGATGGGCAGCGTCTGAGTCTGCATCCAGCTGGTGAGGCTGGAAGGAACCCTAAAGATCACAGAATCCCAGAACATGAGGGATTGGAAGGGACCTTGAAAGATCATCCAGTCCAATCCCCCCACCACAGCAGGATCCCCTAGATCCAGTCACACAGGAACATGGCCAGGTGGGTTTTAAATGTCTCCAGAGAAGGAGACTCCACAACCCCCCCGGGCAGCCCCTTCCAGTGCTCTGGCACCCTCACTGGGAAGGAGGTCCTTGTCATATTGATGGGGAATCTCCTCTATTCCCACTCACACTCACTGCCCCTTGTCCTGTCACTAGATGCCCCTGAGCAGAGCCTGGCTCCATCCTCCTGACACCCACCCTTCACATATTTATCAACATCTGTTCAGGTTGGAAGGAACCGTAAAGATCATCCGGTCCAAGGCCCTGCCAGTCTCCCTCCTGTGTGACACGCTGGAAAGCTCTTCTCTCCTTTCCCTTTCTTCTCTGCAACAGTGAGTAACCCACGTGAACTCGTGGCCCTTTGCTGGGCTTTAATGTTCAGCTGCTCTGCCTTTCAGGTGGTAGAGGAGGTTTGGGAGGCTGGAGGGACCTGGATGCTGTAGTTACAGAGCCCTTAAACCCCCCTGGTCACAGCTGGAGGATACGAGGGGCCTGCCCAGGACGTGATCTGAGGCAGTAGGTCGTGCACGTGGCTCCTCTCCCCTGTAGGATCTATGTTTATTAAAAGCACCTCCTGACCCCGCTGAGGTGGGGGGCTGGACTGGGTGATCTCTCCAGGTCCCTTCCAACCCCCAATGTTCTGTGGGTCCGTGAGCAGCTGACTGAGAATCCCTCGGGATGCTTTTGCTCAGAAAAGCGAGTGAGGAGCGACACCTGAAAGCCCTTGTGACCCTGGGCAGTGCTGCCCAGGGCATCCGTTCCCTGACCCCAGCGGGGAGCTGCGCTGTTGGCTCCAGGGCTGGTCGGTGGGAAGGTAAGTGCCCTGGCTTTGGGTTGGGTCTGCTGATTTGGGGGCCTTGAACACGTGTTTCTGTGCGTGGGGTGGGAAGTGGAGAGTGTGTGTGGGGTGCACAGCAGCTGCTCTTTCTGGAGGGGACAGTGGCCAGGATAGGGAAGCTTGGAGCCTGGGTCTGTGTTTCTGGAGAAACTGGGGCAGGTAACTCAGCAAAAGGTGAGGAATCAGGGGCATCTAATGACAGGACCAGGGGCAGTGGGTGTCAGCTGGAACACGGGAGGTGCCACATCAGTCTGAGGAGGAACATGTTCACAGTGAGGGGCTGCCCAGGGGGGTTGTGGAGTCTCCTTCTCTGGAGATGTTTAAAACCCTCCTGGCCATGTTCCTGTGTGACTGGATCTAGGGGATCCTGCTGTGGGCAGAGGGATTGGACTGGATGGTCTTTTGAGGTCCCTTCCAGTCCCTCATGTTCAGTGATTCACTGACACCTGAACATAACAGTAAATGAGCCAGGTGGCCCTGTGGAGGTTCTTAGCTGGGTGTGTGAGGGGGAGGGCAACGGGGCTTTCACCTCTGCTGGCCTCCCTGCCACCACTCTTGTCATGCATCTCATACGTCTAGAAGACTCGGATTGTTTAAAAGAAAATGTAAGAAGGAAGGAAAGGCACCTGGATTGGTGACAGCTAAAGAAAGCAGTTCTGCCACTGGGAGCATTTGAACTTGAAGCAGGAGACACAGGAGTTAGGGCTCTTCTGCACAGGATGCTTTTACATCCCAGCCCAGGGAAGCAGAGTGGAGGAGGAATCCTCTTCTGAGGGTGTTTTCCCTTCTGTTTTTCCAAAATTAATCCATCTTGTGTCTAATGAAGAATCACAGACTCACAGAACATGAGGGGCTGGAAGGGACCTCAAAAGATCATCCAGTCCAATCCCCCTGCCACAGCAGGATCCCCTAGGTCCAGTTGCACAGGGACATGGCCGGGGGGGTTTTCTTGTCGGTTCTGATGGTGCCACCTGCCTTGGCTCGCCCCCCTGCATCACCTTGAGCTGGCACTGGTTTTCATCTGGAGGCACCGGGTCATCTCTTTGAAGAAGATTGAAAGGAATTGATTGCCCAGGCTCAAGTCCCTGCTCTTCCCAGCGGCGGACGCGTTTCAGCGCGCTGTGTGGCGGTTGCTGGAAGTAGCTGAAGTCTGCAGAGGACGAACTGGGATCCATTAACAGGTTCAGCCCAGTTTGTCATTCAGCTCCTGACCCGAGGGAGGCAGAGGGCAGCTCTGCTTTGCTTCCCAGCAGATGCCCTTCCCTGAACTGGGCGTCTGAACGGTGGGAGTCCTGCAGAACGTCCGGCAGCGTCGCTGAGGTCCTCATGGTGCTCCTGGTGCAGGTTGCCTTCGCGGACTGGGATGTTCAGAAGTAGTCAGAGAGGGGCTGGTTTAGGAAAGGAGAGCTGGTGCCTCCCCGGGAGATTTGCTGTGGAGGCATCAGGCAGCAGAAATGAGCACGGAGAGGAAGTCGGTCGGGATGGAAACGCAGGGGTAACAGAGTAGGTCTTGGTGCTGGGAGGTGGCGGTTTGTGCTGGGGCCACTGGAAGGCACCACAGGGGTTGGCTTTGGGTCTCGGTCTGACATTGGCCGCAGGGAGTTTTGCAGCAAGAAAACCTCTTGGTTGCTTCAGCTCCCTGTCACGGAGCAGGGAACCAGGAGGTGGTTTTGGGGGTTTTAAAGCAGATTGGTTATGAAATTTTAAACACTTCACGTTGCAGAACAATTTCTCTTTGCTTGCTTGGTGTGATTGCACAGAGCTCCCCAGGAAGGTGCGCGGGAGCCACAGCGTCGTTACAGACCGGCTCCCTTGGGGGGTCATCCTCTCCTCTGTGAGGGTGTTTAATTGTCGCCGATGCTCGTGGGATCTGGGTGTCTGTGGAGGGAGCGAAGACTGACACCGAGGTGAGTCCCTGGCTGAGGCAAACACGGTGAAACAAAAGGGGAAATAATCAAAAATATTTGGTAAATAAAGATCTGCCTTCTGGTAAGTTCTGTAGGACCTCAGCCCCACATACATCCAGCTCTTGCTTGTTGTTCAGATCATAACGTGAAGGGAAGTGAAATTAATGTTGATAAAGATGTGAGGGGTGGGTGTCAGGAGGGTGGAGCCAGGCTCTGCTCAGGGGCATCTAATAACAGGACAAGGGGCAGTGGGTGTCAGCTGGAACAGAGGAGGTTCTACCTAGGTTTGAGAAGGACCCTCTTCCCAGTGAGGGTGACAGAGCCCTGGAAGGGGCTGTCCAGGGGGTTGTGGAGTCTCCTTCTCTGCGGACATTTGAAACCTGCCTGGGTATGGCCCTGTGCAACTGGATCGAGGGGATCCTGCTGTGGCAGGGGGACTGGACTGGATGATCTTTGGAGGTCGCTTCCAGTCCCTGATGTTCTGTGATGCTGTGACCATGGCATGTGATTCTGTCCCAAATACAAAGGTCTTTGTTCAGCCCCCTCAGCCGTTTATGGACTTGCCAGTTAGAGTCAGGAATCTCCCTCCATCCATCACTGAACCTTCCTCTCGCTGGGAAGAAACCCAAGTGAACAGGGTGGCTCTAAGGAGCAGCTGGGAAAGGCAGGGGACCTTCCGTCATACCTGACCTTGTGTGTCAACCTGTGGTGCATGTTTGGAAGAGCTCCACCAGCCCTTCACCAAGGAAAACTCAGGCAGGAAGGCTGAGTGAGCCGGGAGCGGCCGCTGCTTCAGGCAGAGCCCGTTTTGGGGCAGCGGAGGGCTTCAGCCACCGTTTCCACATGGTTTCCTTTCCCACCCAGGGAACAGGAAGGGAGCACGAGAGCTGGACAAGAAAGGACAAGGACTCGTGAGGGACAGCAAGCTGTCTGTTTCATTTTCCCCAGTCAGCTCTTCGTGTGGGTGGCTAAAAGCCTTTAGGACCCAGAGCAGCAGACCGGCGCGTGGCCGCGAGGGCTGTTTGGAGCTGTCCGACTCCACTGATAACTGATAATTAGGACAGGAATCTGATGGCTTTTTCCTTTGGAAGAACCTACGAGTCTTCTTCCTTTTTTTTCAAATAATGACAGGCTCTAAGTCCTGAAATATTTTCCCTACCACGTCTGCCTCGTCGGAGAGTGTCAGGCGGAGCTGGCAGGAAGCCAGAGCTGGCATTAAGATGCCAGCAATGTCATTTCCAATTTGCTAACGGTAAAAGCTGCAGCGAGGGGTAATTTGCTCCTCCGGGAGGCTCGCGCTAAGGATCCGTGGCTCCGGTCTGATTTAACCTCGTTCTGACACCGGTCTGTAAAACAAATGGATCTTTTATGGTAAAAAGGAGGCACCTTGTGGTGTTCTAGGGGAGAAAAATCAGCGTCTCGTAACTCCGAGCCACCTTCACAGCAGCTGGGACCGGCTGACATCGGCCCCTTCGAACGCTCCTCAAACAGAGGAGCGAAGGCGGCTGGTGCGAGAGGGAGCTCTCGCTGGGCTCCAACATCCGCAGCTCAGCCTCGCCCAGGCTAATGCTCCTGCCCGGGAAGAGGAGGAGGATGGAGGCAGAGGATGAGGCCGCTGGTGCTGTAGGAGCTGCTGAGTCAGTGCGTGACGTGAGAAGAGCAGGTTGTGGCTGGAAGCCGGGGAGGAGGGTTGAAGGAGAGACGCTCTGGACAACACACCACCGGCAGCGTTTATTCTGCGGCAGTGAGAAGAACCGCTGGTCAGGTGTGTGCACATCGACTGTTAAGGTCAATCCCAACAAACACAGGCCTGGACCTCCCTCGCCACCCCCCCAACCAAAAAGACTTCGATCAGAGTTACTGTTATGTCCTTTCTGGTTTCAGTACTGAGCGGTTCCTGGGCTGCGCTTGCCGCTGTCACGTAGGAGGGGCACGGAAAAGGAACGCAGGAAGGAGCTTGGGTGAGCCAGTGAAGAGTTGCTTCAGCTCTCTCGAGGGCCTGACAGCAGTCCAGAGATGCTAAGGAGTCTTACAGAAGTTGTCCAGTCACTGGGGCGCCAGGCGCTGCAGAAGCTGTGTTGCCTGCGAGTCCTGACTTCTTCTTGGCAGCTTTTCTGGGTGGGCTAGTGGTGGAGGCGTCGCATCCATGGGCAGGTCCTCGCCATTGCAGCCACGCTGGAAGGGTGAACTGGAAGGAAAAGAAGAGATGTTAAAGGCAACGTGAGGCTCTGCTTTTCTACTGACCTGTTGGAGAGCAGTGCAGGAGAAAGAGATTTGAGGGTGCTGGTGGGCAGCAGGGTGGCTAGCAGCCAACAATGGGCTCTTGTGGCCAAGAAGGCCAATGGCATCCTGGGGTTGATCGGAAGGCAGGTGGTTAGCAGATCAAGTGAGGTTGTCTTCCCCATCTGCTCTGCCCTGGTGAGACCACATCTGGAATCTTGTGTCCAGTTCTGGGCCCCTCAGCTCCAGAAGGACACAGAGCTGCTGGAGAGAGTGCAGTGCAGAGCCACAGGGATGATGAAGGGAGGGGAGCATCTCCCTGGTGAGGAAAGGCTGAGGGAACTGGAGCTCTTGAGCTGGGAGAAGAGGAGATTGAGGGGTGACCTCATTAATGTTGATAAATATGTGAAGGGTGGGTGTCAGGAGGATGGAGCCAGGCTCTGCTCAGGGGCATCCCCTAGTCAGCTGGAACACAGGAGGTTCTAGATCAGTGTGAGAAGGACCTTCTTCACAGCGCGGGTGCCAGAGTGAGGGTGACAGAGCCCTGGCAGGGGCTGCCCAGGAGGTTGTGGAGTCTCCTTCTCTGGAGATGTTTAAAATCCACCAGAACATGTTCCTGTGTGACTGGATCTAGGGGATCCTGCTGTGTTGGGGGATTGGGCTGGATGATCTTTTGAGATCCCCTCTGATCCCTATTGTCCTGTGGTTCTGTGGAAAGTTGTCAGATGAGGAAATTCCTCCCCCAGGAACATGGACTTAATTAAAAAGGGTCTCTGAAGCAGCAGCTCCTGGCAGATTGGGCAGAGATGTCTCACCTCCCACTGGTGATGGATGGGCCAACTGTTAAAACCAGTGGGGACAGACAGGCCAAGTCTCTGCTGATTTGTGTAGCCGTGTGGCACCTGTTGCCCAGGGCTGTCCCAAGCTCACACCCCTATAGCAAACATCAATTTAAAGCCCATTAGACACAGAATGCGCTGCTGATGGGGACTAAAGGACTAGTTTGGACTTGATGTCTAAGTTTGTGGTGGCCCAGCTTAGGGGGAGTGAGCGCCCTGCACCCCGTGTATTCCTGCACAGCTGTTATGGAGATGGGTTCTGCTCCTTCATCTCACGGGCTCTGCCTGCCACGCGCTTTTCAGATGTGCTGTGATGGCTCAAAATGTAACGGAAAGGAGGAAGGGGGAGGCCAAAGAGAAAACACTCGGCTTCCGCCTTCGTATTCAGGGCACGTCCCCGCTGCTTTATTGTCACATCAGAGTCTGGGCCCATCAGCACTTTCATTACGCAACGCTTTGCTCCCCCGAGGATTCCACCGTCCCGGCTTGTTCTGGGGATGCTCCGCAGCCCGACTCCCCGTCAGCCAGGAAATCTGCTTTATGAGGAAACATCTACGAGCAGTTAATCCGGCGACTTTATGGTAGACCTTGAGAGGTCAGTGCATAATGTAGAGGGTTTGGATTCCGTTCTGACTGCTTCTCGCTCAAAGACGACCTCGATTCATAGACACTGGGCTTTCCGCCGGCCAGAGCCCAGCTTTGATCCTCACGTGTGCTGCCACAGAGGCTGGTGCTGGGGTTTCCTGTTTCTCGCCGTGAAGAAGCGTTTCATGTCTGTTGGGTCTGTCTGGCCGGTCTTTGAGGAGTCAGCGGTGCGAAAGCCGTAGAAGCAGCTGAGATTGCTTGCGGCCAGTCCACCAGGGCTGCGCTGTGACCCGGTGGTCTGGTACAGTTGTGTGTTGGTGGGTCCTGTTGCACGGGGAGGGGTGAGGCGTGGGAGTGCTGTTGTTGCGTGTGGCACACGATGAAGTCCATGGGAACGTCAGTTTCAGTGGAACACGAGGTCTCCCGCAGCGTGAGGGCCATTCAAACGGGCGGGTAACAATGAGGCATTACCTCAACATCCCCTGTGTTTTCAGGGGGTGCTGCTGCTGCTGAGCTGAGACTGGGAAGGGATTCATGCCTTCAGTTGTCTTTTCCTAAATGAAAAGCTAAGAACACAAAATCATCCTCTAGACTGGACAGTCTTCATCTCATTTCCCTGAGAAGCTCCTGAAACCGGCGTCGTGTTTATTTAGCTGTTAATGAAGATGTTCTAGGACCACCTTGCAATTAGTGATGGCCCAGTTCCAACACATCTGAACAGGTGAAATGGTAGCGAGGGGTTGGTTTCGACCTCCTTTGCTGGCCGAGCCTTGCTAACAGCTAAAGCAGCGTGAATCTGCATCAGTGAGTGACTTGCTGTTAGAAAACCAAACGGAGTCAGGACCTTCCCTCAGACCCTCCTTGCTCCTCTCCAGCAGGTACAGCTGCGAGATAAAACACCATCTCCTTTGCACTCACCTAATTTTAGAGCTAGGCCAGCAGAGCTCTTCGTCTGAGTGAGTTGTCTATTGTCCTCTTACAATCAATAGAGAGGATGAGGCAAGATTAATCTGGCTCGTTCAAGGCGCTGCTTTGTGGTGAGATGAATGGTGTCCTAGAAGCGCTAGTTCTCTTCATCACCCATCACATAAAGTAGATGTCTCACTTAAGTGAGATGAGCCCCACTTCAACATTTAAAAGCAAAAGCAGTGCTGGTCTTCAGGGCTTTCCTGCGTGTTCATGTTTGGCCTTGCTGCAGCGCTGACGGGCTGGGGCACGGGTGGGGGAAAGCACCGCGGTGCGAGGAAGGCATCGAGGGGCTGGAGCCGGGGCAGGGGAGGGCAATGGAGCTGGGGAAGGGCCTGGAGAATCAGTCTGATGAGGAGAGATGGAGACAGTTGGGGCTGTTTAGTGTGAGGAGGAGGAGGAGGCTAAAGAGGAGACCTCATCGCTCTCTACAGCCATCTGAAAGGACCCTGTAGAGATGTTGGTGCTGGGCTCTTCTCACAGGTCATTAGTGACAGAAGCAGAGGGAAGGGCTTCCAGCTCCAGCAGGGGAGGGTCAGACTGGACATCAGGAAGAAATTCTTCCTGGAGAGAGAGGTCAGGCCCTGGGATGGGCTGCCCCGGGGTGGGGGTTGAGTCCCCATCCCTGGATGAGTTTAAAAGACACTTAGATGTGGTGTTGGGGGATCTGGTTTAGGGGTGACCGTGCAGAGTAGGGTTGATGGTTGGACTCGGTGGTCCCAGGGGTCTTTTCCAACCTGAATGACTCTGTGATTCTGTGACAGAGGCTAAGGGACAGCAAGCACAGTAGCAGGCGAAGGGTGCCAGACACTCACTAGTATGTGCTGCTGCTGCCAAACTGGGAGCAGGACAGGTGGCACTGGGAGAGCTCTGGGAAGGACTGGGCTTGTCAGTCCGAAATGAACTCAACTCACGTTGTGATCTGGGTGGGCAGCCTCACAATTTAGTAGCTGGAAGTGCTGAGGCAGGTAGCTGCAGGTACCAACTGACTTAAGGACTGAGTGTCAGCATGAGGACTCTGGAGCATGAGAAGTGCTGAACATGAAACGACAGCGGAAAAGCCAGCAGAAAGCAAATGTGGAAGGAATGACAGCATGGAGGACCCACCTCACAGTCCAGCAAGGGATGTTCCCATCCTTTGCTCGTGTCCTGACAGACTGCAGTTTGTCCACGCACACCGAAGTCAGTCCGTCCTGCACACAGTTTCTGGCAGTTCCTGGTGACCACCGGGCTGGGCTGCGCACGGTCCCCGTCTCGGGGAGGAGCAACGCCGCTGAGCTCTGTGGAGCTTCCTGGGAGCTGGCCGAAGGGGCCGGGGCTAGGAGCTGCCAGCGCGTGCAGATCAACACGTGTCGGGGCTGGTTTCTGTTGGTTTTGTAAAAATTTTGAATAGAAAGAGTGTTGTTCATGAGGTCCTCTACTGATGATCACAAGTGACTTGGAGAAGCAAGGGGTCTGACGGTGAAGGAGATTGTCCTTAGCTGAGGCCCCCTCGTGCTACCTGACCTTCTGCAGCTCCTGTCTCAGCCAGGAGGGCAGGGGCTGCCCCAGCCTGTGCAGCAGCTTGGCCAGCTCCACGTTGTGGTCTCTGTAGTAGCTCGACAGGAAGGCTCGAGACTGTGGGAAGAGGGAGGAGAAAACCAACAACAATCAAAGCAAGGGCTTTGGCCGGTGCTCCCGGCCAGGGGCTGCGAGCAATGGGGGCGGTTAACCCCCGGGCACTCAGAGACCATTTCAGGCTCACCTCTTGGTCCATCGGTGGGTATTTGCGACCTTTGCTTTTTCCCAGGCACTTGGTTTTCCCTCCTTCCAACAACTGGCACCAGAAACCTTTCTGGGGGTCAAACCTGCAGGGGATTACATTTTTGGAAGCGCTCGCTGCAGCAGAATCCCCCAGCTACCAAGACACCGGCGCTGGCAAACGGCTACTGCTGCACGCGCCTCTCGAGATGACCAAGTGGGAAACAGCTTCTCTCTGAGCGGAGAGCTCGGGGAAACCTACTTTTCTGAAGATTGGACTTAGGAGTTGGCTCAAGGCAGCAAGTGTTTTGCATTGGGCTGTATCGACACTAACTGGATGGACTTGAGGCCATGGTCTGGGGGTTAGGGAGATGTCAGGATGAGGACTGGACTTGATAATCCCAGAGGTCCTTTCCAGCCACGAGGATTCTATGACTCTAACTGCCTTGTTATTCTGCTTGTCCAGCACATAGAGAACAAGGGTTGCATGGGCTCTGAACGACCTGACCTGGTTGAAGATGTGCCTGCCCATCGTGGGGACTGGACTAGGTGAGCTCTAAAGTGCCTCCCAAGCCAAATCTTTCTGTGATTCTATGGCTCTGTGATTCTATGATTCTGTGCCAGTCAAGGTCCTAAGNGGTGCCTCCCAAGCCAAATCTTTCCGTGATTCTATGATTCTGTGCCAGTCAAGGTCCTAAGGACCCCACTCCAAACTTGTATTTTGTCTGCTTTTGGTCAGAGGTTTAACAACACCAGCTGCTCCGTGCGCCCCGGTGAGACGCTGGTATATTCATCAGTTGGCACTTGAACTTTTGGCTGAACAAATTGCTGGTTGGCTCTTTCCCTGGAGTGAGCTGGGCTTTGTCCTCAGGGACACCATCAGCTGGAAAGGGCAGGTGTCAGGAGGATGGAGCCAGGCTCTGCTCAGGGGCATCTAATGGTAGGACAAGGAGCAGTGACTGTGAGCTGGACAGAGGAGACTCCACGTCAGTCTGAGAAGGACCTTCTTCCTGGAGAGGGTGACAGAGCCCTGGCAGGGGCTGCCCAGGGGGGTTGTGGAGTCTCCTTTTGTGGAGATGTTTAAAACCCTCCTGGACATGTTCCTGTGGATCTAGGTGATCCTGCTGTTGCGGGGGGACTGGACTGGATGATCTTTTGAGGTCCCTTCCAATCCCTAATGCTCTGTGATCTAAACATCATTGTCATTCCAGAGGTGGCATTACGGAGCCAACGCTGGCCTTGCCAGCTTATCCAAAACACACTATTTGGTTTTGAGACGTAACATTCCAAGACAGAGGGATTTTAGATGAAGGGTTTAAAACGTGTCCCTGCTGAGGAGCGAACAGCACGCGGCGCTGCGTTTGGAGTCGGTTGCTGTGGGATGTGCAGCACGCAGAAAACGTCGAAGCGCTTCGCCGTTCCGCTAGTCAGCAGATGTTTGCAGAGGATGAAGCACAATTGCCTGGAACACGGAGTTAATTAGTTACAGACCATCTTCTTGCCCTGGGTCTGTCTGCACGACGTGGCTGCACCTGCAGTTTGCTGCTGTGCATGAGTGAACTGATTTCTGGAGAAGGTGGAACCCTCTTCACAGAATCACAGAGCATTAGGGACTGGAAGGGACCTCCGAAGACCATCCAGTCCAACCCCCTGCCAGAGCAGGATCCCCTAGATCCAGTCGCTCACGTTGGGATTTGTTTTTTTCCCTTTGCAGGCCTGACCTTGGTGTCCTGAATTGTCTCAGTGGCTGGATCAATGTAAAAGAAATAAAGAGTTGATTAAATGGATTTATCAATGATAGATTCATTTCCAGCCTGGCCTTTCCCATCTGCTCGCTGCGTGGCGAAGTGCTTTAGCCGGCTTGCATTAATTTCCCAAGAGGAGCCGCGCTGCAGTGTGCTGGGTGAGAGGAAAGCTGCACAGCCCTGCCCCAAACAAGGCTGCTGCCTCAGAAGGAGCAGGCTGAGCACTGTTCAGAGAGTGTGCGACTGTGGGCAGGGGAGAAGAGGTGGGAGAGCTCGGGCTGGACTGGCCTCGCTGCATTCGAGAGGTGGGAAGCTCTCAGGACCATAACCAAGCACAGAGGAAGGACTGACGTAAAACCAGCCATGACTTAGCTGATCTCCCCACTTTGTTTTGGCTACTCGATAAAATGTGCAGGTCGCAGAATGACAAAATAGTTTGGGGTTGGAAGGGACCTTTAAAGCTCATCTAGTCCAATCATCCTGCAGTGAGCAGGGGCATCTTCAAGTGGAGCAAGTTGCTTGGAGCGCTGTCCAGCCTGACCTGGAATGTTTCCAGGGATGGGGTGTCCGCTACCTCTTTGGACAACCTGCAGGAGTGTTCCATCACCCTCTCACAGAATCATACAACATTAGGGATTGGAAAGGACCTCGAAACCCCTCCACCACAGCAGGGTCCCCTAGATCAGGTTGGACAGGAACATCTCCTGGTGGGTTTGAAATGTCTCCAGAGAAGGAGACTCCACAACCCCCCTGGGCAGCCCCTTCCAGGGCTCTGTCACCCTCACTGGGAAGAAGGTCCTTCTCACATTGATGTGGAACCTCCTCTGTTCCAGCTCACACCCATTGCCCCTTGTCCTGTCATTAGATGTCACTGAGCAGAGCCTGGCTCCATCCTCCTGACACCCACCCTTCACATATTGATCAACATTAATGAGGTCACCCCTCAGTCTCCTTTTCTCCAAGCTGAAGAGCCCCAGCTCCCTCAGCCTTTCCTCAGCAGGGAGATGCTCTACTCCCCTTCATCATCTTCATGGCTCTAATTTCTTGTATCTGGGCTGAATCTCTGTCCTCTTTAGCAGTGTGTGTGAGATGCAATGACCTAATTGCCCATCTCTTACCTAACCCGGCGTGATGTGACCTCCCAAGTCAATCTTGTAGGAAAAAACCCATCCCCAGATGTATTTAAAATTCACCCCCCC
This sequence comes from Rhinopomastus cyanomelas, assembly GCA_013400115.1. Lineage (NCBI taxonomy): Eukaryota > Metazoa > Chordata > Aves > Bucerotiformes > Rhinopomastidae > Rhinopomastus > Rhinopomastus cyanomelas. Next base: position 231,393 of record VXBP01004239.1, read on the forward strand.
CCCAGCTCTGCCTCTGCTCTGCTCTGGTTCCATGGCTCTGATTAGCCCCTTGGCTGATTCTGCTCGCCAATAAGACACTCGCATGGTGGCTCAGAGTGAGGGACTTGTTGCTTGCTGCTGCCTGCAGGACTGGCTCCTTGGCTGCTCCGTGGCAGCTTTCAGCACGTGTGGGTGCAGTAGTTAGGCAGCGGCGACTGGGAACGATCCCATGCAATCTTTTTTGCTCTGACAGCACGGCCATAAAGCAGCCACGCTCTGGAATGGGTTTTTCTCTGCCGTCCTAAATCCACACAGAAGTGTGGGCTTCCACAGGGCATTTGCATTCTGGGTGCTGCTGAGCAGTGAACGCGTCATTTTATGGAGCTGTTTACAATCCATTCGTCCCTGCCCAAACAAATATGAGAGGCCAACTTGTTCTGTGGCGTGCGACTCCTCTGGCTTTGATTTAGCTGCGGAGGGGAAGACGGATGGCCGGGGCTGTCTGGTTTTAACAGCCGAGCAGAAGGCGCTGCAGATGTGCGGCAGCAGTTGTTCAGACTTCGGTGGCTCAGCTGGTTGTTCCAGCTCCTCCTCCTTTCCATCCACTTTGGAAATCAGTGCCTTAAAAAAGGACACTCTGAAATCCAGAATTTTTCCTCTTGGAAGGAGGGTTCTGGCAAAGCAGCGTTACTGAGGCCCAAGGAGCAGGCTCTCAGCTCTCGCTTTGTAACTAGTCCGTAAGGAACTGGAGGACAACGGAATGGTAATCGTGAGCAGGGAGCGTCACAGCACCACAGAACATCAGGGATTGGAAGGGACCTCGAAAGACCATCCAGTCCAATCCCCCTGCCACAGCAGTATCCCCTAGACCCAGTCGCAGAGAAACATGCCCAGGTGGGTTTGAAATGTCTCCAGAGAAGCAGACTCCACAACCCCCCTGGGCAGGGTGAGGTAGGTCGAAAGCCCATGGTGCTGTTTCCCTCTGGTGTTGCGGGCACCAGCCTGCAGGGAAGGTGAGGGCCAGGCTTTTTGCTGTTTCCCAGCTCATGTGCAAACTCACACTCTCTGCTTGCCCACTGACTTGGTAAAAGCTCACTCTGACAGGTTTGTGTTTCACGGGCTCCAGGTGCTGCGCTTGACTTCCACACTAGGGCTCTACCACCAGTGGCTTCTGACATAAAGCGTGTGGGCTAAGTTCTTCTGTGCAGGGAGTCTGGCTACTGCCAGGCACAGGTGGGCAGGACTGGCTCAACCATCTACGAAGATGAGACCTGAGAATATTTGGTCCCCATTAAAAGCAAACAATGAAAGAAACCAGGACCAGATAAATCGTATCCTAATGAGTGATCCTGCTGTGGTGGGAGGACAGGACTGGATGACCTTTCGAGGTCCCTTCCAGTCCCTAATGTGCTGTGATTCCGTGAGAGAGGGTTCAAGCTGGTGTTAAGAAAACCTCAGAATCATTGTCGCTGCCATGTGCTTCTTGTTTGTTTGTTTGTAATTAGTGGAGTGATCTTGGAAGGAGGGGAAGAGGGGATGTCCACTGTGATCCCAGAGGGCAGCTAACAAAGCAACTGACTCACGTTAGGGCTTCAGAGTAGTTGTAATGAGGAGAGACTCCCAGAAACTTCTGCACTTCGTCCATCACGGTGGCCGGGTCACTTCTTAGCTGCTGCCCATCGATGATCAGTAGCTGTGGGGGTAAATAAGGCTGCTCTTTAGAAACAGGCCATGGGCTAGCAAAGGAACGACACTATTGGCCTTCTGTGACCTTGGACCGTGACCCTGTACAGTGCCAGTAGCAGTCGGGTGGTTGAACTGCTCCTTAGCTTTACTGAGCTGAGTTTGTGGCTCCCAGGGTGCACACTGGCCGGGCACTAGAGCTGAGTCTCAAACCCCAGCCTCAGAGAAGCCTGCGAACGAGAGATGGGTGTAAAGATGCCGTCGAGGCTCGCCGTGTGGTGTGGCGTAAGGAAAGGCACAGCAGAGCTGCCCGTGCTGTTCGCAAACAAGACGGCTCCGCGTTCAGAAGTTGCCACCAGCCTCTCAGCCCTACAGGCTGCCGACAGGGTTAGCAAAGGGGTGGGTTCGCTTTGTTGGCAGTTAAAGAGCGATGCGATGCGATGCGAAGGTGCATCGAGCTCCGCGCGCAAATGGTTGGGCAGCAGGTCGGCCGGAGGAGCGAGCGGCGTCACCGGTACCTGTCTGGGCGGCCACGGGCCATGGTCTGTATTTATGGGGAGGGCTCGTGATGCATTGTGGAGGGTTGAGTGGCCAGGCTGGGCGCAGCACCCATGAGCGGCCCCGGCAGAGCGCTCTCCGTGTGCACTGGACCGAGGGCCAGCGCCTTTCTGTTGTGTCTCTTGTAAAATTAATCACCCTAACGATGAAACATGAGTGGCTGCCGGTTGTACAAGACAGATGTCAGCGTGCCCTGAATGTTTAATGAGAGGCTTGTGCTCAGTCCTCGCTGCGGCAGGAAGGGAAGGAGAACAGCTGAGGGGCCTTTACGTGCTCCCAGGTTGCCAGGATGACCCACTGGAGGAATCATCTGGGATGTGGTGGCTGAGGAGGAGCCCTGTTTGCTCCTAGGGGCTGGTCCTTGCCACAGGCTCTGTGCCCATTTAGGAAGGAGTAGAAAGGCCCAAGATGAAAGAAGGAAGTAAATGACTAACTGAGACTGACTCCTTTCTCTTGGAAACAGGCTTGACCTGCTTCTCCCCTCTGTGGTGCAGCTGAGGCTGTATGAAAAGAGAGGTGGGGACTGCGACTAGAGCGCCTCTTTCTTTTTGCCTTTCCAGGAGCCTGGCTCAGTCTGAGCTCCCTTCAGCAAAACCCTGCCCCACATAAAGCAAATTGCTCGTGAGCTGCCTCATTAAAGCCCCTTTCACAACCTGCAGCAGGCAGGTGCGTGAGCTGAGCTGTAGAGCGTGGCCACAGGTGAGGGGTGCCCAGGCACGGCTTTCCTAGGACTAACATTTTGGCTCCGGGTTTAAGGCTGTGAGCAAATGGGAATGTTCTGTGTGTGTGTGTTTAAGACACGTTTTCATGGGAAAGATGATAAAAGCCAAGTGAATAGGGCAGCTAAAGACACGGTGCCCAAAGAAGCAATTTCTGCTCTAATGCTGCAAAAGGCTAATTCCATCTCAGCAACAGACAAAAGGGGAATTTTCTGTGGAAGGGAGGGAGTGGGAAGGGGACTGCAAGAAGTCCTGGCACTTTTGACATGAACTTGTCAAACCTCCCCGCGGCGTCTTGTGGTGCAGCTGCTTGTTTCTTAGGACCCAGAAGCCTTGACAACCTTGACTGATGCAGGAAGGAAACCCCGTAGCCCCTCGTCGAGCCCATGTGGCCGCATTCATAGCATTTTCCTGTTGCATCTTTTCCATCAGAAGACAGAAAAGCCAACACACCTCTGCCAAACCCCCTGATTTTGCCAAATCTACTTTTCCTAAAGAGCTACGAGTCCCAGAGGAGCTACCCCGTTACCGCTAACACCAAGGCCATACTTATTTCAGGACTTCAGAGAGGGAGGGAAACAATGGGTTGGCAGTTACCTGCGAAGCAGGGTAGTGAGATAACCACCGCTCGATGTGGACGGCGTACCAGCCGGGGGTCAGGCATCTCTTCTGCAGAGTCCTTATCTCCGAGGGCGCCCAATGGCTGGATGTAATGACTTCATAGAAATTGAACTTCAGGGCTGCGGGGTCCTCGTGGGATCGCTGATGCTGGCGGGAGATATTTAGACAAATATCACAAGGCTGCTGAGGAGCGGGCCGTGAGCCTCCCGAGAGCTTCCTGGCAGACCCCACAGAGGTGTCAGAAATGGTGTGTTTGATGCTAATTGCAGCAGCAGTCATTTGTATCAGGTCTGATGCTGCTGTTAGTGCTTCCTTGGCACGTGTGGCTGCACCACGTTGCACAGGCACGCTTCAGCGTCGTTTAAAAGACTCTGAACCAGTGCAGGCTTTGTCAGGGAAAGGTGCTCAGCAGAGGGCCAAGAAAGACCTTCTGAGAGTCTCAGGACAACTCCAGGCTCTCCTTGGTCTTCAAGGAGAGAAGCCAAACCCCGCAGCCCTGCAGGCACAGCTCTTTTCAGAGGAGGCACTGCATGCCTCCGTACACCACCCCGCACTGCTCGGCTGGTGCAGATGAGGTACCGGGTCCTCAGCATCAAGAGCTCTGCTTTCCCCTGCCTGTTCCCCCCGTCTCTCCCGAGGCGAGGAGGGCTGCTTTCCCTCTATGCAGTGTCAGCTGTAATTGAGATTAAACTGTTTGTTTACAGCTGGTGGCAGCTCTGTGCCGAGACGTTTCATCGCTTGTGACACTTGGTGTCACAGGTGCCAGCGCAGAAGCTGGCGTTCAGCATCTTTCCGCTTCTGCTCCGCACAAGAAATCCCGCCGGTGCTCAAGGAGGCCGCTTCTCCCTGACACTGGCCGGCAGCCCCCGCTGCCGATTTCGCTGGCCCTTGCTGCGGGGTGAGCTCCGTACCTGGTACCAGGAATACGCCCGGTCCGAGGGGTCGATGAGGATGGTGATGATCTTGGCCTTGGGGATGAGGGAAGCCGCGCGCTTAGGCGCTTCCTCCGAGTGGAAGTAGTTGGCACTTTTCTCGAAGAGGAGGTCGGTGGTGATGTTGGAAGGGGTGGGGAAGAAATCCATGTACCTGGGAGGTGAAGAACCTTGTTAGAACCAGCAGGGCCACAACAGGGTCGTATCCCCGCGCTTCCCGTTTCGTGGGAGGTGAAAAGGTGGCTTTTCAGGGCTAGTTCTGAAGCAGCCAAATTGAAAGGCTCAGCTCCCCCCAGAACTGGCCGGGGGGAGCGCGTTTTGGCTCCTGCTTGGTGCTGGTAACAGCTACAGCCTCTGCGAAGTCAGGTAATAACTAGGCTTCTCCTCTGACGGAGGGGGTTTTGCTAATCAGCTCAATGTCAAAGGGGTGTCTTTCACCCATTTGGACCGGGTTCAGATTTAGCTGCACAAAAGAGAGGGAAGGGGAAGGCTTCAAAACGTCAGCCATTCAATTTCAGCACTGTTGAAGGATTCATGTTAGCTCTGACAAATCTTCCCTTTCTGACGTTTTCCAAATGGGAGATGGAAATTTGGCTTCGGACGGTCGTTTCGACTTAGAACTGACTGGGACTGGAATTAAGGAAAAGGGAAGGCTGACCTCAGAGGTTGAAGAACTCACATGAATCAAGAGATGAAATTGTCTTGGAGACATTTGTCGGGTCCCTTCAATTTTGCTGAGCACTCCAGGAACTCACAGACACCGGCTGCTCTGCGGTGGCCGTGGGTGAACTCACCCTTCATGCGGAATGGAACAGCCACTGCATTTATGGCCTCAAGCTGTGCCAGGGGAGGGTCAGACTGGATGTTGGGAAGACTGTCTCCCCTGGCAGAGTGGTCAGGGGTTGGAACAGGCTGCCCAGGGACAGGGTGGAGTCACTGTACATGGAGGGGCTCAGAACCTCTGTGGATGTGGCACTGGGAAACCTGGTTTAGAGGGCAGGGTGGGGTTGGGTTGACAGCGGAACTTGGGGATCTCGGAGGTCTCTTTCAACCTGAATGATTCTGTGATTGTATTCCTTGACACCCAAACCAAGAAGCTGGTCTTACTATTGTGGGCAAGGAAAGCTGCTGGGGATTGATGGGGTGGATCAGAAGGGG
>VXBP01004239.1:237115-424071 GCA_013400115.1 Rhinopomastus cyanomelas
CAGGGTACTGCTTGTCCTCTAGTTCCAGAAGCTTTGCAAAAACTCTGTTCTTAGGGGAGAATGGAAGCAGCAGGGTTTACAATGGGGAAAGGAACTCTGGCTGAAATGCTGTGCAGCAGGGTTTTTTGCTCAGGAAGAGAGGAATCAAACCTTCCTCAAAAGCCAGTGTCGAAGAAAAAGGGGTTAATTCAGCCCAGAATTATTTAGCTGTGAAAAGGGAGAGATGCAATTCAGCGCAAAGAGGCGGCGGCACGGCGCTGGCTATTGTGTTCATTTGGGAGAAAACCAGGGAATTGTGGCTGCAACACCTAAACAAAATGAGGAGGTTGATTAAATGCCCCATCGTTCCAAACGAGCTTCTCTTTCTGCCTGATAATGCCAAGCGTAACAAATTCATCCAGCAATTATGGGATGTCATACGTGCTGCTGCAACTGTTCCTTTGTGATCTGCCGGGCGTCAGCAACGAGCGCTTCTGCCTCGCTGTTCTTCTTACCAGTCAATCCCTTTGTGGTAGTTGTTTCCGTTGAAGAACTGAACTTCTTCAAAAGTTTTGGGGCTGGGGAGGTTGCTGATGATGGAAGGATGCATCAGGAGAAATAAATACAGCGCGGTTGTTCCTACGACAACGAAAAGAGATGCCATTAGCAAATAGGGGGTACACAGCACAACGAGAGACACAGAAAACCTGGGTGCCCTTCTACAGCAAAGCTGCCTAGTGATGAGGCAGCTCCTTCAGAGGGAGGGCAGAGTGTGCAAGGCCAGGCTGGATGAAGGTTTGAGCAGCCTGCTTTAGCCATGAAGATGATGGAGTGGGACAGCTCCCTGCTGAGGAAAGGCTGGGGGAGCTGGGTCTCTTGAGCTGGGAGAGAAGGAGACTGAGGGGTGACCTCATTAATGCTGATAAATATGGGAAGGGTGGGTGTCAGGAGGATAGAGCCAGGCTCTGCTCAGTGACATCTCATGATAGGACAAGGGGCAGTGGGTGTCAGCTGGAACATAGGAGGTTCCACATCAATCTGAGAAGGAACTTCTTCCCAGTGAGGGTGACAGAGCCCTGGAAGGGGCTGCCCAGGGGGGCTGTGGAGTCTCCTTCTCTGGAGACGTTTAAAACCCTCCTGGACATGTTCCTGTGCAACTGGATCTAGGTGATCCTGCTGTGGCAGGGAGGATTGGACTAGATGATCTCTCTAAATCCCTTCCAACCCTTAATGTTGTGTGATTCTGTGATTGGAAGTTGTCCACACCCATGGCGTGGGGGCTGAAAGTACATGATGTTTAAGGTCACTTCCAACTCAAACCATGGCCTCAAAGCTGTGCCGGGGTGGGCGTTATGTTGGATGTCAGGAACCACTTCTTTACAGGAAGGGTTGTTAAGCACCAGAACAGGCTCCCCATGGAGCTGGTGGACTCACCATCCCTGAATGTGTTTAAAAATCATTTAGATGCAGTGCTGAGGGACAGGGTTTTGCAGTGTATTCTTAGAGACAGGAGAGTAGGGTTAGGTGGAGGTTTTTTCCAGCCTGAGTAGTTCTGTGAATTCTATGCACCATGGCCTCACTCTGAAGGACACAAACACACAGATCCAAAACCAGAGAGCTAGCCATTACTTCTTACCTGTTTTCTGGGGTCCTATCACAAGAAATTTGGGTAGGTGGTCACAAGTTTTGTCTCTGGACCAAATGTCCCGATGTCGTTTGTCATCACAGGGATTCTGAAGAAGAAAAAGCAGTTGGGACCATCATGCTGGGGTGATGCTAACTGTTTGCATGCACATGACTCTTTGTAGGATCTAGATCATAGAATCATAGAAACATTCATGTCATGCCTGACCTCTCTCTCCAGGAAGAAATTTTCCCTGATGTCTAGTCTCACCCTCCCCTGTTGGAGCTTGAAGCCCTTCCCTCTGCTTCTGTGGCTCTCTTCTGTGAGAAGAGCCCAGCACCAACATCTCTGCAGTGTCCTTTGAGATAATTGTGGAGAGTGATGAGGGCTCCCCTCAGCCTCCTCTTCCTCAGACTAAACAGCCCCAACTCTCTCCATCTCTCCTCATAAGATTTAGGTAGGTTTAGACTGGACATCAGGATGAAATTCTTCATGGAGAGAGCAGTCAGGCACTGGACTGGGCTGCCCAGGGTGGGGGTAGAGTCCCCATCCCTGGATGAGTTTAAAAGCTGCTTAGATGTGGTGCTGGGGGATCTGGTTTAGGGGTGACCTTGTAGAGTGGGGTTGATGGTTGGACTCCATGATCCCAGGGGTCTTTTCCAACCTGAATGATTCTGTGATTCTGTGGTTCTCAGGAGTTTGTTTTCCACAGCTATCGAGCTCTCTGGGATGGATCTCTGGCAGTATGTTGGAACACAGGGACCAAACCCCTGGGCCTCCTTTGAGACCAGTCCTTCCAGGGGTCCCAGTGAAGTCAGTGCTGCTACACAGTGGTGCACAGCTTGGAAGGTTTAGTGTTAGAAATCCACACCCTGTGAGACTGCAGCATTTCCTTTCACCTCCGTTAGCTCCGAGCCCTTGGACACGTGGGTGGGCACGTGTGGGCTCCCTTTGACTAAGATTCTCTGTGTGTAGAATGGTTTTGCAATGACTGAGGATAAGTTCAGTCATTAGGAGAGAAAAGAAGAAGAAGAAAAATAGGTTGAAAACATCGATTTAATCAGGTTTCCATTTAAGGTTCAAACGGAAAGCCCTGTTAGAATAGCTTCAAGGCATTAGTTTCTTAGGTGACAGAAGGGTTCCGGGCGCACAGGACTCGGTGCCAATTTTAATTTCCATAAGAACCCGAAAGAAGGGACAAAATAGGAATGTGGGATGTTATTCATCTCCTTATCTCTCAGCTACCTATGAATGCAAAATAAAAATGGGTGAACAAAAGGCCCCACAGAAAAGGTCTGGACTGACAGCTCTTTGCAGCAGTTACACAGAGCCTGCCCGGGCATCGTAGTGGCTGCTAATAGAAAACAGAGTTTGCCGGCGAATAAAGTTAACGAGATATAATGGAGAAAACCATTAGCTGACGTGAGCCGCCGCAGCCCCGCTAGACTCAATGGAAGTGTTATAGACTTATCCTTCTTCTGCCTCTGGAGCAGAAGTAATGGGGACATTTGCTGCTCCTTTTTGCCGCTGTGAGCCCGAAGCAGCAGCGCGGCGGCACTCTGGACGGATGCCTGCGCCGCTGAAAGCGCAGCGTGGGACATCGTGCTCTGAGCCGCGAAGAGCCGGAGATGTGGAAGGGCGACCAGGGAATTACAGCGCGGAGACGGCAAGGAGCAGCCCTGAGCCCTGCAAACAGAGGCAGAAAACAGCCCGCGCAGAGAGCCCTGTTTGAACAGCTGCCCGAGCCGTGCTTGTCGGGCTGGGCCCTCCTCGCGCGCTCAGCGAAGGGGGTTCTGAAGGTGGGGAGCCCTCCGTGTTGCTGCAGCGATCCAGCGATTCCCCGTTACGGGGCGCAGTGAGTCTGCATCGTTTGCCTGGTCGTGGCTCTTGCTACCAGCTGGCCAGCAGCTAATCCATCCCTCACAAGAGTGGTGGTCCCTCAACAAAATAGATATAACCTGACTCACACAGGAGTTAATATCTGAATGTGAGGTGGGGGGGTTCTTCATTTACTTCGTTTTGTGAAAAGATTCTTATTTCAACCAATGGATCGTGACTGGGGGAGGACTTGTGTCCAGCTCTGGGCCCCTCAGTTCCACAAGGACACAGAGCTGCTGGAGAGAGTGCAGTGCAGAGCCACAGAGATGATGGAGGGGAGCATCTCCCTGATGGGGAAAGGCTGAGGGAGCTGGGAAAGAAGGAGCCTGAGGGGTGACCCCATGGATGTTGATCAGTATGTGACAAGTGGGTATTAGGAGCCAGGTTCTGCTCACTGGCATCTAGTGAGAGGACAAGGGGCAGTGGGTGTCAGCTGGAACACAGGAGGTTCCATATCAATATGAGAAGGAATCTCTACATGATGAGGGTGCCAGAGCCCTGGAAGGGGCTGCCCAAGGGGAGTTGTGGAGTCTCTTTCTCTGGAGACATTTAAAACCTGCCTGTGTGCCTGGATCTAGGTGATCCTGCTGTGGCAGGGGGACTGGACTAGACAGATGATCTGTCCAAGTCCCTTCTAATCCCTCGTGTTGGGTGATTCTGTGACCAGGATGTGACATTACCTGCCAAAGAGGGTCTGTCTGCTCCGGGAAGAGCTCGAAGTACTTCTGAGCCAGCTGCACCGGGGGCAGGGTCTGCAGGCGCAGGTTGGTCGAGCTCTTCACGAAGGTGGCGAGGTTCGCAAAGGTGTATAAGCCCAGGCGGTCGTTCCCGTAATTAGACAAATGGGTCATGAAGATGCTGATCTGGGAGGCAAGAGGAACCTTTCAGTGACAGGCTGTCAGGAGATGGCAGCGTGTGGTTGGAAGGGCAGGCACAGAGGTCCCAAGAACTCTGCCCAGCCTTCCCATTCCCCCACCCAAACCCAAAGGACGACAATGACAACAAGAAACTAGTCACCCTTGCCATACTCTCTGCGAGGGTCACATCTCCACACGTGTCACATACAAACCATCTGTTGTTTGCCCTCGTGCAAAAGCTCCTCAGGGACTGGCATCCAGGAGGGCCTCTCAGAGATTGTAATTTCCTTGTTTTTTCTGCTTGGACTTCTTTTTACAAGCAGCAGTAGATTGTTTCTGCGTGTCTCCTGTTTCCTCCACAGTTCCTCATCCCTGGGCCTCGAGCCCGCAGGTAGGATGGCCACTGCTTTGTAGATCTCATCACTTGTCGCAGAGGGATCAAGGGAATTTGTAAGAGTAATGGGAAGAACACATTTCCCAGTGTTTACACCTGTTAGGGCTCACTTGGGTGTTGGTCCTTGGCAGTTTTACTTGGTTCATTGGCCTAACGACGCTGGAATTTAATGATGCTGTTACCCAAGGAGACGGTGGTCGGCAGAGAGGACACTGACAGGCAAGCAGATCTCTGTGCCCAGGTGAGTCCATTTGTGGACAATTGGCAGTGGGAAGTGGCCGCGCAGCTGAGGACTGGGGTTGAGCCTATAAAGCACCACCTGGACCTTTCTACCTCTTTCATTTGAGGACTGCAGTAGGAGCCTCCAGTCTCCAGCTCCGTGGGTCTGTGTTCAGGTCAGTGACTCCTTTTCTCATCTCTTGTGTGCCTCAGGGGAAGTGGGAATTAGAGTGAGTGATGCCTTGCGAGATCCAGGCACAGGGATGGTGATTAGACTCATGGAATACCAGGTTGGAAGGGACCTCAGAGCATGTTGGGTTTAGCCTTTCAAAGGTCTAGTCTGAAGTGTACAATGGTTATGCCGCTGTGTCAAGGTGTGTTCTGTGCTTGCTGGTGTCCTGCCCTGGCACCTTGGCCACCGGGTTGGAGCCCTGGAAGTATATGTCTCAGCTGGATGGCACCTAGGCTCCCAAGCAGCTAAGCTGGTGGGAAGTCCTGTCAGGCTTCAGGACCCTCATGTCTAAACTGGTTGTGAACTCGACGGTCTCAGGAAGGTTTGTTATCACTGATCCATGATGCTTGGTCCTGCTGACTGTGAGCAGCTTCCCAATCCAACAGTGCTCCCACCTGAAGGTGCAGCTTGCCCTTTGAAGCACACTGCTGCTTTGTGGTCCAGAGCCTGAGCTCTAGCAGAAGGGAGCTCTGTGGCCCGTGGCGCACCAGGCCGTCCTGACTCTCCGCGTAAGTGCAGAGTGAAACACCCACAAGCTTTCCACTCTCACCGGCGCGGCACTTCTTTAAGCGCGTTTCCAGCGTGGCGCCACTTTAAGTGTGTTTGACGTGCCCATTGGCTTGTTAAATTATTGATAAGGCTTTTACAAGTCCCCTCGGGTAAAGGTGGCTGGAGCTTGGGAGAGGACGTCCCTCACGGCCCATCTGCAGTTTGCTTGCACCCTGCCCACTTTACTCCACAGAAGGTAATTCTTTGCCTTTTTATTGCTGTTGTGAGCCGGTGTTGAGCAAAGATGGGCAGCTGGACACGACCTTTTTTCTCTTGGCTTCACCTTGAGGATCCCAGTGCCTCTGCTTTTCATGACTGATAGTGTTTGACATAACTGGAGTGAACTCTACAATTGCCCTGAACTTTGTGAGCGTCCTCAGTACCCCAGAAACTTATAAACAAGGTCGTGAACCTTCTTCTTTGGGTTTCCAGTCTACTGACCTTCTTCAAACCCCCAACGCAAACATATCCTTTCTAGTTCAGAGTTCAGCTCCTCAGAGTGTACCAAGTGTTTCCTGTGAGCGCTTAGAATGTGGTGGAAAGGAAGATGCTCACAGGAAATGCCGAGAGCGAGCGTCGTCTGGTCTCTGAAGTGGGCTGTTTTGAGAAGCACTGGAGGGTTTGTCAGTGGCATTTAGTGCTGCTGCAGTAAATGAACTCGGCGGGTAAATCTACCTACTCTTTGCTTTTCGTTGTTGCGCTGGAGTTGGAATGAGTTGGCATTTTTTTAATGTGAAAAGGTACTTTATAGGGGGTGGATATCAGCTTGAGAGTCTCATTAGGCTGCAGGCCAGGCCAAAAGATCCAATTGCTCACTCTATAGAAAGTCAGAAGATCTTGGATCTCTCTCTTCACTTGTTGTTTGCTCCACTGTTCTTTTCAAGGTGCGGGGGAAAGACCCCAAGTGTGATCCCTTGTACCTGGGGTAAACCCAGAGCGAATGCGTTGCCAGCTGAGCCCGGAGAAGGCTGGGATGACCCGTTCGCGGGGCAGCACGGATGGACACAGTTTGCTTTCATGCTGCTGCATCAATCAGTAGAAAGCACAGCAGCCTGGCAGTGTGCTGAGCTGTCACAGATCTGCTCCGTGCCTTCAGGCTGTGCAGGGTGCACAGTGCTGTTGCAGTGCTTTGCTGTGCTTGTGTGATGGCCCAAAAAACCAGCCATCAGAACCAGCCTCGAGGGCAAGAGTGAGGAAACCAGTGAAAACCAAGGAGCGTTCCCTCCTGTGGAGCTCTGAGCAAAACTGGTGAATGAAGGACCGTTGTTTTCCTGCTTTTTGTGACCAGAAATGAGCTGCAGCCCTGCTGCTGGGCTGGCCTGTCTTCCCTCAGGTGATCCAGAAGCACATCCAGGGCTACCTTATCTTATCCAGGAAGGACTGGAGAGCTGCAGCCCACAGGCTGTGGGAATTCCGACTTCACGATTCAGCTTTTTATTTTCCCAGTTTCCTCTTGCCTGCTCTGTATTAACAGTCTGGAGACGCTCACAACCAGTTTTTAAGTCTAGTGGGATTTTTGGACCACTGGGTGACTTCCATCATAGAATCATTAGGCATTGGAAGGGACCTCAAACGATCATCCAGTCCCATCCCCCTGCCACAGCAGGATCCCCTAGAGCAAGTCACACAGGAACATGGCCAGCGGGGTTTTAAACCTCTCCAGTGAAAGCAGTCAGGTAGCTGTGTCAGTACTGGGACCCGTCTGTCCATCCAGCTGGGACTCGCAACAGAGAACTCGATTGAAAAACCCGGGGATACATCTGTTCCGCCTCATCCTGCACCCTTCCAACAAATGAACAAGATCCGCGTTCCCTTTGAGGTCCTTTGGCCGTGGCTCAGGAGCAGAGATGGGTCCCGAGCGAGAATCCAGCTCCTTTAAGAGGAACTTGTTGCTCGTTGCCGTTAACAACTTTGCTCCTTGCATCCGCGCCTCTGAAGTAAAACTTGCAGGGAGGGAGGAACCGCTGCGTGCGGAATAAACGGGGGTCGGCTCAGCCCGGCGCGAAACAAAGGCGAATTGGGGGGCGGACGGTGCCGACACCCCGTTCCCGCGGGAGAGCCGCAGCGCGTCTGCTGCTCCGCTCGCCCCCGGTGCCAGCGCTTCCCAGAAAAATGACTCTGGGGCGCTGCGCTCCCCGAGCAAACACCCGTAATGGGATCTGGATGGTGGCGCCTTGTGTCTGTGCAAATGGGGCGTCGCGGCTGAGAAATGCGAGTGTCCGCGTCCTGACGGCGAGGAGCTCGGTGCTGGGCTGGCCGCGGCGGTGCCGCTCTCTCCGCGGCGAGCTCAGTGCATCGCCCGCCCTGGCCATCGCCCGCCCTGGCAGCCCCCGGTTATGGATTACAGCCTCCTGGGACCTTAGGAGCCAGAGCCCCGTTTGCCCGTAACGAATCCCAGCGCACGGGGCCCCTTAATGCAGCTGTTTGTGCAGCCGCACGAGGAGGAAGCTGGGAGGCAGATGAATGGTTTTTGTGTTGACAAAGCACTAATTTTAATAATGACAAATTGTTTCTCTAGAATCCAGCTCCATTCATATTCATGACCCTTCCACTACCAAAGCAAAACCATTTATGCGCCTGAAAATGGCTTTTCCTCCCTAATTCTATTTCCACTTGGCACATCTTTGTGCTTTAGCATCCCTGCCATCCGTTTCCATTACTTCACGGCGTTGATTAAACAAATTTCTTGTTGACAGAGAAATCCTGCGCGTCCTTCCCTCCCCTCTGCGAGTAAAGTTGCTCAGTTTTGGGTTTTACTTTTATTTTCTAATGTCTACCCCAGCCTCACTTCTAAACCAAAGGCTAAATCATGACCACATTGCAACACAGAGAGACTTCCCATGTTATCTAGAGCCCTGAAACCCCTGATCACAGAACCGCTGAGGCTGGAGAAGCCCTCTGAGCTCCACTAGCCCAGCCCAGCACCTAACATCACCCCAGTGGCCAGATCAGGGCACAGCCAGGTTGTCCTTCAACACCTCCAGGGATGTGGACTCCACCACTGCCCTGGGCAGTCCAGTCCAGGGTCTCATCAGCCTTTCCATGAGGAAGGGCTTCCTAACATCCAACCTAACCTTCCACTGGTGCAGCTTCAGACCCTTCCCTCTTGTCCTGGTGCTGGGTGGGTGACTGGGAGAGGAGCCTGACCCCACCTAACTACAACTTCCTTTCAGGGAGCTGGAGAGAGGGAGAACATCCCCCTGAGTGTCCTCTTCTCCAGCTCCCTCAGCCTCTCCCCATCAGCCTTTCCCTCTAGTCCCTTCCCCAGCCTCGCCGCTCCTCTGGACCTGCTCCAGCCCCTCACAATCTCTTTCTTGGAGTGAGTGGCCCAGAACTGCCCCCAGTATGTGAGGGGAGGCCTCACTAGTGCCCCACTCCACTTAGGGGTTTATATATATATATGTATAAATCTATATGATTAGTATGTATAATATATATTCAGAAGTCTAGAGTTAAAAGTGGGTTGGTGTGGGGTGTGTTTTATCAGGGCGTGCTCTCGGAGCCTGTGGAGGAGTAGCTGCTGGGGGCTTTACGCAATCAGTGTGTAGCTGCATGAGGGTGGAGAAGCTAAGTGCCTGTGTTTTTTATGCCTGTTCCCTTGTCACCCTGGTAGAAGGGAGCAGCAGCAGTTAATTGTGGCCAGAGCTTAATGAATTCTGAGCAGAAGCGCGGTGCTGCCGGTTGCAGCTGCGGGCGCTGCGAAGCCTTTGCAGGAGTCTGGAGCAGTGCAGGCATCCTGTTGTAAGCTAATATTTGCATTTCCAAGCGAAATTCATGCTAGATGGGTTTGTTGTGTTGCCATCTGTGTTTTCTCATTGAAGAGATTTCCTCGTGCTATAAACTTCCGCTCACAAAAATAAAATGCATAAATCTGTGCAGTTCAGACTCCAGAATAAACCCAGCGGCCAATTAAACAAACCGGGTGAAGATGGATTTGGAGGGGGTTGTCTCGGGGCCGCTTTGTGCCCCAGCAGAGTGATAAATCATCGTCACAGAAATGACTCTGAGAAGCATCGGATGGTTTTGCTCTCCACCTTTCCGAGGTGATCAAAGGGGTTTGTATAAGGAGATATCATTACCAGTAGCCCATTTCCTTCTCTGTGTTCCATGCTCCTCCTTAGCTTCGAGCACGCAACTACAAAGTACTAGTTGAGGCTGTCGGGTTCCTCAGTCACAATCCTCGGCAGATAAGAATCGGCTCAGCTTGAGCTACTTTGTGCCAGTGAGTGGCGTGAGAGTTGCTGGGCACTGGTTTGTGACCCCAGATCCCAGCCCACGCTGGCCATATCCACAGCAGGTCATGAGGCTTTTCTCTCTCTGTCAGCGGTGGAACGGCGCTACCTCTCCCTACGGATCTTAACATCGCACACACGGTCCGTGGGCAGCCCTTAGCTGGGGGGTGAAGGACCCGCAGGGGCTCTGAGGGACGTGCTAGAGGCATCTCCCAAGCCTTGCCTTTGGCGAAGCTTGGAGAACAGCCACGGCAATTCTGCATTACAGGCTGCACCTGCCCTCGATCTGTGGGTGAAGCGCTGCTTTGGGTCTGTGGGAGCGATGGAAGGGCAGTGCTGGTCACCTGGGCCCCTCCTCCAGTGAGGATATCGAGGTGCTGCAGGGTTTGGTAGTGCTGGGTGTGGGACAGACCTACCTGACACTGGGGGAGGTAGGGAGTGGACAGTCCCTCGCCCTGGGCTATTGCCTGCGTGTCTGTGTGAAGCTGGCTCTGCAGTGTGGTGCAGACTGCACCCTGCAGAGCTCCTGCTTTTCTTGCTGAACTGTGAGTGCCCAGGTGAGAGCACCCGTGCACGGGCAGGAGCGCCCACGCTGTTCTGCAGAGTGCAGCAGGGCAAGGGGGCAAGTGGCTCCTCTGACTTTTAATGGGACAAACAGCTCTCTGATTCCTTTGAAGAAGTACAGATATGACGCTCAAGTTGTAAGCCGCATGAAACCTTAGGTGTGTAGGCCACAGGGAATGGGATGAGAGAGACTGCTCTCTCCACGTGCGAGGAGAGACTTTGCTCTGCGCACGTAGTATCTGCACAGCTGCGATTCCTGGGTAGGAGGAGGACACTTTGCTGCTCGGGAACGTGTGTAACAGCGGGACAGGCTTCAGCCAGAGGACCCAGCCATGGCCAGGCTGCCAAGCAGCCACTGCTAATGAATATTGATGAGCCCTGCCTTTGAGTCAGGCTGTGTGCTCGACTCCAGCCTCGCTGCATGTGCACTGCAGCCCGCCTGGGAACGCGCCGTGACACTTCGCTCACCTGCAGTGACCTGAGCTTAAACTTTGTCATCGTGCAACTTGGAAGTGTCTCTGGCTGCTCCGGTAGTCTCTAGACAAGACAGTGTTTCTAGGCAGGATGACACTGGCCGTGAAGGAAGAATGAACTTCATGCACTTGCTAATGGTAAATGAGGATGGAAATGATTATTAGCTTAGGTCTGTAAATGGCTGCTTCCTTGGTGTTCTCTAGATGTGCTACAAGAAGATCTGGTTCTTCATGATGAACATGGCGTTTCATAGTGCCCAGGTAGAAGCAGCAAGGGAAGTCCTGCAGAGCAATGCTGACATTCCCTAGGGAAGCTACTGCCCAGGCCCATGCGCAGAGCTGTGGAACAACGGTCCATCATCCCACCCAGACCATCTCGCAAGCACTGCGCAAGGCTTTTCAGCAGGATGGCTTCTTTCGAGCTGCGAAGAAAGACATGCCGGGCGAGCTGATATAGATGGGAGATGCAGGAGATTTATCACTTGGTTTTGTGACTGTTGTGCTGTCATGTTGCTACTTTAGCAGTTTTGCGAAGAGCTGACTGCTCCGTGTTATGGAGCGTTCATAAATGATGATTAATTAATCCATCTTGGTGGCCTACCCTGAGCAAACAAACCTCAGAGTTGATTTAATTCTCCACTCTCAGTTTCCGAAGGAAAAACCCCAGCATTTTCAGCTCACTAGAGGATATAATATTCTCAAATCAGCCACTTGCCAATTAATTTTGAATGGCGAGCACAGCAAGGAAATGTTGTTCTTGTCCATTTACTTCTATTAAGGATTCATTTTCAATAATCAGAGAATTCTGAGTCAGCTCGTTTTTACCTTAAAGGCTGCCTCCTGACACTTTAACAAATTATCGTGCGGCGGGTGCTTGAAGGTAACAGATTCTTTTCCTCTTTGCCCAATAAGCCCCTTGTTGACACACAGTCATTTATTACCATTTCTGCCATCACCTGAACTTGCTGGGAAGTAATTCTGATAAAGTGCCGAATCTCACGGCGTGGAGAAGCGGCTTTGGGAGAGAGGGAAAATGTCAGGAAAGGAGGGAAGGAGATGTCCTGGCCTTCGAGTGCTTTCTTCATGCTCAGGGTTTCAAGCGAATTAGTTTCTACACATGCTGCTGAGGGCTTGGGTTTCTGTGGGATAGGATTTTCCCAGACCAGCTCTTTGCAGCTGGGGAAGCCACGTGGGGTGAAGGAAGAAATGTGATTTACAAAAAGGGGGAAAATGATTCCAAAGCCTGAGCAAGGTTGGAGCAAGTTTAATCTGACACCTGGAGCTGGAAGATAAGTGGCTTCACCTTCATAATACTTCTATCATGTGCCTGGTGCTTACAGAGCTTCTAGTTGCCAAAGGGAGAGAGCCCAGCACAGAGCCACAGAGATGATGAAGGGAGGGGAGCATCTTTCTGCTGAGGAAAGGCTGAGGGAGCTGGGAGAAAAGGAGACTGAGGGGTGACCTCATTAATGTTGATAAATATGTGAAGGGTGGGTGTCAGGAGGATGGAGCCAGGCTCTGCTCAGGGGCACCCACTGATAGGACAAGGGGCAGTGGGTGTGAGCTGGAGCACAGGAGGTTCCACATCAGTGTGAGGTGGATGACTTTCCTGGTGAGGGTGACAGAGCCCTGGAAGGGGCTGCCCAGGGTGGTTGTGGAGTCTCCTTCTCTAGAGATGTTTAAAACATGGCTGATTAATTACAAAACTCCCTTTGCAATCAGTAGAACAAACGTGTCCCTCTCATGGAATCACAGAACATTAGGGATTGGAAGGGACCTCGAAAGATCATGAACTCCAATCTCCCTGCCACAGCAGGATCATCTAGATCCAGCTGCACAGGGACATGTCCAGGTGGGTTTGAAATGTCTGCAGTGGAGGAGACTCCACAACCCCCCTGGGCAGCCCCTGCCAGGGCTCTGTCACCCTCACCACAAAGAAGTTCCTTCTCACATTGATGTGGAACCTCCTCTATTCCAGCTCACACCTGCTGCCCCTTTGTCCTATCACTAGATGCCCCTGAGCAGAGCCTGGCTCCATCCTCCTGACACCCACCCTTCACATATTTATCAACATTAATGAGGTCACCCCTCAGTCTCCTTTTCTCCCAGCTCCCTCAGCCTTTCCTCAGCAGGAAGATGCTCCTCTCGTGTCATCATTAACGTCTTGGAGAAGGACATGCCTGACCCTATAGGCAGCAGCCTGCTGGCTGTGGCTCGCCAAGTATTGACTTTTTTTGCAGTGGGGAGGTTGGCTGGTTGCTCTTTCCTGTTCCCTGAGATATGCAGAGATGCTCTGTTCACCAGCCCCGCCGTAAAACTGTGTCACTGCGAATTACCTTTGGAAGGTGTTGTTATTTCTGCAGTGCCAGGGTTATCTTTTATTCTTTCTCCTGGCTATGCTCAGAGAAACAAAGCGAATAAGAAGAGAAATATTATCAGCGCTCGAGATGTTTCATAACAACCTCCCCACCCTCTGGTGGGAGGCAGAAATTAACCCCTCTCTGCATTTGTTTTTAATATGCTGAAGCAATAAAGTGTGATCCTTGGCTGTGTGAGCAAGGAGTGAGAGCAGGAAAGCAAACGTTCCGAGTGTGGTGCATGCGGGACGTGCCGAGCCTAGATCCAGTGGACTGGAAGTGACCAGTAACCCTTTGCTGACCGTGGGAGTTCAAAGTGTTAAAGCAGTTTAAGTGGCCTTCGAAATGAAGAGTGTCCCGCGGCGCTCAGAAACAACCTGCCTGCTCCTGCAGCGTGTGATCGCGCCTTGTTCTCGGGTGGAATCGCGATGTCCCTCATTAGGGGCTGTCTGTAGCCTCTCCGGAGTGGAGTTCAAAGTCCCCTTTCAGTCACGAGTCTGATGTCACTCTCCACAACCAGGTTCTTGCCGAAGAAGCTAATCTTCCTGAAATTCATAGGCCACGTTTCATCTCGGCTTAGAGCTTCTTAGGGGTGTTTGATTGAAGGAGGAAAAGGAGGTTTTTACAAAGTGTTTAACTTTTACCTTTTTCTGCTACTTCTCTGTTTTGTTTTTGAACTCCAGAAACGGTTTGATGTGTCCGCGGTGAGTGTCTTGTTAGCCGTGGGGTTAATGGTTGGACTTGATGACCTTAAAGAGCTTTTCCTGCCTAAAAACTTCTCTGAGTCTATGATTCTGTTGGCCTGGTGGCCAAAAGGTGTCTGGTGCAGGATGTGCACATGTCTCTGGGTATCAGTTTAAAGAGATTTTATATTTGCTCTAAAATAGGATCAATGAATACGTTATTAATATATTTTTATAAACAAAGATATAGATTAATCTAATGCAGGAATGGCCTATGCAAGTGCTTTATGGCTTGTCAAGTAGGGTTGATCATTGGACTCAATGATCCCAAAGGTCTTTTCTAATCTGAAAGATTCTGTGAAACTGTGTAAAGGAGACAGTGGGAGATTGAATTCAAAGACCCCATGAGAAGAAGGGGAAAGGAAGAGTCTGACTGGGCCAGTTCAGGTGTGTAAAAAGGAGGAAAATGAAGGAGGAGTAGGAAAAGAGAAGCAACCCTTGAAGTGAATTAAGACACAGGGAGACTGTAACAATCTGATTCCTGGCAGAGGACTTCAATTTACCCACCTTGGAGTGACCTCACGAATGTTGATAAATATGTGAAGGGTGGGTGTCAGGAGGATGGAGCCAGGCTCTGCTCAGGGGCATCTAGTGATAGGACAAGGGGCAGTGGGTGTGAGCTGGAACACAGGAGGATCCACATCAATGTGAGAAGGAACTTCTTCCCAGTGAGGGTGACAGAGCCCTGGCAGGGGCTGCCCAGGGGGGTTGTGGCGTCTCCTTCTCTGGAGACACTTCAAACCCCCCTGGCCCAGCTTTCTTTAGCTGTCATGGGTGGTAGTGAGAGGACAAGGGCAAAGGGTTCTAGACTTGAAGGGAGATTGAGGTTGGACATGAGGAGCAAATTCTTTCCCGTGAGGGTGGGGAGATGCTGGAACAGGTTACCCATGGCAGCAGTGGCTGCCCCATCCCTGGCAGCGCTGTCGGCCAGGCTGGTAAAACACCACGTGCAGAGCAATGTCTCATTCTCTGTCCCAAACAGTAGGTGCCTCTCTTATTTGTAAACGTATATGAAGCTCCTTGCTATTGCTCTAAGCCTCCAAATGAACAAACAACATCTTTCCCAGAGGAGCTAGACTGCTGCTTTTGGAAAGAGTTGCACTATTTAGGTTTATTTCAAACCCAGTCTGTTCACTGGGACTGTTCCTGCTAAATTGAGTTTCCCTTTGAAGTGTTTATGCAAAGAATGAGTAGCCCAAGCTCCAGACTTGAGCAGCCTTCTGCATTTGCTGGAGCCTGGAAAGGTCTGGCTGGGTTTCTTGTAACACTCATTAAAACTCAAAGGAAAGTTAGTTTGATTTCTGTCTGCCTTGCTGGAATTTATCCCTCCTCTGCAAACTGCTAAATCATGTCTGCCAGACGTGACTCATCTCCAGGATTCATAAATTAGGAAGCGAAAACATCTCTCTGAGCCGCAGAGCGTTCAGCAGGAGCCATCACAGAAATAAAGAACTCGATCCACCGGAAGATCCGGGTGGCCAGCTCTCTGCAAACTCTCCACCCCGATGCGACGTGGGCAGTGTCTGCGGTAACCAGCTATGTGGAAGCGCAGATTGTTCTGCTGTCAGCACAAGGCTGGCTGAAGCTGGCAGCTCCAGCCTGGGCAGTGGGGAGGGTTTGGGTAGACGACTGGCTTGTCCAGGCTCAGGGCAGTGAGGCTGGTTTCCAAGCTGTGGAAGCCAAGCTGATCCTCAGTACTTGCCTTCTTCAAGGTTTAGTTGCAGGCTCCTTATCTCACACAGAAAGCTATCTAGTACCTTTCTTGCCTGTGGTGTCTTCATCCAGAAGGCCAGCAAGAGCTCACTTGCAGTTTGTTGTTGGACACTAGATTAGCTGCAGCCCGCAGCGGAAGGTGGTGGTGTGCTGATCTGAGTCAAGGCGCTGTGGTTCGGTCTGAAACAGTCTGGCCTCACAACGGTGGACTTTAACTCAGCTGCTCTCTTGTCCTCCCAGTGTGAGGAGACTTGGTACTGGTTGGTGCAGTGGGGCAACAATTGGACTAGTAAGATGAGGCAAGGAAGCTGGTGAATCCAGCAACGAAACCAGTGCTGGGTGGTCACTAGCAATAGGATGAAAGGAAACAGCCTCAAGTTGTGCCAGGGAGGTTTAGGTTGGACATCAGGACACGTGTCTCCCCTGGCAGAGTGGTCAGGGGTTGGAACAGGCTGCCCAGGGAGGGGGTGGAGTCACTGTCCCTGGAGGGGCTCAAAACCCCTGTGGATGTGGCACTGGGAAACCTGGTTTAGAGGGCAGGGTGGGGTTGGGTTGACAGTGAGACTTGCTGATCTTGGAGGTCTCTTCCAACCTTCATGATTCTGTGGCTGTACTCCAGTGTCTACTTCTGCCACACTGGAGAACAAATGGCATTCAAAGCACTTTTGTTTTATTCCAGTGAGTTTTCAGTTGCCCACTGGAATAGGTTCTCTCCTGATCCTTTCCAGAAGATGCTGTAGATTTTAGATGCCAGTCTGTAAACCAGCCACCAGAACCCTACGCTTCGGGTTTCCCTGAATAAAAGAAAGGTCTTCCCATGTGTCCCAGTTGTCTGTTGTCCAAACTTGCCATTTGAAGGCAGCCAGGCAGAGGGGGTGTGAATGTTAACAGTGTTTCCTGCTCACAATCATTCTCCTTTGGAGTTTAGGATGGGTTTTGCTTTTGCTGCTGTGAGTCAGTGCATATTTAACGGGGCAGCGTACGAGCCTGACTTGAGTGATGGTGGGGATTTGTACTCTATCTTACTTCAGCTCACATGTGATTACGTTATATTTCTTCCTGTCTGAATAAGCACTTGTATGGGAACAGATTCCCACTCAGCTCGGAGGGAAGCGTGTCGGTACTTCTCTGACGCTTGGCTCGGTCAGACACGGCTTTGATGAGGTAAAGATAGAAGGTCGTGGAAGTGGGAGGGGGGAATTGAATGCTGATGGTGTAGGAAAGCTGGTCTTGCCAAATGCCACCTGATGTGTGCTGCACCTCCAGCGCCGCTTGGCCAGAACCATGCTTGCACTGAAGAAAAGCAAAGGTTTTCCCTCATTTTCTGTGCAAGAGTCCTAACTCTGTTTTGAGCGTCACAGACGCACGATTACACTGGGATTGCTTTGCCTGCCGTTACGTGCTGCCTTCCTAAGAAGGGTCCTGGCTCTGCTGCATCTAGAGGGAGCCCAGCACAGAGCCAGAGAGATGATGGAGGGGAGCTTCTCCCTGCTGAGGAAAGGCTGAGGGAGCTGGGGCTCTTGACCTTCGAGAAGAGGAGACTGAGGGGTGGCTTCATTAATGTTGATCAAGATGTGAAGGGTGGGTGTCAGGAGGATGGAGCCAGGCTCTGCTCAGGGGCACCCAGTGATAGGACAAGGGGCAGTGGGTGTGAGCTGGGACACAGGAGGTTTGATTGACTGAGGAACTGGGGCTATTCTGAGCATCTCTGGTGGAGTGAGAATGTGCCCTGCTACATGCTGCTGGGGAAATCTTCAGATAAGTGAAAGAGGAGCAGGTATTGATCAAGGCAGACTAAAGCTGGAAGGATGAATTCCAGCAGCATCCCGAGGCAGTGCCGAGCCACATTGCAAGTGGGAAGAAAAGCCAGTGTGAGAGGACTGCAGAGGCAGGGTAAGGAACAGGGATATTTTTGTGCTCAAATTAGGTGTCACATACACAGTATAAAGAAACGGAACCGCTCTATTAGGAATTTTTCTGAGTCTCCTGAATCTTTGACTCAGCTCCCTAGACCAAAATATTGCCTAATTATATAATACCAAGCTCTACATTTAGCTCTCTAAATAAGTGACCTGGATTTGAGCATTAGCTCCACCTGAAGTGTCTCTCAACTCTGCAGAGAGAAGTCAATGGGTACTGCCATTTAAAACCGCTGACAATCAGGCCAGCGGGCAAGACACGAGGAGTTTTTCTCGTGAGTAGAACAGATTGTTTGGGCAGAGCAGGAAGAAGGGAGGACAAAGGCAAAAAAATACTTGATATATCATTTTATTTGTTCTTGTCCTTCCTCCTTCCCCCTCTAGGCTGCTTTCTTGAACGGCATCAGGCTGTCTTTCACAAGCAGGAGAACTGAGCACGGAGCTCTGGTTGCCAAAGGGAGAGAGTCCAGCGCAGAGACATGAAGATGATGAAGGGAGGGGAACATCTCCTTTATGAGGAGAGGCTGAGGGAGCTGAGGCTCTTGAGCTTGGAAATCAGGAGACTGAGGGGTGACCTCATTAATGTCTATCAGTATGTGAAGGGTGGGTGTCAGGAGGATGGAGCCAGGCTCTGCTCAGTGTCATCTAGTGATAGGACAAGGGGCAGTGGGTGTCAGCTGGAACACAGGAGGTTCCACATCAGCATAAGGAGGAACATCTTCCCAGTGAGGGTGACAGAGCCCTGGCAGGGGCTGCCCAGGGGGGTTGTGGAGTCTTCTTCTCTGTTTAAAACCCTCCTGGATATGTTCCTGTGTGACTGGATCGAGGTGATCCTGCTGAGGTGGGGGGACTGGATTATCTTTCAAGGTCCTTTTCCATCCCTAATATTCTGTGATTCTCTTGGCTTCAGGTTGGGATATAGTGTGGGGCTGAAATCAATGCACTTTCCAGGAACCCGTTGTTGTCAGAAATTAGTAGACTACATTTTGCTCCTTTCTTCTTAAACTGCCTCTGCGCAAGCGGCCTCCATTTTCCCAAACAAGACCCCAGAAAACAGCTCTTCAGTTCTTCCCTCCTTCCTCCCTGTTAGTCAGCATTGCCAGAAGAAAAGAACCAAGGAAGGTACTTACGGGATTCAGGAGAATGGTGAGGAAGAGTTCACCCCCTCGGATGCTTTTGTCCAGCTCCTGAGGACCCCCAGGATATTCCTTGTAGAAAATGGTGTGAGTGAAAAGGCCACAGGTCTGTCGAGGGAGCACCTGAGGAGAAAAAACAACAGCGTGGTTGTGACATTAACTCCTTCCTGCAAGCTTACCCAAAGCCCTCCAGCAACTTCCAAGAAGCCACACGGCAACCCTTCCTGCCTCTGGGCTGCCATGTGTTGATTTACAGGCTCCCTTGTGCCCTCTCTGCTCTCGTGGTGGGCAGGAACGGTCCCGAGGACGTGGAGACTTCCATATGCCAGTTCTGACAAGCTGCAGCACCCGTGCTCTGGGCTTCCACGAAGAGAGCTTTATTCAGCTCAAACACTCAGCACAAGTGTTTGTTTCCTGGCGTGTGGGAGACAACAAAAAGCCAAACCTCTCTTCCTGTAGCACAGTTAGTTTATTAGTGGATAAACAGCGTTTCCTGGCCACCTCTGCTTCCTCAGGCAGGTCATCTTCCTGCTCTTGAGACACTGAACTGGGTTTGTATTCGAGGCTGTGGACCACTAAAGATTCACACTTTGCAGCCCTAAAGACCCTACGGAGCCCTTCACTCCTGTGTGTGAGATGTGCACGGGACTGGTGGGAGGCTCCTTGTCCTGTTGCAAGTCAAGGGGCAGGAAGGAGAGGTTTATGAGGAGAAGCTGAGGGAGCTGTGGCTGTTCTGCCTGGAGAAAAGGAGGCTGAGGGGAGTCCTCACTCCTCTCTACAACTACCTGCAGGGAGGTTGTACTGAGGCAAACGCTGGCCCCTTCTCCCTAGGGACAAGCAACAGAACAAGAGGAAATGGGCTCGGGTTGTGCTGGGGTGGTTCAGATTGGATCTTAGGAAACACTTCTTCCCAGAAAGAGTGGGGGAAGAGAGGGGGTGGAGGCACCATCCCTGGAGGGGTTCAACAAACGGGCAGACAGGGTGTTTCAGGAGATGGGTTGGTGGGTGGGGATTGTAGAGTGGATGGTTGGACTTGATAATCTTGCATGTCTTTCCAACCTCGATGATTCTGTGATTCTAAAGAGACAGCTAACAGGCAAGGGAAAACAAACTCGCGTTGGAGGAGATGCTTTGGTCAGGTTATTATTAGATGATTAGCTAGGTGCTATCAAAGGGCTCTGGGAAAGTAAGACAGCTCCTTTCAGGGTGTTGCCTAATTCATGCAGAGGCATAATTCCCTGGGGGAGACTTTTTGTTACCCTCCAGGCAGCAGTTTTGTTTTTCTACCCAGTGAAAACAACAAATAAGCCCTACTTTGAGCATTTTAATACCCGTGCAAACATGCTGCTCAATTTTGAGGCTGTTCCAGCAGGAGTTTGACTCCGGTGCAGATTCTTCTTGGTTTCGATGAAGACGTTTAGGGACCACAGTTTTGATTGTCTGTGCGTGGGTAATATTGGAGCCAGCTGGGACCCCTGAGCAGCCCGCGAAGCATTTCTGCCTTGGCTGCTGCCTGTTTCGTGCTTTCCCTGATCTGTAGGGCTGCAGCTGGCTGCTGACACAGGCCACATCGTTTTGGGCATTTCCCTGCCCTTCATGAAGCTGACGTTTGGCAGCGGGGGTGCCCTCACTACAACAGGGACATTGAAGGGGGGCAGAGGTGGCTACCAAGCTAGTAAAGGGTTTGGAGCAGGTGTTGTATGAAGAACAGCTGAGGAATCAGGAGCTGTTTAGCCTGGAGAAGAGGAGACTGAGGGCAGACTTTATTGTTCTCTACAACTACTTGAAAGGAGGTTGCAGAGAAGCAGGGTTGGTCTGTTCTCCCTAGTGGCCAGTGATAGGCTATGGGGCAATGGCCTTAAGCTGCACCAGGGGAGACTGAGGTTGGATGTCAGGGGGAACTTCTTTCCTGAAAAGGCTGTCAGGCACTAGAACAGCTGCCCAGGGAGGGGGTTGAGTCCCCATCCCTGGAGCTGTTGAAGAGAAGGGCTGATGTTGTGTTGGAGGCCAGGGCATAGTGGTGCTGATAGGGCTAGGAAAAGGTTGGACCTGATGACCTTGAAGGTCTCTTCCAGCTGAGACTGTTCTGTGGTTCTATGGTTCTCTCTCCTCGCACGGCCAGGAGGAGTCAGGCACTTACACCCAGCCCCTGCAAGAAGCCAGTTGCCAATTCCTTTACACCAGCTCAGCTTCCCGGGTGGAGGAGTCCTGATCCTTTCACACATAAAGATGGACCAGAGCTCAAAACACGGGTCTCAGGCACTGTAATGAATTTCAAGATAAGCATCTGCAACTCAGCTGATAGCTGATGGGGCCACATTTAGTTTCTGAGGATTACATGAGCAGTTGCCTGCGTCTGTGTGACTTTCCTTGTTTTCTTTTCTTGTAAAACTGGCTGCATCACAAATGCCCCACTTTGGCAACCTTCCAAATTCTCGATCACAGGGGAATTTTAATGATTTCTGTAAAACTGGAAGCTTTTGGTTAAAAAAAGCCCTACAGGCTAGCAGACTTCAGAGGCTGTACTGAAAGTACTATCGCTATGAAGCATGGAAATGCAGTGTACCATGATGCCATTGTGGATGAAGCCCCGTCTGTACCGTGCAGGCTTCAGGTGTGGGTATTCTTCTGTGCTGGTCACTCGGATGTGCCAGACCTTCTTCCAGGCCTCATAGAGCTGGATGTGAACTGGGTAGACCCCAGAGTGGTGCGGAGCCACCGCGTACCCCATGCCGGTCGGTATTCCGTGCTCCTGTGACATAGCAGAGGGGAGAATATGTTTAGGAACAGGGGGAAATGAGCCAATGTGTAATTACTCAAAGCTTGTTCTACAGCTGTCTACAAGGAGGTTGTAGCAAGGCTGGTGCTGGTCGTTTCTCTCAAAGTAATATGGACAGGATGAGGGGAAACGGCCTCAAGTTGCATCACGGGAGGTTTAGATTGGATGTTAAGAAGAAGTTCTTTACTGGGAGAGTGGCTGGGTACTGTAACACGCTGTCCAGGGAGGTGGCGGAGACCCCAACCCTGAAGGGGTTTAAAAACTGCTAGAGCACTTGGGGTCATGGTCTAGGGGTTGGGGAGTTGTTGGTCTGAGGGGTGGACTTGATGGTCCTGGAGGTCCTTTCCAGCCATGAGGATTGATTCTCTATGATCTGTTAAGAGAAGTTGCTGTCCTTGAACAGATTTGTATCTAGAAATGGGGGAGGTAGGTGAGGGGAACCGGAAGTCCAGTTTGGTAGCTGCAGAGTGATAACCAGTCTGCTTGGATTACATGGCACTGCTGTCACGCGGGGTGGATTTCCCTGCCCGTTCATGACACGTTCTGTGCATTTGAATCTTCATCCTACCTGTTTAGCTCTTGTGCAGGTAATCCAGTAAGCCGATGCTGCCTATTTATTGAGCTATCAACCACCATTAGAGCAGTGAGCAGATGGGGAAAATGGCTGCAATGACTTATGTGGGAAGGTTTTTTCCTTCCTACTTCTGAAATAAAAGCAAGATTCCTCTCTGATTTCCAAACAGCCCCAAGATGTAAATAAACATCCCCCCCGCCCCAGCTTATGAGTCTGCTGATATTTTCCATGTATTAAGGCAGTTGCAAAAAACAGCTGAGCTGTGATGGACGTCTCCTTCCTTTCATAAATATGCATTCAGCTCGGTCTCCAGGAGGGAACGCGCGCGTTTGCCTGAATGTAATCTCCAGGTTACCTTGAAAATATCTTCCCGTGGCACAATGAGGTGGTTAATGTGCTGGCAGCAGGAATTAAGGAGGAAGCTTAACTGTGAGCGTGCCGGGCAAGTTCCCTTCAGCGCCGACGCTCTCGTGTCTTTGTTCTGCTCCTCATCCCTCCGTAGCCCGCTTAGCGTGGGCTGTCTGCAAACCCCATCTGATGAGGAGGCCTGATAGCCACATCTGTAGAGCAGGGCTGTATTGTAAAAGAGAGCAAATTATTTGAAGTGCCAGCTATATCTGTGAAAATGAGGTAATTGCTTTCCTCGGTCTGAGGGGCTCTTCTGAAACCCTGGCAGGAAGAGAGGCTGAGCTGCTCCAGCAGGTCTAGTAAAAGCCCTTCCTGGCTCTCCCGCAGTATCTCCGGGCTGCGGGGTGTCCTGCTGCCATGGTTCTTGCTGGACATCTTCCTGCACTCTGGCTGTTTACTGAATTACTTTGACTCCTGGTCCTGGAGAACACAGCAGCTTTCTGTCCATGTAAAACTGATGTTTGGGGAAATGGCTAAGATGTGAGACGATGGGTTTGTTTACTCTGTCCTTCCTCTTGCCAGCATTACCCAAGAACTGTTGATTACTTTAATTCCAGCAGGTTCTGCTGGGCATCTTCAAGTCCTTCTGCAAAGAAAGGGCTTTGGTTCCTTGACAAAAATGCAGTTAAATCTGCAGGGAGCACTCGTTCCTCCATCGCGTCATGCAGCCACTTAAAACTATCTGCTCCTTGTTAGTGAAGATCTTGGGTCGCTGGCTCAGCTGGAAAACCAGCAAACCAAAAACCAAAGCTCACTGCTTCATAGTTACTGGGAGCAAGATGTCATCTCTCCTGTTAGAGCTGCTACCTACCTGAAAGGCTTGAGTCGGTCTGAGTGGGGTTTCTTTGCCGTGAACGTGAGTAGAGGAAAAAGTTGTGTTTGAAAGCTTAGGGAGCACCTGGCCATTTATTGCTCTGCCCAAGTAGCCTGTGATGCTCACGCTGTCAAACTCCGTGTTAACTTCAGCAGATGGTGTTAGCCCGAGGCTACAAACCCTCACCGCACGCAAGGCAAGCGTGTCCCAGCTGACTGATTGCCCAAACACGGGGAGCTGGGTGAGGGCATGTAGAATCCTGTTTGGCTCCTTCCTGTTGGCGGCTGGTACTGTCATAGCAACGGTGGGGGAAATGGTAGTCTGCGGCTCGCAAGCGCAGGAAGGTAGCCTTCGGAGCCTCTCTGTAGGAAAAGCTTGTTAGCCTCTGAATAAAACCCCCTCAGTGCACAGCTCATCACACAGACAGGTGTCAGCTGCTCGGACACCCAGTTTGACATCAAGGAGAAGCAGATTTGCCTGTAGTCAGGTCTGCCTTCGTGTTGCCTGGGTAAATCAAACACTCTTTGTCCTCTTCCAGTGATTCCCGTTGTCTGCCTTCCTCTCGTTTTGTTGTTAAAGTCAGTTTGGGGTTAGGGAGTGATGTGGTGTAGGGGGGATGCACTGGAGCCCGAGCTAGTGAGCAAAGTGGGAGATGCCTGTGGTGAGTCATTGGAACTGAGCTACACGTACGTATTCTCTGCGTGTGTGTTGACAGCCACCTATCTATAGGCATTTGTGCACTCACACCTTTGTCTCGCGTGTTCTGAGAACCACGTTCCTACGATCATCGATTGGGTTATTTTTACATTCAAGACTGCTATTCCATTTTTTTAATTTTGTTTTTAAATTTCAAAATCACTTAAAATCTTTGTGTGTGTGTGACTAGTTTGAAAACTTCAAGCCCTTTCTCCTCCTGTACTGGACACTGGGGAGGCTTCCCCTTGAGTACTGAGGGCAGTGCTGGGCCACTCACTTCAAGAAAGAGAATGAAGGGGCTGGAGTGGGTCCAGGGGAGCAATGAGGCTGGGGAAGGGACTAGAGGAAAAGGCTGATGGGGAGAGGCTGAGAGAGCTGTTGGTGTTCAGCCTGGAGAAGACACTCACAGGGACCTTCTCCCTCTCTCCAAGTCCCTGAAGGGAGGTTGTAGTCAGGTGGGGGTCAGGCTCTTCTCCCAGGCAACCAGCACCAGGACAAGAGGGCAGGGCCTGAAGCTGCACCAGTGGAAGGTTAGGTTGGATGTTAGGAAGCCCTTCCTCACAGAAAGGGTGATGAGACCCTGGACTGGACTGCCCAGGGCAGTGGTGGAGTCCACATCCCTGGAGGTGTTGAAGGCCAGCCTAGCTGTGACCCTTAGTGCCCTGGTCTAGCTGTTTGTGGTGGTGTTAGGTCATGCATTGGGCTTGATGATCTTAGAGGTCTTTTCCTGCCTGAGTGATTCTGTGATCATGTTCCTTTGCTGACTTAAGATGAGACCCCAGAGCTATTAGTTAAAATTTGTCTTGGGGATTTTAAATTCTAACTCAAATGACAGTGCAAGATTCAGCTGCAGTAGTAAGTTCAAATACTAAAGCAGAATCACTGTTGTAACCTGTGAGATGGGGGAAAGACAAAACAGTTGTGTGTTTGGCCTAGAACTGCCTGAGCTGTCACTGCTTAGGGACATGGCTTGGGTTAATTGTTAGACCTGGTGATCTGAAACCTAAACAATTCTATGATTCCCATGCATTAATTTACAGCAAGAGGCCAGAGCAATGGAAACTGGAAACTCAATCCTTCTGGCCCAGCCCGGCACTTCTCTGCACCCTCCAAAGTTACCTTGCCTGAGTCCAAGTGTGGGAGGGTGCTTGTATGGGTGATCTGAAAGGCCAAAGCAACAGGCCAGGGCTGCTTATCTCCTTCAATTGTCAGCTGTGTTCAAGCAAGGGAAGATTTGCTTGAAACTCCTGACCTCCTCTGACCCTCCAATCTGTGCAGAAAGGAGTTGTTTGCCCTGGGTCAGCGTGTGCCGCCTGCACTTACTCTGCCTCTGCGAAAACCCCCTCAGCTAAAGAAGGTGCAGGTTGTGCAGGATGAGCTCTGCTCTCCAGAAGAAGGTGCGTGCTGCTTCTGGTAGTTTTGTGTCCCTGCAGCGGATTTTCTGTGAGGAGATGCTGGAGATGTGAATAAAAACATTGTGTGGCAGGCTGATCTTTTATACCAGCAGGGCCTTGCTCGACAGAAACCCTCCTGTTTCAGACTGCGCTAAATGTTCCGTGTCCTGGTTAAAATGCAGCAAGAAATAAAACCAAATGGAACCTAAAACTTTTATAACACAGCTGGCTTTCTGGTTCTTAAAGATCACTGATGGTATCTTTAGCTTGGAGAAAAGGAGACTGAGGGGTGGCCTCATTCAGGTTTATAAATACGTGAAGGGTGGGTGTCAGGAGGATGGAGCCAGGCTCTGCTCAGGGGTATCTAATGAAAAGCCAAGGGGCAGTGGGTGTGAGCTGGAACACAGGAGGTTCCACATCAAGATGAGAAGGAACTTCTTCATGGTGATGGTAACAGAGCACTGGAAGGGGCTGCCCAGGGGAGTTGTTGTTCCAGCTGACACCCACTGCCCATTGTCCTGTCATTAGATGCCACTGTGCAGAGCCTGGCTCCATCCTCCTGACACCCACCCTTCACATATTTATGAACATTAATGAGGTCACCCCTCACCTCAGTCTCCCCTTCTCTAAGCTAAGGAGAGCCACCTCACTCAGCTTGTTCTTTCTCTGGATGAGGATGTACCAGAGCAGAGAGGAGGCACGTGTCGTGATTAAAGGACGGCAGTGCAAGCTTGCTTTGCTGTATTTGGGGGTATGTGCTGTCGGAGACGTCTGCTTGGGCAGCTTCCCTCTAGTGTATCAATTGTGTTGCCTAAAACGAGGAGGGTAATACTTGAGATACTATCACATTGCAAAAATTAATCCAAGGCTTAATCTGGGAGTGTCTTTAAAGGATTGTGGGATCCTCTGATAGAAGAAGGCGACTGATAATCGCATGAAGGCCATTTAGTATTTGCCTAGCCAGGGTGTGTAGCACTCCATCCATATTTACCCCAAGCAGCAAAAGTGCTGGGTAGCTGCAGCTTAAACCAGAGTTCTAATCCATGTCTCTTGTTCCCCTGAGGCTGAGGATGCCATGAGTGCTTTGAGAAGAGATTTGGCAGCAAGGGCTGTGGATGGGGGCAGTGTGGACAGGGTTTGTGACAGGCAAAACATCCCACGCTGCCAGTTGGATCCCGAGCACTGGGGAGAGACATTTCTGAAAGCTGTGAGAATGTCTCCTTTCCCCAGTGAGGCATGAAACAGCAGAGCTGATAAACATCTTGGTGACACATGAGATCTGATCTTTTGGAGGGCTCTTGCTGGAGGCGGTCTGGTGCTTCAGGAGCCGTTCGCACGTAAGGGGATCCTGTGAAGGCTGTTGGTTTGTCTAAGCCCCAGATCCACAGAGGTCTGTGTGTCTGCACTGAAACCAAGGCAGTCAGGTGCCTGACCAGTGGTTGTGTGCAGGCTGGCCTGTGTCGCTGTGTGGTTTGCAGGACAGCTGTTGGAGGCTGCCTGCAGATGTGCTGTCCATGAAATGCTGGTTCAGGTGTGCTGCCTTGTGTTTGAGCTCGGCTTGCATTCGCAATGCTCATGGAATTTTTTCCCTGGTGAACAATGTCCATCCTGAGCCTGATACTCTCTTGCTAGGAGACACTGCTGAAGGGATCTGAGCGCAAGTTTGCAGACAGTGTGATCTGGTTTAGCTTTCTTCTAAAGTGATCGAGCCACCAGGTCTCAATGAACAAACTTTTTGTGGCCTTTGGCTGCTTGAGTCATCGTTGATGGTTCATAATGGTGTGCTCCCCCATCCTGAAGGACCCACTGGCTTCTTACCCATGTTTGAGAATCTGAATGTGGAAATACCACGTTAAGTGAAGAAGAAATGTGATCTTGCTTCCAAACAATTATTGCAGCAGAAGCTGGCAGAAGTGTCATCTCCACTTGCAGCTTCAAACGGGAAATGCAAAAGCAAATGTCAGCAGCATCAAGCTGAGTTCCCCTGAGTGGGAGACCAAACAAAGACATGAGAGCACAAATAAGCCAGCATAAAATCAAGCAGCCTTTCTGTGTGTTGTTCTAGCTCTCCAGTTTGAATTGGGATCCACACAGTGAAGCCAAAGAGTAAAGAAAAAGCATTTGCTGCTGCTTTGGAGGACTTGTAGAGGTGCAGCTGTAGAACAGGGCAGAGGGTGTTCCGTTCCCAAGCAAGACTTGATGCTGAAGGTGAGAAAGTTGTGGCTGGGACCTCTCTGATAGCCATCAGGAAGGTTGTCATGTTGGGAAGATAAATTTATCCTACAGGAAGCCTTTAGAAAAGAACTGTCCTCTTAAGTAAACTGTACAGCTCATATAGACTCAAGGTTAAGACGTTGGTACAACCCCTGTCCAAATGTTAGCAGGAAATAAACCAGTAATAACAGCAGCCTTCCACTGACATGCGCTCCTTATTTATAGGCACCCTGAGGAGCTCCTACCCTTCAGTGACGATGGGGATCTAGAGTTTATCTCTTTGTAGCTGAATACACAAACAAATTCTATTACAAGCCCTGCTTGCAGGCTGCGGTATAGATTTTACCCCTAAAGGTTGTTTGACCTAGAAGACATCACGCTTCCTGAAAATACTCAGAGGATGTCCCCACAGGTTTAAAGATGAGCCAAGGTTTTTTGAGATACAGATGATTTTAAAAATGACCCTTGCATTTAAAATCTCAGCTGTGTTTGTGTCTCCAGGCGACACCAGGAATGGAGGCTGGCAGTAAAGCAGAACTGTGGCGAAGGGAATAATTCATCCCAAATGCCTCTGCACTGCCGCCCCGACAAGCAGGAGATGGGAGGGGCTGGAGGCTGCCAACAAGAGTAAACAGTTAAGCCTTTTTTAATGAATTTTCTTTAAAGGTTGTTGGGAAAACATTTTTGTAAACAAGGGAATTCAAATGCTTCCAACTGCTTGTTCTGGCATCTGCCTCTGCCAGTTTCCCAATGCACCTTGGCTCATGTGAGGGATGAGAGGCAGGGGCGGCTACTGGCCGCCTTTCCAAGCCGACACTTGCGCTCCCTGAGCAGCAGATAAAGCCCCACTGCCCTTTTGCTGTCTCTTACTCACTATTGCAAATTCTTTGTTGAGGATCATCTGCTCCACCAGTGATGTCTCGTTGTGGAAGAGGTGAGGCTGCATGTGACTCCACATGTGGGGGAACCACCAAAACTCATCGACAGACCTCAACAGCAGGTCATCGCCTTCGTCCTCCTCCTCAGTGCCTGCAAAGGGAAGAAAACCTGAAAAGTAATAATCGAAAAGCCACAGCAGGAAACATGTATAAAATGTGTTTGAAACAGAGCAGGTGCTGCCATAAGCTGAAGGGGCTGGGTCTCTTGAGCTTGGAGAAGGGGAGACTAGGGGGTGACATCATTCATGTTGATAAAGATGTGAAGGGTGGGTGTCAGGAGGATGGAGCCAGGCTCTGCTCAGGGGTATCTAATGAAAAGCCAAGGGGCAGTGGGTGTGAGGTGGAACACAGGAGGTTCCACATCAATGTGAGAAGGAACTTCTTTGTGGTGAGGGTGACAGAGCCCTGGAAGGGGCTGCCCAGGTGGGTTGTGGAGTCTCCTTCTCTGGAGACGTTTAAAACCCTCCTGGATGTGTTCCTGTGCGACTGGATCTAGGTCATCCTGCTGTTTTGGGAGATTGGACTAGATGGTCTTTCAAGGTCCCTTCTAATCCCTAATGTTCTGTGATTCTGTGATTTCTGCCTTATTCACAGTATTGGGGGCAAAACAAGGGATGTTTAGCTTTTGTGCAATCAACACTCTTTATGGAAAGTTCTATCTTCATTTTAAAGTGAAATCTGAAAAATGCAGCAGACCTACAATCAAGGAGGGGAACACGTATCTGCTCAGAGATGCACAATGCACTTGGCACAGGCAGGTCATGAGTCAAAGTGTTTATGCACGGTCCCTCATTTCAAAACTCCAGCTGTAATGTAGAGGTCTCTTTTGAGCTCAAAACTGAAATGAAGTTTGATGTTGCTGCTGCCCAGGGAGGTTGTGGAGTCTCCTTCTCTGGAGACGTTTCAAACCCTCCTGGATGTGTTCCTGTGTGACTGGATCTAGGGGATCCTGCTGTGGTGGGGGGATTGGACTGGACGATACAGAGGAGGGCGGTTGTGCTGGTGCTGCTGAGATGATGAGCATTGAGGCTGATGTCTCAGCTGCTGTACCTGTCCATTGGCATACCGACAGGAATTGGGCCTTGCGGTACAGATGCCAGCAACATCTGATGAAAACGTGTAAGAGTTTAATCTGCTGACATGTTCCCACGCTCATCTCCCGCATGTAGTTCCCAGATGATCCCAGTTTGGGGAAGGAGAGCGGAATCGCGTGTGAAGGAAGTCAATAAAGCACCACAGTTGTCCTGCACTAGTAAAACATGTTGGTATCTGATAGAAAAAGCCTCTCTGGGTAGTCAAGCCACATCTCCAGTAATTAACAAATGCCTTTCCATGTTTTATTTATGAGTCAATAAAGCAGATATAGCATGGAGAGTACTCTGAAGTCCTCCCCCTAAGCTGGTGTGACAAAACGCCATCACCAGCGTGATGTGAAGTGCTCACTTCAAGACGCGGGTGCGTTGCTGAGCACAGGCAGCAGCTGATCCCGTAACGGAGGCCATGACACGCTTTGACTCATTAAGTAGTTCTGAGCTATTTTTGTGAGCCTCAGGAGGACAGGCATACATGCACATTCCTCTCTGCTCCCTACCAATCTCAGCTTGGTGACCGTCACAGCAGCCGGGCAAGAAAACCTGTCACAGTAACATGGAGGCTGTTGAGACGAACGAAGGAAGACTGCATGGGCAGGTCAGGGGGCTGATTTTGTGGAGCAGCTGGCTGTTCTGTGGCAGCTACAGTTCAGGACATCATCGTATTTATAATACGTTAGCCCTTGCTCCAGCTCGTTGAGTGACCGTTGTCTGCAGTGGTACCGGCGTCACTCTGAGGACGGCCAGGCTGAGCAGCGTCCTCCCCAGAGGGGCTCAGAGCCTCGGGCTCCTTTTCTTTATTTTGCTGTGTTATGTGAGTGTCCAATTAATCTCCAGAAGGAACACCGGCACAGGCAGGTCACGATGAAGTGAGGAGAATACCTAAGTACTGTTGCTGGAGTTGCTGTCTAATCACAGGTCTGCCACTGGCTTGTTATATGACTCCAGGCAAGTAATTCCATCTCTCTCTCTACCTCTCATTTTTCTCAGGCTCTCCAGCCTGTAACAGTAGTCCAAAAGGTTTCCTGGGCAGCAGTTGCTTAGCAGTATGTGCTGCACCAGGGGAGAACTGCTGGGACTTTGAAAGCAACGGTGATTCAAATATGCAACGTTGGTTTCCTTCTCTTTTACTCATCCCTCAAATGCTTCCTCATCTTACAGAATCATAGAATCATTCAGGTTGGAAAAGACTCTTGGGATCATCAAGTCCAACCATCAGTCCTACTCCACAAGTTCACCCCTAAACCAGATCCCCCAACA
Source organism: Rhinopomastus cyanomelas (assembly GCA_013400115.1). Lineage (NCBI taxonomy): Eukaryota > Metazoa > Chordata > Aves > Bucerotiformes > Rhinopomastidae > Rhinopomastus > Rhinopomastus cyanomelas. The sequence continues at coordinate 268,153 of VXBP01004239.1, forward strand.
CCACATCTAAGGGATGGGGACTCAGCCACCACCCTGTGAGGACACTACAAGTGCCTGATCTCCTCTTCTTCCAGGGACACTACTCTGTGTAGTGAAATGGAGACATAAGAGCTGTGTAAGCCCATCAGTTTGGTGTTCCAGTACGAGCAATGAACAGGAGATCACTGTTTCATGCACAGTGATGGGGGGGACCTACCTTACTCCACAGCTACCTCATGGCCTGTGACAGCTGGACTACATCATTCCCAGCTTTTAAATTCACCCTCCCGTCCTCTTGCTGCTGTAATTCCTCCTTTGCTCTGGATTAGTTTCTTGGCTTCCCTGGTCAGTGTCACTACATGTGGTGGAGCATTTTGGAGCTGGTTTTTAAAGACGGAGAAAGGTATGGAGTTTGGAAAGGAGAAGGATGGGAGGTGTTTCCTTCAAGATGAGTTGCTGCCTATGTTGTTCTTTTTGCCTTAGCAGTCCTAGGGAGTGGCATGGCTCAGGGTCTGCAGAGAAGCTTGAGTGGAGGAGTAGCAAAGTGTTAAAGATGCTTAGATGTAGTGTTGGGGGATCTGGTTTAGGAGTGAACCTGTAGAGTAGGATTGGTGGTTGGACTTGATGATCCCAAGGGTCTTTTCCAAATGGAATGATTCTAAGGAGAAGGCAAAGGATAAACCACCCCCTCCACCACCCCCTGCTACTACAGAGTGGGAAGAGCAAGGTTTCAGTACCGTTTCTTTTCAACTTGTTTCCCCTTTCCTCCAGGTTTGCAAACCACTGAGATTTGCAGAGAGACCACCTTTACAGTCATAACAAAATCTCAACACTTTTGCCTCTTTGCAGGTTCTAAGATGTGATTTTTTTCCAATCTTTTGTGTTTCATATCTATCACACTGAAGAAAACTTGCTGTGTCTGCTGTGCTGTCCTTTCTTCTGGGGAATTAGAGAGAATGTAGCAGATCCTCTGTCTCCTTTCTACTCCTGACTACCACACGTCTTTCAGAAAAGCACTGAGGGCACCTGTATGTCCCGAGAAGCTCATCCATGCGGTGCCGTTACGCGTTTGGACACCGAGTAAGCCACTGAGTGCTAAACTGTGGAGCATGTGTTTCCCACTGCTCCACCAAGTCAACCTGTAAAAGGGCACATTTAAAGCTGGATTGAAATGCCTGCTGCCTATTTAACTGCAGCTACCTGAAAGCAGGAGGTTCCTTCTTACCTGTGTGGTAAAATTTTCCTGAAAATCCAAGGTTGAAGGTAAAATTTGCAACCTGAGTGCGCAGTAAATTTTGAGTCTCTAGTAAAGCCTGAAATAAATAAGAAATTAACATGCACTTAGAATAATAGGTATTAATTTTTGGAATGCCTCATTTTAAAAGTCATGTCCAACCTAGGAGACAAGTAAAAGAAGGTCTGGGTAAATGTTTCACATTTCATCTTGGGCTCCGTGTTTTTTATGAGACTGTTCAAGTGAACGTCATTTGTTCCATGAGGGTTTGATGCTGCAGCAATGCTCGTACCTATGTGCTGCTGTAACTGCTTGGACCAGGGTACTACACCTTGTCTGCAGTTTGATCTGTGGCAGGACTCGGATCTGGCCACCCAGAGACAGCAACACACTAAATCACTAAGCCACCTGCACTTTGGGTTATCCACAAAGCTTGATAAAATGTGCTTAAAACCCGAAGTGAAGTGATGAGTTCTCCTTGCTTCCAGATGTGGCAGTGTTGGGATGTACTTACCTGTAGAAACAACTTTCTGTTGTATCCAAACACCAAATTCAAGCGTGAACGAGCGGCGCTCCAAGTTTGATGTGTGGTAGAATAGTGTCTGTGTCAGAAGATAAACCCCTGCTTGTTTTTGTCTTCTCCTCCAAGCAAAAGAGCCATCAAAATGAAATGGAGGGAAAGGGAGTTGCTTATAAAAGAAATAGGCGTGGTCTTGGTCACCTGTTTTGCCTTGGACATGTTTGTAGCCACTAGAGAATAAGGTGGCTCAGCCTACGTGAGCTGTCTACGGCTACTGTTAGTTGCCAGCGCTCTGCCGCTCCTAGAGCGAGTCCTTGCCGCACAGACGTCTGTCCGCGTGCAGCCAGCAGCCCACGTGATGTGGGTGTGCTCCACGTGTGAGGTGCATTGACCTCCCTGTTGCCAGTGTTAGATGCCTTGTGAACTCTATTTTCATCAGTGTTCCTTGTCTCCGTTATGTGGCTCTCGAGAACTTTTCCCATTATCTATTAATAACAGGTCTATTGATCAAACCTTCTTGTGCCGTTCCAAGACAAAAGGAAGGCAGCGGTTTGCTCGCAGTCTGCGTTTCCTTCCATTTGAAAAAGTTCCATGTGGTGTGCTCATTAGTAATTTCACTTTGCAGGACAATAGTTGCACCTTTGTTACTCGGGCAGAAAGCTATGACACCCTCTGCGATGTGACTGCTACCCTGAAGTGTCCCCAGTCCCCTGTGAAGGATGTGGCCAGGATTTGAGCAGTGGAGGTTCAGACTGATGGTGCAGCCGACCTAAGCAGGGCAGGTTTCTGTGGTCTCATGATTTATCCTGTTTCCTCTGCACTATGGTGGGTAGGGAGGTGCTGTCAGCTACTGTCAGCATTTGCTGTAGGACATTAATTTCTTAAAGTTGCTGACTCCGTCCTGATTACGCAGGTATTTGGACACCGTGTGCGCTGGAGCACGAGCCTCTTCTGAAGCATCGTTTGCCTCGTGTGAGAGGCGTCGCTCGGGTGCCAGGCAGCATGGGAGGGGAGCACAGAGGCTGGTCAGACAGCCTTCGTCTTTCAAACAGAAACCTCTGCTGGGTGTTGAGGAAGTTGTACAACAGAGATAGTGGTTATCGGCTACCACAGCCACCAAGCAATCCCTCTCTTGCAGAAGGAAATAAAGTGATCTAATGGCACGAGTATATCTTGTGCTTTAGTGCTCCAGATTAAGGCAGCAGGCTGGTTCCAGCCTATCATGCCAAGCATTTAATAAGTTGGTCGTTTGAACCCTGCCACCGTTTCACACGTGAGACTATACTGACACAACAGACAGCAGCTACACGTGTGCTGCAGTGCAAGTGCCTAGAGAGACCCGAGCTTAGACACTGAGGAAGATCCTGAGCTGGTCAAACCACTGTTTCATTGACACTGTTGAAGTCCACGAGCATGGAACTGGAGTCATTACAGTTTAGGACAGAATTTTCTAAGCTACCTGAAGCATTTCCTATGTGTTGAGAAGGACTGATGGGCTGAGCAAAAGAACGTCTCGAGAACTGGTCACCACATAACAGAGTGTAGAGAGATGCAGGACGCAAACGTCGTCAGATCACTCTGGTTTTTCTCTCTGGTTTCCCTCATGCTCACATCTCAATCAGATGGCAGAAGTGTGGGACAGGCAGAAGCCTTCTGGCCCAGTGAGGCCTCATTAAAACCACAGAGCGAGGATTAAGATGTAAACCCTGTAACCTGCAGCGTGTGAAGCATTTTCCTCTGGCTAAAGGGCAAATCTGTCACTCAAATGGGATTTGGCTTGGTCTTGGAGACTTTTTTTAATGCAATTTCCATAGATGCATATTAATTCATATAATATGCAGCTAAATTTCATTTTCATGACCTCACTTCATTTAATACTATGTTGTCAGCTAAGTCGATCCAAACTTAGTCGCCTCCTGCCTGATTTGAGCTGTGGCTTTAACATCTTCCACATCCTCAATATAAAAACAATCACTGTTTAGGTGATTGGGATCTGCCTTCCCTATTTTTAATGAAAATATATTAACAAAAACAGGCTCACACTACCCTTCCTGGGTCTCTTGAGCTGGGAGAAAAGGAGACTGAGGGGGGACCTCATTAATGTTGATCAATATGTGAAGGGTGGGTGTCAGGAGGATGGAGCCAGGCTCTGCTCAGAGGCACCTAATGATAGGACAAGGGGCAGTGGGTGTGAGCTGGAACACAGAAGGTTCCACACCAAACTGAGACGGATCTTCTACCCAGTGAGGGTGACAGAGCCCTGGAAGGGGCTGCCCAGGGGGGTTGTGGAGTCTCCTTCTCTGGAGATGTTTAAAACCCCCCTGGCCATGTTCCTGTGTGACAGGATCTAGGGGATCCTGCTGTGGTGGGGGGATTGGACTGGCTAATCTTTCTAGGTCCCTTCCAATCCCTAATGTTCTGTGAGTCTGGTAATTTTGCCCAGTAAATAACAAGAATTTTACTGAGACAGCTGGAAATGCTACCTGAGGGCAGGTGCAAATACAGCAAGTCATGCTCTCTACACGACACTTCTGTGCTGCCCCCAGCTCTCCACGGCAGCCCCTCTCCCATGCTGGCCCCTACCGCGTGCTGACCCTGGGTAGCATTTTGCCGCAGGAGAAGCGGCAGGAGCTGCCCACAGCTTCGGCGGAAGGGAAATTCATGAGGAACATGGATTGTAAGTAAAAAGTTACAGGGAGGATTTTCCTCCTGGGTGTTTTGTCAGACTAAGCAGTGTTTGTTGTCCCCAGGAAGAGCCACGGGCACAGCTGCAGCGGACACATGGGCACATGGCAGTGCCAGGCGAGGCCACGTGGCAGGGAGGTTTAAGGCCATCCAGGCTGTTCGTTCACATTCAGAGCCTTAATTGCCTGGAATCTCTCAAAACTCACAGGTTGCAGTTTATTGATTCTTTGCTTTGTCAGAGCAGCTCCTCTCTGTGACATCGCGAGCTACAGTTTCCTCTTTGCGTCGCATTTACATTCGTCAGGCTCTCACGTTAATCCACATAATTACCTTCTGTAGACTCGAGGTTCCCGTGTCTTTATTCTCCCTAATTGGCGCATCTATTAGGAAGAAGAGATATTTTTCCTGCTATGTCCTTGTTAATTATGACTCTCTCCCTCATTTACATAATAAACTTTTTGGGGCAATTTCTGCAGTAGCGTTTCATGCCTAATAGGAAGCAATTTGCTTTCCTTTATTAAGTGTATTAAAACTTCATGCCCCAGACATCATCGACTGTAAACATTTGATTCTGCTCGAATTGAATGCGCCGAGGCGTTTTGCTCTGCCGTATTAGGTTTATTTATGCGCTGTGTTCTGGATTGTTAGCTGCTAATGAGACTTCGGCTCTGATTGCTCGAAGGCCTGAACACTAAGCTCATTTTAATGAGTTCATTATTTGCTGCCTTCTGAATGGAAGACAACAAATTTTCCTTTTAATTAAAGGTCAAAGCACCTCTGGCTAAGGGAAGTCTCGAGGTTATGAAATCCTTAGAGAAGGTAAAAGAATGACTTTTGCTGAGTTTGATGCCGAGCACGGGCAGGGCAGGCTGTGGGAGAAGGCGTTTCTCTGGGGACCGAAACTCCAAGTCTAAGCTAAGTGATAACAACAGTAGAAGGTGGTGCTCAGCCTTCCTCAGACGCTGTAAAAAAACAGTTAAAAACCAAACCAAACCCCAAACAAACCCTGCAAGTCTGCCAAGGTAATTAAAGAGGCTTTACACCTACCCCAAAGGTCTGTGTGGATCAATACCACTGCTGGAGCGTGAGCCCTTCTTTGCATGTGCAATGATTTATAGGGTGCAGAGGACAGATGCCAAACTAATTGAGCCAACAAAAATTAATCTCTTATTTCTTACTGGGGAAAGTGAGGCAGGAGTGATCGATACCCGAGGGCTGTCTGTAGTGAGACAAGGGTTTGTGCAACCGTGCGTTTGGGCCCGTGCAAATGCTCGTTGAGGGGCTGGGTGGTTCTTGCTCTGAGAACAGCGGAAGCTTCAGTCAGACCGATAAAGAATTAATTGCAAGACTCAACATGCTGATCCTTTGTCTACCACTTTATACCTGGGCACCAGCTTTACAGGCTGGCTAACAAGTGTTGGGTCATGGCTTCTCCTTGGAGAAGCTGCTCGCATGGGAATGAAGTGACCAGCACCTGGCAAAACTTAAAACCTCATTCTGGAGAAAAATCCAAACAGTTTGTGGAACAGAGATGTTGCTGAGCATGAAATCACCAAACTGTCCTTACAACAGCTCTAAACACTGCTTCTGCCAAAGTGAACATGTGGCCTCCCAGAGGCAGTACTGCGAACGTGAATTCTGGGGACCAGCAAAAGCCTCGAGGTCTTGGAGGTTCCTGTCTCGGGCAGTTCTCTGTGGTTGTGGTGCCCAGGGTCCTCAGCCAGTGGGGCAGCACTAGGAGGGGTTGCCCAAGGCAACGTGTTCCCTACGTAACCTGCCCATGAGGTCCACACAGTGTGGAGGGCAGACGAGAAAGGCTGTGGTTCTTCAAGCAGTTTGGAAGGGAGATCAAGGGAAGGAAGAGAAGCTGGCTATTTCTGCTTTTCAGTGTATCTGGAATTTGCTGTCATCATGAATTATTTTATTTCCACAGACTCGCTCTAGGAAGCGCTTCTGGCGCGGGAGGATGTGCCAGAGCCTGGCATCCCAGGGCTACACGGCCAAGGTTACGTTGCCCCAACACCGTCTGAGCAAAATGACTGAGGATCTTGTCAAAAATGGGCCGACTTACCATTACTCAAAGTCACCGCTCATTTGGGGATGGATCCTAGTGCTGGGCAGTGATTCCACTGCTGCAGGGATTTCTTGCCTTGTGTGTGCACACAAAATGCACAGATACACGCAGCATGAGATGTTTGTATGTGCTGCAAATACATCTGCAGGTAGACCACTCTGGATTCTTTTTACTGGTTTATTGAAAGGGTCACCAGGCTTTGGAACAGGCTGCCCAGGGAGGGGCTTTAGCGTGTGTTCAGACACCTCCATCCCTGGACATGTGTGAAAGATTAGGGGCAGGGCTCAGCGGTAGGCTTGGGACACTGGGTTAATGGTTGGACTTGATGATATAGAAGGTCTTTTCCAGTCAAAACTGTTCTCTGATTCTATCTTCATATTTGCTGCTGGTATTTTTGCCCTGTATTTTTCCCTTCAAGACAGTTTTCTCAGGTGTCTTTGGTAGTTACTTGCTATTAATCCCAAGAAGTCTTTACATTCACTCACTCGTTTTTATTCCTGACAGTGACCATGAGCCAGCAATGAGCCCTTGTGGCCAAGAAGGCCAATGGCATCCTGGGGTGGATCTGAAGTGGGGTGGTTAATAGATCAAGAGAGGTTCTCCTCCCATTCTACTCTGCCCTGGTGAGACTGCATCTGGAATCTTGTGTGCAGTTCTGGGCCCCTCAGTTCCAGAAGAACACAATTGCTGGATGAAGTCCAGCTCAGAGCCACAAAGATGATGAAGGGAGGGGAGCTTCTCCCTGATGAGGAAAGGTTGAGGGAGCTGAGTCTCTTGAGCTTGGAGAAAAGGAGACTGAAGGGTGACCTCATTATTGTTGATAAATATGTGAAGGGTGGGTGTCAGGATGATGGAGCAAGGCTCTGCTCATCTAATGTCATCTAATGATAGGACAAGGGGCAGTGGGTGTGAGCTGGAACAGAGGAGGTCCACATCAATCTGAGAAGGAACTTCCTCACGGTGCGGGTGACAGTCTTGGAACAGTCTGCCCGAGGAGGTTGTGGAGTCATCTTCTCTGAAGACCTTCAAAACCTGCCTGGATGTGTTCCTGTGTGACTGGATCTAGGGGATCCTCTGTGGCAGGGGGACTGGACTGGATGGTCTTTGGAGGTCCCTTTCAATACCAAATGTTCTGTGATTCTACGAAGGATCTGTCCCTAATGTTTTTGCAGGTACATAGCCCTGAGGTTCATTTCCAAGCAGGTCAGTGCAGCAGGTTGCTGGTGGTCCATGGAAAGTTGGAGGACTGCAAAGTAGAAGTTTTTGCTCTTGATTTACAGCTGAAAATTTGTAGAGGGGAAAAAAAAAAAAGCCAAGAATACTTTCAATGATATTTCTTTCCACTGCGAGCAGCTGTTGTCAGGATGTGATTTATTTCTTTTCTTGATTGCTGCTTCCTGCTCTTGCTGCCTCCCTGAAATCTATGCTAGGGAAAAAAAATCTCTCACAATGGTTGATGTTGTCTTGGCAGCGTTCAAAGCCAAAGCAATCTTCATAGGCCTACCATGAAACAGCAATAATTACAGCAGCCATCCCAAGGATGCTGTGAAATAGACAGACACTGCTTTTCTGATAGGAAGTCAGAATGAAAAAGGAAAATGAGAGTGATATCTGTCTGGCCAGAGCAGAATCCTGGGCTCCTTACTTTCAGGCATCGCCCTGCTGTCCCAAGATACGGGACTCCGCTTCTCGATGTATTTGTTCGTGCGGAGCGCTATGCTAATCTCTAATGCCCTATAAATCATTAATAGGAAGGTCTCTGATGGTGCTGAGCGCCAGCAGCTCTGCCTGCAGATCTGTGTTTTATTGTAGGGCTATTACTCGAGCCTGTTCAGCATCTCCCTCGAGTAGCTGTCTTCGTGTGAGGTCCACAGGATATGTGGGTTCATTTGAAGCGAGGAAAAAAGGTTGTGTTTGGGCTCGTCTGCAGTGTTTGTCACAAACGGAAGAATTTATTTGTCCTCTATGAGGGGAACGGACAGTTTATCAGATCTACTGCTGCTGCTGCTTCGTAACTCAGCCCTAAGGTCAGGAAACTGCCAGGAGCTGACCTGCATCTAAGAGGACAGAGGAACGCAGCTGTTCCACAAGTTCCAGCTGAATAAGGTGAGTGGGGTGATGCTCCACCAAAAAACCTTGTTACTCACAACTGAGTGGCTGATAACATCACTCCAGACCTCGGAGGGTGGCTTTTTGTTAAGCAGGATGGATACCCCAGCAGTAAGAGCGTTCGTGGTGCACGTACACAAGACAGTTGTTCGGTCTCCTCAGAGGAAGGAATTCATAGCCCAGTATCTTGTTTGAAGATCTAGCAACCAAAAAGCTCAAATGAAGAGCATTAATCACTTTAGATGAAAGAAACCAAGTCCAACTGTCAACAAGACGGTCTAACGGGGCAAAAAGTAGAAATTAAAAATCATTAATAAACAGGTTTATTTTAACCAGGACCACATAGATGGGTCAGTGCAATTGCTCCCAGTTCTCCAGCAGGATTTGGCTGGGGGCAATTGAAGGCATTAGGCAGAGCCCTGAGTGGCCCTGGGACCAGCTGCTGGTACCATCAGAGCAGAGTATGGCTCCAGTGGTTACCCACTAGTAGTGATGGCTGTTCTGTGTTGCCGGTATCTGCTGAGAAGATTTATAGCCTGCATCACCGAGGGCCTTTACTATAAATCACTGCTGGTTCAGAAGGATTTTTGAGGAATACTAACCAAATCTGCTGACAAGTTCTAGAAGGTGAAAAACAAGCACGTGCCCAGGCTGAGAATCACATCCCTTGTGACTTTGGAAGGGACACATCCTGCTGGCATCAGCCTCACTGCTGAGCAGGGTCCCTCCTCAAACAACCCTCCATGCAGACAGGACAGGACAGGTGCTGGTGGCACTCTCATCAGGACAGTTTTTATTTCTTATTAATTCTATCTGTTTTTTCCTATAAGCATTTTCAGTAAAAGGACTCTCTGCAAGAAAGGCTGTGGAGGCTTTGGAGTGAGGAGAAGGTAACCTGCCCGCTGCATGCTGATGAAAGGTTTTTGGTCCCACTTTTAAAGCAGACAAAGTGATGAGGAATGCAGAGTTCTGTTTGAACAGCTCTCCCATCTTCTCCCAGGCCACCTGCCTGCTCAGCAGAAAGCTGTGGTGAGTATCTTGCTGTCTGAGATTACAGACCGCGTTACAGACTCCTTGCAAGGGCACATCTCTTCCTTCCTGTTGGTAATGTGGCAGCGGTATCAACACGGGCAACGATGCAACTAAGAGTTTATCATTTGAGGCAGAGCTCAGTGCCTGCAGTGATAGCCCAGCTGGCTGGGAAGGATTTCCCCTCTATCTCTCCTTGCTAATCTGTTCAGCTGCACTGGTTTGGTTGCCTCCAAGCATAGCGAGGAAAGGCAGCCCTTCGTTGAGATGCTTGTCTCAAGCACCAGTTAAGTCTGCAGCTCTCTCTGCTGTTTCCTTCTCCCCTTGGACACAAGGATCTGTTTGTCTTGTGCCTGGATCCACTTCTGAACTGGGGTCCCACAGTGCCCCACCTCAGACTTGGCATTCTTGCTGGCAGGGTGCTGCCCCACCATGAAGCTGGTTTCTCAGTCCCTAGTTGTTGCAGTGCATGAGGGAGCCCAGAGAGGCAGAGCTGCCATCTAGCTCTGATCAATTGTGGAATAAAACCCCTAATTAAGTATTGACTGGGAAAACCATCTCGAGGCTTTAAAGGGACAACGACAAGAAGTCGTGTGTTAATAAAAAATTGATGTTCAGCGATCACGATCCTGTTGCAGCAAACTGTGTTGGTATCAGTCACTAACAGGAGAACACCAAGACTGGTAGTCACAGTCCCCTCAGGGAATGTTCGGGATGTGCCAAAGCCATCAAAGTCTCCCCTTCTTTGGTGGAATCCGAAAAGCAAAGGACAGTTAACCAGCTACTGCCTTTTCTTGTAGTTGTATCTGCTGTCTGTCTTTCTCTTGCTTCTGTTGAAACTCTGCTCAGTGCCATCTAATGATAGGACAAGGGGCAGTGGGTGTGAGCTGGAACACAGGAGGTTCCACATCAATCTGAGAAGGAACTTCTTCCCACTGAGAGTGAGAGCCCTGGAAGGGGCTGCCCAGGGAGATGGTGGAGTCTCCTTCTCTGGAGACATTTAAAACCTGCCTGGATGTGTTCCTGTGCGATTGGATCTAGGGGATCCTGCTGTGTCAGAGGGATTGGACTGGATGATCTTTCGAGGTCCCTTCCAGTCCCCAATGCTCTGTGATTCTTGGTTTTTTGGAACAGCTTCCTTAAGCAAAAAACCCAACCCCAACAACAAAAAAATCCCAACCCAACTTGATATAGGTGGGCACTCAGCTCTTATAAATTATTGAAGGGCTGCACTAATGGAGGCTGCCTTATTTATCTTCTGTAAGTTATGGATTTTGGTTTAATCAGAGTGGGTTTCTGCTCCTTTGCTGCCCCTGACAATCATTTACCCCAGTAACCAAGTCATAAAAACAAGAATTCCTTTAAAATTCTCATCGTGGGTCTGTAGCTCATGGAACTCCAAACTCCTAACAGCAATCTCCAATTTCTGCCTTAAATTTACTGCCTTAAAAGACTAACTGCTGGTTCTGCTTTGTGGGGAAATTTAGCAATTTTTTTTTCCTTAAAATGCTTTTAATCAGAGAGGAGAGATTGGAGCAGAGGTGATAGATTCACAGCTCGGGTCTGTCCTTCAGCGTGCAGAAGGGGCAGCGTGTGTGATGATGGATGTAACCGATGGCTTTAAGAAGGTGCCACCATATATTTAAATTTAATTAACGTTTAAATTAAGGGCTTCTTCACCTTTTAGATTGGGAAGGGGAGCAAGGAACCCATGGTGCTTCCTAATTTCTCTATTCCTGTTCCTGCTGTCACCAGTTAAAAAATGGGAATGTCCAAAATAATCCGAGTGCAGAAGGACAGAGCAGAAACTTGGGTCTCCTTGGCAGGTTTTCTTCTGTGCACAGATATTTTTAAACTCAGAGTCTCAGCACGCGGACTCTTCCAATTTTCCTCTCTTTCTCATCGTTAATTGCTGGTTCTCCTCGTAACTCCCTCTCCAGTGCATGATGAGGATCTCCAGCCGTGCGCCCGGATCATTCCCGTGCACCTTTCACATCACTTGGAGCACCTACTCACCAGCTGTGTCTGCGCTCTCTGTTTTTCTCCATTCCCACCCTGCCTGTAAAAATCAGAAACCTGGGGTCTAAGTGAGTGGCATAGCGAGGAGCACTGCAGAATGATGGAAGTGCTTGGGCTGGAAGCACTCTCAACATCACCAAGTCCAACCATAAACCCAGCTTTGCCAAGACCACCGCTAAACCCAAAGTGCTGCTGGATCGTGACAGATAAGGATGTGCTTTAAAATCACTAGGGTGAAGTGGTGGTGTTCATATTTTTGAGATGTGTGATGCTTGCCTAGCTGAGCTTGACTTTTTTGACCCTTCCTCCTCCTCTGTGACGCGGTCTTGAGTTATCAAGGGGGTTCACTTCAGTGTTTTGATCGTGTTTGTTAATTGGAATTGGGAGCTTCTGTAAGATGAAAAGGGAATTGCGAGGCAAATGTTCTTGCTTTACGCCGCGCTCACGGCTTTTATCAGAGGTCAGATTGCTTCTGCCACCTCCACGTCCTTCAAGATTTAGAGTAGAGGGAGATAAAGGCAGTTCTGTCCTCAAGGATGGGTTCAAAATCCCTCTGGCCCAGAAAAACCTTCTGCTTATCACTGGTTTGTTGTCCTTCCAGGATAGTTAGTTGTCCAGAGAAGGAAGCTGGACAACGTAAATCAAATGGCAACACCACTGGTGCATTCCTACTCGATTCAGTGACTAGGAGGAATATTAGAGTCAAGTATTTTTTCCCATAAAATCAAGCAGATCATCAGATGAGGCTGATAAATTTGAAATCAACTTTGAGTTTTCAGTAGGTTTTTAGGTAAAATTGAGAACAAATCTCTCTCAGAGCCAGAGGAGATGCCCTGGCTCACAGATCTGTGATGCAGAAAGTATCACCACACCTTTCCAAACTGTGGGAAAATCATACTCAGAACAAAACTGAAGTAGTGCCCTTCACATTGCTCCAGGTTAGAGATGAGAAAGAACCCTCAGAGCTGCACCCTTGAGAAATTCTGGTGGCATGATGTTATTTTTGAAAAGGACTAAGTCTTCCAGCCTAACAAGGAAACTTCTGGTAACAGGAGCCCCTCCACCTGGCACCATACCCAAGGCAGGTGCAGGGGCAGCAGACAAGCTGAGGCTTCTGCTTGCTGTGACAGATAAAGCTGGATGCCTGCATTGCTGGATGAGTTTCTATGCCCTGTGTTATTTAGGTTGTCACACCAGATTATCCCAGTGGTTCCCTCTGGCCTTCCCAGCTTAAACTTGTGTAGGTGCTTGTGGCAAGGCAGCCTGTCCAAAGCTCCCGGAGCAGGGCAGAGAACCAGCTGGCTTGCCAAGCTCTGGAGAAGACCCTGAGCGAGGACAGTAGCTGCTCCCTCGCCCACCAGTGGGAAGTCTGGCAAGGACTTTCAGCCATCAGAGAGGAAGAAAGTTTGGGTGAATTTCCTGCCATCTGATGGAGCTCATTCCTTTCTAGGTACCGCTAAATCATTCTTGACAGGGATGAAATATCCCCAGGGCTTCTAAAAGAGCTTCTGACAAACAACCTGGCTTGGTGCTGGAATGCGCTGAATTTCCCCAAGCATGGTGCATCTGCAAAGTAGTTTCTGTTAGAAAAGTGCTTGTGCTCTCCCCAAGCTCCTCATCCCCCAGTTTCTAACTCCTACAGGACAAAAGCGGTGCTATGACCCGAGTGCACAATTGTTTGGAAGGGAGAGCAAACATTTCCAGCAAGCATGTATGAATCAGACAGTGTTTACTGAGGACCTTTAAGAGTTCTCTGGGCTGCTGGGAAGAGAATGGAAGCATATTTTGCAGTCTGGCATCCTCTTCCCTGACTTACAATTTGCACAAGGAGCACGTACCCATGGTGTATAAGGACTTCCACAGAGAGCAGGGCTGATGAAGAGCTGAGCCTACCCCTTAGGAGGAGGAATTCCAAGCGTAGTAATGTCTGATGGCAACAACAATCTTGTGAAAATCAGGGTTTCTAATGTTTGATCCTTTCGTACATCTCACTGCAGTTGAAATTTGGGGTTTTTCCCCTGTTCTCACATTTATGGGGGCACCAGCTGTCTGTCTTTACGGTAAGGCTCTAGTACTTGGGAGCAGTGAAGAAAGCAAAGCTCCCCAGCACATCAGATGCCTGTGTAGCGTTCTCTCAGAAAACAAAACACGCACAGAAAGGGGGTGGCTGTGTGTGGAGATGTTTGGTTTGGGTTTTGTTTAGAACATAATCCAATTCCAAAGTCATTTACACGCATTTTGGTGGCAGGCAGCTGCTGCTGATCTTAGTTATTATGTGCAGTACTCTTCTCTCTAAATATTCCCACTGAACACTGCGTAGCCGCTCACAGTGTAAAATATGGATCTGTGTGACCTAGGATTGTTGAACTGAGAAAAACCAAGTATCAACCTTTTAATTATAGGTGTTACACTAAATTTCCACTCATTTCTGAAGCGAGAGGTCCCACGACTCTCCTAGCTGTGGGAGACAGCCATAATTTCATTTGATGTGGGAATAGCTGTTTAACAATCGTCGATACGGGAGTGTTCTGATAGGTTTGACTTGGCTACTGCTCTGCCACCCAAACGGGACTGTTTGACAAGCTGTTCTCTTCCTGAAGAGAATTTTGAATTTTAAGTGAGAAATAGCTAAAGATAGCTGGTATTTTTCCATTGTGGAAAACCTTCCCTATTCCTCAAGGGTTTACAGGCACAGACCCGTAAACATGTTGTGATCAACTCTAGCTTTTCAATTTAAAAGCTCATCCTCTTATCACAGAATCCCAGAACTTTAGGGATTGGAAGGGACCTCAAAAGATCATCCAGTCCAATTTCCTCGCCACATCAGGATCCCCTAGACCAGGAACATGTCCAGGAGGGTTTTAAATATCACACCCATTTTAAGCTCACACCCACTGCCCCTCATCCTGTCACCAGGTGCCACTGAACAGAGCCTGGCTCCATCCTCCTGACACCCACCTTTCACTTGCATCCTTATGACCAGCTGACAAGTGGCACTAGTGCGAGGCTGTGCCTTGTGCTGCTAGTGAGCACCTGGGGCTGAGATCCCTCTGGGTCTTTAACAGAGAGCAGCTCCAACTCCCACCTTGCAATATTTACAGCAGCAGTGGGTAGCTTTCATTTCCTGAGAATGTACCGGCAGCGTGTTCCGCGCTACAAGAGAAATAATAGGGCAGGCGTGTGGGAAACCCTATTCCCTTTCCTAATAACAAACACAGTGGAATTACCCTGGGTAATACCACGGATGTATTTGCTTATAGGGCACATAAATCTTGGGATATGTTACTAGGAAGACACAGGCAGAGCCTTTTTTCATTAAAGAATTCACGCTCTTCAGCTTGAACTGCTTTTCTTGTAAGTAGAAATACATTACTATTATTATTATTATTAACCATGCAGAGTGTAGCTTCTCTTCACACTCACACCTGAGTTCTGTTAAAGGTTTCCTACATTAATAAGATTATCAGGCATTTAGTGTCTATTAATTGTAGATACATACAGATGGATGCTTTTGCACCCGTTCAATTAGTGTCTCAACATTTGTGCTAATTTGTTGGAAAACCTACAGCAAATACTATTGTTAATGACATATTTAGAGCCCTTAGGGATTGAT
This sequence comes from Rhinopomastus cyanomelas, assembly GCA_013400115.1. NCBI lineage: Eukaryota > Metazoa > Chordata > Aves > Bucerotiformes > Rhinopomastidae > Rhinopomastus > Rhinopomastus cyanomelas. Next base: position 283,415 of record VXBP01004239.1, read on the forward strand.
ATTGCTGGAAGCCAGAGAGAGCACAGCTCTGATCAAGGGCTGTGGCCACCCTCTCTCCAAGATGACAGTTGGAGCTGCTCTTGCAGAGAATATTTCTGAGGTCAAACTGCTTCGATATTGTAATCAATATCAAACATCTATTAACTACAATGATCCTGATCTTGGCCTTGTATCTGTGTGACTAATGTGCAGACCTGCAGACTGCTGGGGAGTTTAAAAACCCACAGAATGGAAAATCGGGCTGAGATTTACCCTGTGAAGACTGTTGGAGCTCAACCAAAAAAGCACTTGTGCTTTCAAGAGTCACTGACGGCTTTAAGAGCCAGTATTTCACAAGTTTGGGGGAGTGCAAGCAGCTACGGTGTGCTGTCAAACATGTGAATTCCAGCAGTCTTTGTACAGCTCTTACTCGAAGGGCTGGTGTTTTGGGGGGAAAACTGAGGTCCCTGAAGCCCATGAATCAACCTGATTCACTGGAGGCAGTTGGAGTATCATGAATCTCCTTCTCTGGAGATGTTTAAAACCCACCTGGCCATGTTCCTGTGTGACTGGATCTAGGGGATCCTGCTGTGGCAGAGGGACTGGACTGGATGACCTTTGGAGGTCCCTTCTAATCCCTAACATTGTGTGGTTCTGTGACTTCTAGAAATTGCTTCAGTGCTGGCATTTTGGAATCAGTATGGAATATAAAAGCAACATTAATAATTCCAGCTTTTACATAAAATGAAGAGGCAGTAAAACCCTGGAATATCAATTTCCTGGGAGAGTTTTGTATTAAAAATGTCTTTTGGCAGAGTGTGAATGATTTGCATTTTTTAATTTCTGGAAGACCAGCCATTCCAAAGCTCCATTTAATTATGAGCTTTTGGAATTTTATTTTTTAAATAGTCTTCATATTGCCCACTTTTCCTGCAGCCTGCCAGAGCAGATGAGCTGGTAGGATATAATTTTGTTTAAATAACATTCCAGTGGAACCTTCTGCATTTAATGAATCAACATTTTGCCATGGGAAGCTGTTTCGCTGGAGTGCTCCAGGTTGATGGAGTAACAAGAATATAAACTTCATTTTCCCTGCTTTGCCTCTCGCCATTTCAGAAGGATTTTTCACCCGTTTAATCAAAAGATAAATGGCTGAACAAGCTGGAAGGAAGGAAAGCTAAAATCCTAATCCCTGGTTCTTTAAATTTCACCATACCTTGGCCACAAAGTGTTGGGAAGCAGGTACTAGTTTTAATATTTTTAATGTAGGATTTAAAAAAGAAAAAAGGAAAATGCAAGAATGCCAATTAACTGACTACATCAATTAAAAACATTAAACTCCCTCAGAGATCTAATTCAGTCTTCTCCAATCAGAAGTGTTAAAAATAGTGGCGTGCTGGAGGAGCGGAGAGTATATCACACCACAGATCCCACTTCTGTTTGGGTGCTGTCTGGATGAAAACGTGAACAGCAGACTAAGAGAGGGCTGGTAGTATGGTGGAAGAACAAAAATGTGGGAAAGAATGAAGCTTTATAGATATTTAGAGAAACCGTCGTGGCTGGGTAAATGGTATTTCTCATCCGTGCTCCCAAAGGGCAACAAATAATGGCTAGCAAATACCTAGGAAATAATAACTTTATTTGCTCAGGAAAGCATCTTATCGGAGATTAGCAGTGAAGTGATGCTTTGCCAGTAGCCATGTTTGGGGATGGGGATGGGAAGGCACAGGTTTCTTTCAGGTGGAAGTTAAACAGCCAGTCATGGCACGAGCCACAGGCTTTGCTGCTCAAATTTAATGGCCTCAGAACGGATCGGACGATTGTAACCCTGTCAGAAACCGTACTGCTAACACAGAACCACAGAAGGGACCTCAAAAGATCATCCAGTCCAATCCCCCTGCCACAGCAGGATCACCTAGAACATATCCAGGAGAGTTTTAAACATCTCCAGAGAAGGAGACACCCCCACCTACCTGGGCAGCCCCTTTCAGTGCTCTGGCACCCTCACTGGGAAGAAGTTCCTTCTCATCTTGATGTGGAACCTCCTGTGTTCCAGCTCACACCCATGAGCATAGGATGTTAAAGATCCCATGCAGATGAATCTTGCAACCAGTTAGATGCCCTGATTTTAGGAGCACTGCAAATTCTGGACCAGCTAGAAGACTGATCTGAAGGACAAGTACTACTTAGCAATACAAGATGCACTCGGGATGATGTTTCCAGACTAGAAGGTTGCCATCAAAATAAAAACGTAATGTGACAGAAGTGAGACTGTCTGTGAGGGGGTTCAAAAGAGTGGGGCAGCAAGCAATGAGCTCTGCAAAGGGTCGGGGTGCAAATGGTGAAGGGTTTACTCATCGTGTGCCATGTGTGCTCTTGGTTTGACGCTGGAGAGCCTCTCCACAAAGGGCTGGAGAGTTGCCATGACAATGGTCATGGGTCAATCACTGACCACCACGTCTAGCTAGGCGGCACCCGATGGAAAACCGCGCTGAATCACGCAGTGCTTTATTACAGCTCATGCTTCCACAGCCAACCCTGAATTGTGTCTTGTTTTGCTTGGCCAGTCACCAGAATATTATCTGGTGGCATGAAAGGCAGGATGGTTTTATCAACAAATGTGATTCTCTGTTTGTGTGCTTATCATCATCGCAAAAGATACCCCCAAGAAACTCTCTGAGGCACAGACATCCCCTTCAGCAATGAGGTAACTATCAAACTGGCACCATTCCAAGTGCTTGGCAAAAACACTTATTTTTGTTTATTTATTACAGCAGCTACATGCAGACCATGTGAAATCTCCTAAATAAAATCACTTCCTGTGAAGTGAATCTCTCCAGATGAATCAATGTGTTCGTATGCAAAGCACTGTGCTCCAACAGAAGCAATAAATGACTCATTCCAAACTATTCCAAGCTAGGCATGACTCATGTGGAACGATGGAGTTAGAAGGTCATTTGTTCTCCTGCCTCTGTAAAAGCATTTGGAATCTGCATATGCCCAGAGGAAAAGGAAATCCTCATGAACATTGTCCAGCTCTTTGGGGAAAGCCTAAATCCTCCCGCAGATGAATGCACAGCTCGCTATGATGGTCACGTCCTGGATTTGACCAAGGGCAGTCTTTATCTGAAGAGAAGCTGGGGGTTAAGCTGGAAGGTTGTCCTAACTGTCTGCTCTGGTTACCTGCTTACAATTCACTAGTTTTGAAGTTCCCCATGCTGGCATGTGATGTTTATCACAGAACATCAGGGATTGGAAGGGACCTGGAAAGATCATCCAGTCCTAGCCCCCTGCCACAGCAGGATCCCCTAGATCCAGTCACACAGGAACATGGCCAGGAGGGTTTTAAACGTCTCCAGAGAAGGAGACTCCACAACCCCCCTGGGCAGCCCCTTCCAGGGCTCTCTCACCCTCTCCAGGAAGAAGTTCCTTCTCATATTGATGTGGAACCTCCTGTGTTCCAGCTCACACCCACTGCCCCTTGTCCTATCACTAGATGCCCCTGAGCAGAGCCTGGCTCCATCCTCCTGACACCCACCCCTCATATATTTATCAGCATTAATGAGGTCACCCCTCAGTCTCCTTTTCTCCCAGCTCCCTCAGCCTTCCCTCAGCAGAGAGAGGTTCCACTCCCTTCCCTTCATGAGTGATAATGAATAGAGAGTGTCCATCTACTGGAGGGTGACTTTGCACTTTAGAGGGACACCAAGCCCAGTGTTTGAGGGGCAGTCCTTGCGCACTCTTTCTGCCCTCTGCTGAATTTGGGACCTTAGCCCTAAGTTTGTTCCTATACTAGAAGATTCTACTGCAGAAGACGCCGGGTTATTTACTGCTGAATATTTAAAGTTTCAAAGTCGTTCTTTTCCCTCGGAGATTTTCTTGTCTCCTTGTCCATCCTTCCATCCAGTCACCCTTTTCCTGAGCGCTGCCATTTGCAAATAACACTAATGATGCTAAATTGAGCTTTTGCTCTAAGTGGTGTTTCTCCTGCTCCCATTTGGATGACAAAGGCGTATTTAAGGTTAGCAAAGTAGCTGCATTACGTACGGCATCTGGGGTAATGTGTTTATTGCTGCATCAAGGGCTTTCAAGGCAATAATTATGACTGCTCTTTAAGTCTGCATTGGCTGCCCTTTCTCGAAAGGTATTTGATCATCTCACAGAGGGTTCTGTTGCTCTACAGGAAGCAATTGTTACTGGTCCTTTTTAACTAACATATGCTGTTTTAAAACTCAGGTTAATGTAGGTCTCCAGAGAGGGTGATATAAAGCAGCCACATATTTGGCTCCTACAGCTTTCCTAAATGTTATGAAAATGGTTTAAATTAAATTAAATGAAGCTAAATTAAATCGAGTACCACATACATCCTGGAAATATACTCCAGTGTGGTACAGCCTATGACTTCAGAAACATTTTGGAGAAGGAGTGTGAGAAATCTGCACAAATCCAGGAAACTAGTGGAAGTGTAGATGAAGGAATGTGTCACAGGACAAAGACGCTGGGTAATTCCGGATGGGATTAATGACCAGAAGAACCTTGTCCATACTTTTAAAAGGTACGGGGCTGGTTTTCAACATTTCGGGATCGTTTATTAGTCCTTAAGTCCTGTCAAGTTCTCCCAACTGGTTAAAAGGCTGGAGTCACAGAATGACGGAACATCAGGGATTGGAAGGGACCTCCAAAGACCATCCAGTCCAATCCCCCTGCCGCAGCAGGATCCCCTAGATCCAGTCGCACAGGAAGACATCCAGTGGAGAATGCTTTTTCTCTGTGATCGTTCCATGGTGCTTGTACAAGCAATGTCAAGATGCATGGCTTAGAGTCTTCTAACCCTGCAGACAAAACACACTCCACTGTTCCCTCTGGGACTGGAGAACGCTGAGTTTTCAAACATAAAGAAGAGCCTTGCTTAGACCGTGTGATAGAGATCCCCTGCTTCTCTGTGGGGCAGACGGGAGGAACACAATTACCTAAAGTAATGAAATGAAAGAGCTAGAAGATTAGGAATGTTTTTCTGCAGAGATCGTATAAAACACTGCCAAGACTTTCCATGTCTTCGGTGGGAAGCCTGGCAGATGAGAGAACCCCAAACCTGCTATAATTCAGGCAGGGATCTTGGATAGACAGTCAATGTGCTGGGCCACCAAGAAGGAAAATAACTGTTTTGCTGCTGGCAAAGGAATTGAGCTTTTAAACTGCAGTAGTACTGAAATTCTGAATGAACCAACAGGCTTTAACAAAAAGAAAAAAAAGCAGTATGAGGAGCTTCGTGTGATGGATCTTGACACGGCTCTTGAGCAGCATTCAACACTCAAATTATTGCAGAAAGAACCGGGTGATTCGAGAGACCCGAACAAGGAAAATATTGAATGAACTGTCATCTCTGCTGAAGCAGAATGCAGCAGATACTCCCCTTCTTAAAAGAATTGCCTGATTATTAAATTGTTCTTATAATGCTTCTTCAGCTGCTTTTTCAATTCATTTTAAAAGTCTTTAAAACCATCCAAAAGTGGGAACTCCAGAAGTTCACCTCATTGTGTTCTTTGCTGCCACTCTCACGCACTTTTACAGGTGACACAAGGGCAGCGCAGCCTACAGTGACTAATGCTTGGCTGTCTTCTCCAGCTTCCTATGCTCATACATCTTCTGGTTTTAGTTGCTCCGGTGGTGTTCAGGGGTGTGGTTGCTTTACTGGCAGGAGTGTATTATTACAAAAAGCCTGTGGAGATGACTTGTATCTCACAGTTTCTGCTGAAGGAAAAAGCCACAGATGAATGAACAAGAACAAAATGATTCTTTTCTAGCGCCTTTTGGTAGCACCGTGGGTTTCAAGTTTTGCTTAAGCACTAGGGGCTTGGGGGATTGATGTTGAGTACTTCTGGAAGCATCTCGAAGCAGAATGAGGTACTGTCATCTGGTGTGTTCCATCAAAATCTTCCCTACAGTCAGGTGTGAGTGCAGAATCATGGAATCATTCAGGTTGGAGAAGACCCTTGGAATCATTGAGCCCAACCATCAATCCTACTCTACAAGTTCACTCCTAAACCAGATCCCCCAACACTACATCTAAGCATCTTTAAACTCATCCAGGGACTCAACCACCACCCTGGGCAGCCCATTTCAGTGCCTGAATTATTATTACTCTTCTCAAACTCTTGAGAGAGCTGAAGAAAAGCTTCACTGTCCTGCCCAAACTCTATTTTATTTTCTTTTCAATGGGTACAGGAGAGTAGAGCAGCCAGAGATGACTTTAATTCTGGTCTTGACGTCTGCTGACAAATTTCTACAGAACCGGGCACATTTCATGAGAGTAGACACCAAATTCTGTGAAGGGATGCAGAATGTGTGATTGTCCATTGTTGAACAAGGGTTCCTCATCCACATGCCTGGCTCAGGTCTGTGCCACCAGCTCCAAACAGTGTGAGAGAGAAAGCATCCTGGCTGATCTGAGGTGGGCATGGGCATTTTTCTGCAGTTTATTCAATTCTGTCCTTCAAACTTTGCCTGGACAGGGAGAGGGTTTGCACACAGCAGCAGCATGGAGGGCTTCACCCACCCTGGGCCCACCCACAGCTTTGTACTGACCAGTGCCCTGCCACATGTGGCCTGGTGATGTGCCCCGGACGTTTCTAATTACATTGCCCTTGCAGCAAGATCAGAAGCAGCACTTGCTGCAGAGGTTCAGTTACTGAGCTCAGCCTCCTGCTGAGCCAGAACTCTTTAATTTGGAATTATCTGCAAAAATATGCGAGTCCAACAGGAATTCTTGTCTTTAACATACTAAAATGAGCAAGAAATCACAGCCTCGGAGTGTTGCAGGCATTGTAATGATGGTGAAGGTCAAAGACAAAATGCAGACAAGCGGCAGTGAGGCGATGTCAGGGACTAATGTAATCCCCATTTCCACTGAAGTACGCAGGCTGAAGCTTAGAGGGGAAGAAGTGGGGAGAATGCAGATGCAGGAGGGACTGCAGCCAACGCAGAGGACATCCCCAAGCATTGCTCTAGCAGTCTGTAGGACCTCAGAGAGTACAAGGATGCTCCTGCTTTTATGGCAGCAATTTGAGGGAATGCAGAAGAGGGAAGCATAGCTGTCAGAGAAAGGGGCTTTGTCTGGAGGTGCTGCTGCCTGGACGAACAATTTGTCTGTGTTTATCAGCTCCAGCTGGGACAGTGTGGGAAGGGAGGGAAGCAGGTGGCTCCTGTGAAAGTCCACCTGGAAGAAGGCTATAAGTGGAAGTTGTGCTGCAGTACAAGTCCTAGAGATAAGAGAGAGGCAGAAACTGAAAGGATGATGATTGTTGGTTTATTTTTGTTATTTATTAAAGAGTAAGAGCCTGAGCTTGTGTTTGGATCAGTCAGGGTGGGTTTTTTGAGTTAACAGAAAGTGTGTTTGTGGAAAGTTGCTGCATTGAGCTCCTCCTGGGTGAGTAAACACCGTCCTAGCTCGTTCTACAGCAACAAAAATCAGAGAAAGCTGGTTCTGTACTACCTGTTGGGTGGTGCAGCTCTGCTGGGGCTCAGCTGAAGGGTAACTCTAAAAGTGAAGGTTGTGTATTCTTTCCGTGTGGCAACCCCGGCCGTAGCGAGGGGTTTTTCTGATCAATCGCTGATGCCAGTGATCCTGGACTTAGGCGGGTAGAAACCACTGTAACTTGCAGGCACACAAATCTAGCAATTCTGTAAACTGCCTGGTGAATTCTACAGTCTTTTGCCTTCTACAACCGAGCGGTGCGATAATAGATTGGCAGGAGGAAAAGCAAGGGAGATGCTCATTTGCAGAGGCTTGCGGGGCTCAAGATAGATCTCCGCAAAGCTTGGGGAAATGGCTTTCTGTGGCTCTGCTGAGTTCCTGTTTAATTACTGAGCCAGAGATGACCTTGTGCAACTTCTATAACATGAGGAACTGGGAGATCTTTTGTGGTAAACATAGCCCATAATAACCTCTTTCTCTAATCTCTGTTTCTCTAGCTGATGCCACCCTTTATAAAACTGTATATATCCCTGAAGCACCTAAGTGAGAAACGGCTTTGTGAGGGGATAAAAACATTTGAGTCGCAGGAAGTAATTACACAGGAGCAGTGTCACTTGTCTTTTGATTGTCACATCCCCATGCTGGTATCAGAAGCCTCGTTTCTAGCTATGTGTCCTTTGGGCTGGCAGTTGTGTGTTTGGTCGTGGAAAGAAAGTGCCTATGAGGTTGAACAGGGTGGTGTTATTTAGAAGTGTTTCTCACAGGGGTTTGCACTGTATAAATAACAAATCACACAACATTAGGGATTGCAAGGGACCTCAGAAGGTTGTCCACTCCAATCCCCCTGCCACAGCAGGATCACCTGGATCCAGTCACACAGGAACGTACACAGGCAGGTTTTAAGCATCCCCAGAGAAGGAGACTCCACAAATGCCCTGGGCAGTCCCTTCCAGGGCTCTGTCACTCTCACTGAGAAGTTCCTTTTCACATTTCTGTGGAGCCTCCTGTGTTCCAGCTGACACATTCCACTGCCCCTTGTCCTATCATTGGGTGACACTGAGCAGAGCCTGGCTCCAGCCTCCTGACACCCACCCTTCACATATTTATCAACGTTAATGGGGTCACCCCTCAGTCTCCTTTTCTCCCAGCTCAAGAGCCCCAGCTCCCTCAGCCTTTCATCATCAGGGAGATGCTCCACTCCCTTCATCTCATGGCTCTGTGCTAGACTCTCCACCAGTTCTGTGTCCCAGTTCCTTCTATACTGGTGATGCTGGTGTTCTCAACCTGCATTGCAGGGGACAGGGTGAAATGAGTTTTGAGGTGCGTGCCATTATAAATGCGGACCCCAGGGGTGGTTTTGTTTTATTGATGGGGTTTTGATGGAATTCAGAAAGAAGGTGATTCAAATCCTGCCACACTCTTGTTGAACAACATAGAGAGCTTGTTCTAATCCCTCTAGCCATCAGAGCTGTTCACTCTTGCACCCTTACAACACTTTTACAGGACAAGCACAATTAGTGCCTCCATGTGCCAGAGCCACCCTTCCAGCCTCTCAGCTCCCTCTGAGCAGCTTCTAAATGCACCACAAGGCTTTCACATCACTCAAATATCAGCCTCTTACCCATTTTTTCCCTTTGCTGTTTGTGCCTTTCGAGATGCTGCTCTGCCTGAGGGGGTGAAGGCAGGCCCACTGGTTCTTAATTGCCTCTTCCCCCAGGTGACTCAGGAGATTGTTCTCTAACCAGCCGTAATCATCCCTTACTGTAAACTAACCAGAGCACTCTGGTTGTGTAGCAAGCACCCTGTTTGGAAGGTTAATGTATTCTGGGAAGGTCCAGGAGGTAGGAATGGACCCATTTGTGCAGCAAGTGTTTGTGAAACGCCCTGAGGAACAGATCTGTACTGGGTAACTGATGGGAAATGAAACTCACAGTGAGAAGGACAAAATATCAATAGATGGTCAAGTTGCAGGGTGAATTTACATGTGATCATGGATTAAACATTGTCCCCAAAAGGGTGCTTGATGGGTTCTGAGCCAGTGTGTGCCAAAGATTTCTCCCCCTGGGTAGTGTGTTTTCTCGTTTGTGGTAAAGAGGGGATTTAGCCCATGAGTGGCCCTATTTGTGGTTTTCTGATGGAGGTGGGCTGCTGGTTTAGCTCTGTGGGAAGAGTGAAAGCTTCCCTTTGCACCTTAACTCAAATATAATCCAAGAAAAAGAAAGACTTCACACACATTCCTTAAAAAATAAAACAACATACATGTGTGAATTCTAGCAGACATTTCAGCAGTGTGGACTGCTCAGTTTTCAGAGGGGCAAACGTGTGCAGCACCTAAAAGTGGTGCTGAATGCTTTTACCAGCTACCGTTCCACCATCCAGCTCGTGCTCAAGCCCCTGGATCTGCAGTTTTCTGCCCTGGCTCCTGCAGTGAGCAGTGAAGGGAGGCTGCTCTGCCAAGCCCATGTGGAAAGCTTTGCCCAGCAAAGCTGTTGATCTCTAGATAACAAAGGAGGTGACCTGGGGGTTTTTTCTGCATGGTGAGATGATTCCAGTGAAAAGTGGGATTTGAATTTCTGAGTGACTCTGTGTGGATGCTCTCCTTTGAGCAATCAGGGCTCGTTAACCAATGTAGAATGAGAGTCTTCTTCAGTGGAGCAACCACAGCAGAAACAGATGCTATCAAAAATGTGCAGCGGAAAACTATTGCTGAGAAACTTGTTCCAAAATTGCCTTTTCAGTTAATTTCCCCTTGTAGATGAGCCCTTCCTCAGAGCATTTTACCATATATTTCCGGAGAGTGAGAGAGCACTTGATCACTGAGCACAGCGCTCAGATCTCAGACACCAGGCGCTTGGAGTGCCCGGTGCTGAAATCAGCGCTGATGAGCATTCACGCGCCTGGGTTGGCTCATGCCATCGCCCGGCCTGTTCTGACGTGCACCAAATTGTTCTCATTGTTTCTGAGGCTGCCGCTTCCTTTGCAGGCTGTTCCGGTACCTCTCTCCACGCTCTGATGAGGAGGCAGATCAATATAGGAGTTGTACAGATGGAAATGAGAATTAAGAGACTACATGGAAATCTACGTGTGAAAACCAAAGGAAAGCACCGGGGTGTTTACAGGGGGAAAGAAACCCTCTAGAAGGAAGGTTTGAGAATGCGATGTGATGTGCTCAGGAAGGCAAATTAATCTCCGAATGTGACAATCCCCACGTGTGGAAAAGTGCAAGGAAGTAACTGTCATGCTGTTGAGCTCTGTCAATTCTTTTCAAGTCGTGTACATCACTGAAAACTACCCTGAGCAAACCCGGTGGCCTCTCTGGATGCTACATACTGTGAAAATCAGTTTAAAAAAGCCCTGGGCTTTTCACCATATCAGATGGTTATATGTCTTTGGCTGAAGTGCGGGCTGTGCCTCCATCCCATCACTGCTACCTATAACTGCTAATTGAAATTACCCTGTGAGGTAACATAGAATCATAGAATGTTCTAGGCTACAAAGGACCTCTAGAGGTCATCTAGTCCAACAGGGACAACTCTACCTAGGTTGCTCAGAGCCTCATCAAGACGTAAAGCCCTTAAATGACTCCAGGGATGGGGCCCTCATCACCTCCCTGAGCAGCCCATTCCAGCCATCAACCACCCTCACACTGAAGAACTTTTTCCTAATATCCAGCCTAAATAGTGGGAAAAGAAGATAGAAACCACCTGTAAAGATGTGTCATGTGTGTATGACTGCAGCTACAACCTTTACTCTTCCAAGCTTTGTCTCTTCTTAAATACCCATTTACCCCAGTATCTGGGATGGTATCTTCCAGTTCTTACCTTCACATCATTGACGTTCATCCTCGTCCCCTCCTTCCCCACAAAGATGTCATCGATGTCAACCAGAATGTACCGATCCAAGGACAAAGTGAGCCTGTTTCCCGACAGGAAGGAGATGGCATCAATAAAGATGAGTTTGTGCAACCAGAAGGTCAGGTTGTTTCCAAAAAGGACTCTCTGAATGCCATCGTGAAGCCCCAAGTCTTGGATGACGGTTGCATACAGAGCAGCCTTCGGCAGTGCCACGGGGGGCGGTCGGGACGTCTGCAGTTCTGTTAAAAGCACGGGTTGGTAGGTGGAGTGGTTAAACTGGAAAACTGTCCAGTCTTCACCAGGCAGCGGACCTTTCTCAACCCTGGGCGCTTTGGTAATGCGCAGCAGGGGAGACTGGGCGTTTACCACACAGTCTTTGAGGGCTACGTTGTTGTGAAGGTGTAGCGGCAACCCTTTCAGCTTTGTAACGGGGGCGCTGTTCTCGTTGGCTTTATGAAAACCAATTATGCTAACACTGTATTCCACACAGTATTTTTCCAGGAGCTCTCTATTCCACGAGTCCATGGATACGTACTTCAAAATATTCTCATATATAACAACCGCATATTTGCCTCTTCCATTGTCCGTGAGAGGGGGAATATCCCCCTTAGCTGGCGCGATGACCATGTGGTACTGAAACCTGCTGGACTCGAGGATAGCTACAATGTCTTGCCCCAGCTGCGAGTACTGGCTTTCCACAAACAGGAGGACAGTGGGGTCTGTTTTAGACGGATCAATTGGCTTGGCTGTTTTCAGCTCCATGGACCTGTACGGTAGAAGCCTGAGGTCTTCACACTCCGCTTCTCCAGTGGTTTCCACCAGGGCCATTTCCTGCTTGTAGCCCGTGTAGAGGTAATAGGCAGAAATGACGATACTCAACAAGCAGAAGGTGGCCAGGAGAATGACCAGTGTTCTGAAACTTCTGCGGAGCTTCACGATTAGATTCATCTTTTGCAGGACTTGCAGCTTCTGTGGTTCTTGCTGCTTTTTTGGTTATCTCTTCCTAAACTGCCATAGGAATGAGGAGATGCAGAGGCACCAGCTTCCCTCCCGAGATGTTCATGTGACCATTGCAGTGCATTTATGAAGATGTCAGGGAGGTTATAAAGCTGTTGGAGTGGAGAGTCAAGGGATCCAGAAAGCTAAATTGAAAGAGGTTTTCTCAGAACGCTGCCACTGCCAGTAATCAATGACGAGGACTCTGAACATTATCTGCAACAAGAAATAAGAGAAAATAAAATAAGATCCATAAAGCAACTAAAGACTGTTGTGTTAATAACGATGGTGATTAACACTGAGTTAAGAGAGGACTTTATGAACAGATCAAGAAGAATTCGGTGTCACTTGCTTTCTCAATGTGTTAAGCTGCATTCAACCTTATGGTTTTTGGGGTGTAAAAATAAAGCCAAATTCCTGAGGACATGTACCTCTTCATTTATGGGTGTTTCTCACCTAAAATGGTTCGCTGAGAATAGGAATGGATGGAATCTGTAGAACAAATTTGTAGACAAAGTAAAGATGGTGCACGGTTTCCACAAGTAAAACTGCAGGATGTAGCTGTGTGTGCCTCTGGGATGAGATGGAGGTGGTACAGAGCGTGAAAAGAACCACAAAGGACTTGTTTGAGCACTGGGTGTGTTCACTGGGCTGTGCCACCTCCAGCTGAAGGACTGGGGCTTTGGTCTGTCTCTGCTGTGCTGACTGGATGAAGTGTAAGGTGCTGGAACCTGTCTGTCTGGCCAGGTTTGGAACCTCTGCCCACTTCCTGGTAGTTCTACCTAAATGAATGAAAAATTTCCAGGGGTAATAATGAACCACACGAGTCAGAGGCAATTAGACTAACTAAACAAACAGCCTGCGCTGCTCTATGGATCTCAATAGGAATTAACATCTGTCTGAATTATTTATATTGTTTACCTACTGGAACATCGTGAGGCCCTAAGCAATTGATTATTTTTTGACCTGCAAGGAAGAAACACTCTTTCCAGGCAGCTGTCAGTTTGTCAGTTGGTGTGTCCTCCTCCGTTATTAACTCGGGCTACACTTCTGAGTTTCATTCTGAAAACAATTCATTCACCTCAGGCTTTACACCGAAGCCTGCAAAATACTTGTAAGAAGGGTATTGAAAATATTTCTATAACTCTGAAATAAAGTTCTAAGGAACCGTTTGGTTGTGTCAGTTCAGGGTCTTAAAGTTTGTTGTTAATGCCTTGTAGATCACTCCCGGGTCTGAGAGCTCTCTACTGCTTTTGAGAACTTCCCAGGCAGTGAACACAATGTTGGAGTAACTCTGAATGAGTAACTGCTTGCTTGTGAGTGGTTTCTTCCTGGTCTGTCTCAGAGAGAAGGAGTTGGTGCTGAGGCCAGCTGTGGCTTTGCCAGGTTCCGGTCTTTGTCTGCTTTACCCTTCTCAGTTGGAAATTGCTAGAACATCCCTAGCCCTGTCATGTGGGCTTCACCCTCAATAGCCCTGTGACTGGCCACAAGCTGAGCAGGGTGGGTAGTTTAGCCAGGGACAGAAGTGAACAGAAATGAGGAGAATGTTGGGTGTTGTTAGTGTCTCGTGTTGGAGGGAAGAAATGAAAAGGAAACCACAGCTATTGCTAGGAAATGAAACCAGCCCTGCTAGTTGTCGGAGTATTCCGTACCCCGTGCTGCAGTTCCGTCCGCTTGCCGGGATCTTGCTCGGTAAGCCTCCAGTGAAGGTTGTACCAAAAGACAAATCTGGGCCAAGCGAGGCCACGTTGCAGGTTTGGAGCCACTGATGAGCGGCTCAGCCCGACTGCGAGGGGAGGGTTCGTCGGATGAGGAGAGCTGTGCTCGGTGGGCAGGGCAGTTGTGTAGGTAGCCTGCCCCCGGAGCAGCTACATGCCGCGAGCCTTAGCCGTGCCGATGTGAGAGAGGCCGGTCTTTCGGAAGCAGCCCCGCACACCTCTCTGGTCCCGCAGCCTCTGCTGGCTGTCAGCGCTAGAGGGCGATATCTTCTTGGTTTTCAGCAGCCAGCCCCGGCTCTCCCTCCCCTCGCCCGGCGGAGCAGCCAGCCGAGCCCGCAGGCAGGCTGCTTCCAGAAGTCTCTGGGACATCCTCGGGGCAGGTAAAACCTTCGTAAAGACTCTTGTGTTTAACAACAAATAGAACGCGGGATTCCTGCTCAGCCCGACCACTCAATTACACCGAAGGCTTCCCGAATACTTCAGCACCTGTAGCACCAGGGGAGAGCATAGCAGGAGATGTGTTTTTCCCCCCCACTGGATCTCCCAGGTACCAGCATAACATCTGACAAAATAATCTGCTTCAGGAGCCAGAGCTTTGCTGCTCCCGTTGCTTCTAACCCAAACAGAATCACAGAACATTAGGGATTGGAGGGGACCTAAAAAGATCATCCAGTCCAACCTACCTGCCACGGCAGGATCCCCTAGATCCAGTCACACAGGAACACATCCAGGCGGGTTTGAAACATCTCCAGAGAAGGAGACTCCACAACCCCCCTGGGGAGCCCCTTCCAGGGCTCTGTCACCCTCACTGCAAAGAAGTTCCTTCTCATATTGATGTGCAACCTCCTGTGTTCCAGCTTAGACTCATTGCCCCTTGTCCTGTCATTAGATGCCACTGAGCAGAGCCTGGCTCCATCCTCCTGACACCCACCCTTCCCATACTGATCAACACTAATTGTGTCACCATTCGGTCCCCTTTTCTCCAAGCTCAAGCGCCCTCAGCCTTTCCTTGTCGAGGAGATGACTGACTCCCTTTATCATCTTCATGGCTCTGCACTGGACTGTCTCCAGCAGCTCTGTGCCCTTCTGGAATTGAGGGGCCCAGACCTGGACACAATATTCCAGATGCCATCTCAGCATGGCAGAGTAGAGGGGGAGGAGAACCTGTCTCCATCTCCCAACCACCCCCTTCTGATCCACCCCGGGATGCTATTGACCTTCCTGACTACAAGGACACATACACAGAATTAGGGTCTTCATCCAGAACTATTTGATCCAAGTAACACTAGTAAAGTCTCTTCTACATAAAATACTAGTAATAAGATTTAAGGTAAACTCGTAAATCTCGGTGCAGAGGCTGCCGCACGCGTGAGCATTCCTGCTTCTCGGGACGTGGCTACGCATTAGAATTGATGATTTATACTTCCATATGGAAACCTGTCACTGGAGCAGATCTTCTGAGTTTGCACACTGTGTTTGAACTGCTCTGTAAAACTGATTGTACTGTTCAGTACAAAAAAGTGAGAGGTAATTAAAGTTTATGAAAATAAATCAACCCTATTAGCCATTAGTGGGACATTTTCCAAGGCATAATTGAAAGCTAAGTGCCGTTTGTGCCTTTGAAACTCTCCCCCTTAAAGTTCAACAGCTTTCTGTTCACTCAGAAATTCAAATGTCTTTGGAGCATTTCGGTGCCGCATTAATTTGGAAAATATGGAAATAGGCCATACTTCATAATTGGCATTATTAATGTACTTTTCGCTTCAGGAAGAGGTGTCTGAGGTCCTGCGTTCCTGTGGTTACTGGTCAGCTCTCACTGACTCTTCAGGGGTAAAGCCCAAAGCTAGGTATGCCCCATCAAGGGACCAAGGTCGTGTTCATTCAGTGTTGTCCCTTGGTAGATCTCCATAAATCCTAGACGTGGGGTCTTTCCCCAGAAAAGGCAGAACTCGTTGAGCCTGTGGTCATGCTGCTACAGCAGCAGAAACTGTAGTTTTTGTTTAATTCAGGTAGCTAAAGAAAAACAGAGGTTTAAAAATTGCTGCCTTCTTGCTAAATACTTCCTGCTTCCCCAAGAAAATGCATCTGATTGATGATTAAAGCACACTGGGCTTGAAGATGATTGATTGGGAGATTAGGACTCAGCTATTTAAAACCGATAGTGCAGTAGTGGAGAGAAGCAGCCTCTTTATTAATACCATGTGTTAACATCACATCAGGAATTAAAGCTGATTCACTCATCTGGTAGCCGGTTCCTACAAACCTTCACTCAGGGCTTAGTGATTTAACAAGCATTCTGCCCAAATTAGGAGCAGCTAATGAGTGGGGGTAATACCAGTGTTGCAGAGGGCGCTTACCTACTGCAAATGCTGTTAATTGCTAATGAGGGATAGCTGAGATAATGAAGGTATTGCCCGAGTAAATAGGGGAAACTCCATCCAGAGTGAGAGTTACTACCTTTTATTCTCCGTTGGGAGAGGCAGAGGGTAAGTGAGGAGCTCGGCTTTGTCTGGAGACTGGTGGTGGTAGGCTACAAGCTCGATCAAAGGGCTGGGTAAGTGCTTGCTTCGTGGAACTTCCGTCAGCTCTTCTGGTTGGTAAGGATCTACGTGTGGATGTTAAGCAAACGGTTGTGTTTACCCACCCTGAGGACTGAGTTTCACGTCTGCAGCAGGTCATGAGCGTGGTGCTGGTTCCAGTGTTGAGTAGAGGAGTAGGACACAGGTATAGCTACGATATGGTCATTTCTAGTCTGTGGTGTGCAGCAGGGTGCGAGCGCTCTCCAGGTAATTCATCTGGAGGACGGCTAGAGGGTTCCTCTCATTCCAGCATAACTCAGAATGTCTTTGTTTTCTATATATAAAACCTCCCTTTAGGCTAAAAAGTTAATGGAGACTCCTTCCTCTTTTCCTTCCTTTTTTAAGCTTGTATGACTCCCACCATTTATTAGCAGCCCAATGATCCATGATACCTCTTTTCATATGACTGGTCATTCAATACAGAAACAAGCAAATGGATTCGGGTGAGAAATGGCTCCTGCTGACCATTAGCAAATAATCAAGGTTTCTGTTCACTCTCAGAAAGTTTCCGAGAGAATTTTAAACTGAGCTCGTGAAACTCGAGTGCTGCTTCAGAAGTAACTTTACTTTTTGGGCTCGGGAAAAGCTGCAGAGTGTTTGCGTTTATTGATGAGGGTGTGCTGATGTTTTGTGAATGGCGCTGATCCCCGCTGCTCGTAGCTTGCCGTAAGGTTTTAGCAAGCTCTTATGTTCTCCGGTAAAGGAAATTGCAGGTCTTCTAACTTCGGCAATTTCTGAGTGAAGAGCACTTTCACCCCTTTTGTTTTCAATGCAGAATCATCTGTAAGTTACAGGAGACCAATTTCTCAGTGTTTTCAGCAATTTGACGAGTCCATCGAGCACGTATAATCTGGTGTGATTCCAGAACTCTAAACGGTGCCAGAGGTTGAAGTCGATAATCAATGAATATAAAGCAGAAGTCTTTGAAATCTTTGAAATCCCTCAGCTTGTGCGCTCAGTGAAAGCTGGTGGGATCCAAGGGGTGAAACAGTAGTGGGAAGTTTGCTGCCTGGCCCTTTGACTTCTGTCTTTCTTTTGGCTTTAAACTTTTCCAGATGACTTCAGAGCTCGAAGCTTTGCAGTAAAAAGGCTCCCTGGTGGGAAGGCAGTTAAAGGTGTATCTGAAGCAAACAATCCCCCAACTCTTTCTATTGACGCAAGGGTGGTGGGCAAATGTGGTGTAAAGTACTTGGGAAGTCTGTAAACATTTTGCTCTTGATGAACTGATGATATCTGATTGCTGTGGAGCAATTAACACCAAGCCAACAGTTGGTCTCACTGCAGGACCACCAAAGCTGGTCTGTTTTTATCATGGCTAATGTTGTCAGGTACGATGTGACGCATGCTAATGGAGGAGGTTTCTTTATCTTCAGTGTTTTACTTCCCTTTGGACTGAGCAGGGGAATTACGATTGGAGGAAGCCTTGTAGTGACTACTTAGTGCTTCTGGAGGGGCACAGATAGCCACCGTGGACTGCCACAAGTCCTGCTTTCTTGGACCCGTTCAGTAGCTGTACCGTCATAACAGTGCGTGAGCAAACACGGTTTGTTCTCATTAAATGAGGTGATCTGAAGGTGCTGATGCACCAAGTGTTTTGGGGGTGGTTGTTTTCCTTTATTGATGCTTTTAGACAGGTAACTGTAACCTCTGCTAATGAGGCCCCCCACAAGGATGTTCTGTGTGAATCAGTGGGATGCTTTTACAAACGGAACCAATGAGGCTGTAAGGAAGGTGCTGCTCTTTCTGCAAACCCTCCCTCACACAGGTGTTGCCTCATTTGATTCTCCAGTCCGTATGTAAGGCTTTGTGTTGCTTCACTACGTGTAGAAATTTCTCAGTCTTGACCAGATCGTGCTTATGGTGGTGGCTAGCCTCAACATTTCCTGCTTCTGGACCCATTTTCTAACAGTCCTGTGGTCATTTGGACCACCCAGAATTTCATGCACGCTTCCAGTCTGTGATGTTGCAGTGACATTCTCCTCCCAGTGGTCTCCATTCATCAGTGTCTAACACAACAGTGGATTTGAACAGAGGCAGTATTTCCTGAGAAATCACTGACTGCTGACATTCTTCTTCTGGTTTTTTAGTTCTAGAAATCCAGTAGTAATTCACTTCTAGTCTTGGGAGGAATGTGCGTGAAGAGAGAACTTGCATGTCTGTCACAGAATCATGCAGAATCACAGAACATTAGGGGTTGGAAGGGACCCAGAAAGATCATCCAGTCCAATCCCCCTGCTGCAGCAGGATCCCCTAGATCCAGTCGCACAGGAACATGTCCGGGTGGGTTTTAAATGTCTCCAGAGAAGGAGACTCCACAACCCCCTGGGCAGCCTTTACTTCTTGTTTCTTGGCGTAGCTGCTCTGATCCCCATCGCGAGGATGGGTAAGTGCTAAAGACCGCATTCACCTTTGGTGCAGCTCCGGACATGGCAAAAACAGCTGTGTAGTGATGCCACAATAGATCACTTTACATTTTGGGGGATACATTTTGATAATGTTTTGACATCATCAGACAAAATACCTTAGCTCTGTGGTCAGCCTTAAAATACTGTTTTGAAGTGTCATCTCAGTGTAGCTTCCAAGAGAAGTGTCTGTCTTGCCTGAAGGATGACAGTGAAGACCCATCACTTTTTCACCAGTGACTCACTGAAAATTCAAAACAGGTCATTATTCTTGAGTACAAGGCTGGACTCTTCCAGGGTCGTTTGTCAGATCCATGGCTGAGCTGGCAGCTATCCACTTGTTGTTGTGAAATGCCCTTCAACACAGAGGTGGCTTTACAGCCCTTGTGACATCAGTAGAAAAGTGACTGAACTCCCAAGCCATGATTTTGGAGCCAAACTGTCATGGCAGAAAGTTGTGGCTGAAGACACGGTAGAGGTTCCTATGGTAAAAGTCTGTGTATGACCTACAGGGATGTGTCGTTGGAGGTGATGCTTTACTATCCTGGTGGGGTTAATGGGGAGGGCAGGTTTCATGAACATCATAGGATTGTCCTGGTCCTTTGAAATGAAGCTGGAAGATAAAAGCAGCCTTTGTATGTTTGCTGGAGGCAGCCTGCAAAACATTCCTCCTGACACGATGCAACAAATCTTCTGATCTCCCTTGGTTAATGGCTCTTCATCACTTTTCAATTCATAGTTTAATGCTTCAATGGAAGCCAATTTGAATTCATTTAACTTTTCAAATAAAACTTTTGTGAGATGCTGCATCGAATGTTTTATTACTGTCCATCTATCCTGTTACTGGCTTCTCCTTTTATAGGGCTGTCACTTAGCTGCCCCGTTTCGATAGACTGATTTGTGTTATGAATTCTGAGAGACAACGTTTGTGCCGCGTACGTAACAGCTCCCTAACTGGAGCCCCTTCAAGCGAATTGATGCGACAGTCAAACCCTCTACATCTTGTTTGATCTTGTATAAAAGGCAAGGCATAAACGAACACTTTTAAAACCCCCTTTTATAGTGTTATTGGCATCTAAATAACTGCATGTTTTCTGTCTATTTTGAAAATGTACCAGGGTTATGAATTTGCTGGATCCCTATGGAAACTTTCTTATTGGAGAAGTCTTACCTAAAACAGTGTAGAAGTTCTTAGAAAAGAACTTCTGCTGGAGAGAGTCCAGCACAGAGCCACGAAGATGACGAAGGGAGAGGAACATCTCCCTGATGAGAAAAGGTTGAGGGAGATGGGGCTCTTGAGCTTAGATAAAAAGAGACTGAGGGGTGACCTCATGAATGTTGATAAATATGTGAAGGGTGGGTGTCAGGAGGATGGAGCTAGGCTCTGCTCAGGGGCATCTAACGACAGGACAAGGGGCAATGAGTACAAGCTGGAACACGGGAGGAAGGGGCTGCCCAGGGGGGTTGTGGAGTCTCCTTCTCTGGAGATGTTGAAAACCTGCCTGGCCATGTTCCTGTGACTGGATCTAGGTGATCCTGCTGAGGCTGGGGGATTGGACAGGATGATCTTTTGAGGTCCCTTCTAATCCATAATGTTGTGTGATTCTGTGAAAAGGCCCTTTGCCTACAAGACAGGGTCACAGGCTCTGGAATTAGCTTATTAGTAGCTAAACTCATCTGTCTATATATGTTTGCTTGGTAGTGACTTGTTTCCTATTGCTTTAATGGGCCCTAAAAGTGCCACTCTATAGGATAATTAAAACATCCCCACTCTTCTATCAATGACAATATATTTCAGTGAATAACGTGTATCCTGTCACAGGGTCTAGTGAGAAAGTCTGATGCAGCCACATCTGCACTAGGAATTAAAAGGAGGCCACTAACTTATTTCAGAGAGACTACTGCTCTCACATAGTCACGATCTCTTATTACTGCAAAGGAAGTCTAGTTAAACCCACAAAACAAAGACTTTGTGCCTAAATCCTTTGGGCAGTGGATTTACCACATGGAATGCAAACGGAGGTTTATTCTGCACTTGCTCAAGCCACGTTCCAGCCAGCCAGGGCCCGTTTTCAAGTTCTGGGAACACTGTCATCAGAACAACTTCCCTATATAATCTTTAAGAACATTCTACTTGAGGCCACTATCCCCATCTTCGTTCTCACTGGCTGATGGGGTTTGTAATCACTGAGGATTGGCTAGTAAAATGGGTAGAATACACTGTGAGTTTAGTCCCAGCAACCTCTGATCAGAGCCAGCAAATAGGGCAAGTAACGGCTTTCAAGCTGAGCACAGGTAGGGCTGTCCTCCATGTCCCACGTGTGCTTCTTGGGCTCACAACCAGCATGGCTCTAAAAAGGAAAACTCCCACAGCCGATTCCACCTCGCTCATGGAACACTTGCATTTATCACTGCTTTATTACCTGACATTTTGGGGGCAGGAAGTTAAGTTTATAATAGCTCTCCTGTCTTCTCCACGTGTACTTGAATTGCTTAAATTAGAGTCCTAGACCAGCTTCCAGGCAGTCCTTCCTCTGAAAATGCTAGGTCTTATTACCAGTTCTTTTAAAACTGGGCAGATTAGCTTTTTATGGGAACCAGTTATGGCTGCACATATTACTGTTGTCAGTAAAACTAATCTAGACAAGGAAACTTCATCATGCGCTAAAAATACTACAATACCCAACAGATTATATCTCACTTTAATGTGTTTAAGTATTGCAGGCACTGCCAAGCAGATGAGATAGTCCAAGGAGGCTTTGTGGAAGATATTAATACAAATTCCACTTCTTCTCCTTTGAAATGATTGGATGGGTGGTGCTTGCCTATCAAGATGGAAAATGTATTTGCATCGCTTGCTGTCTTATTCTTCATAGCTTGTTTAAATTTCCTTGTGTGTATTCCTGCCACCATTTCATGGGGCTTTTCTGAGAGAAGCCGCTTTGTCAGCCAAGTGGAAGATTTCTGTCTGAGATTTCTGGTGTGTCTTCTGTGACCTACAGATACTGTTTTTGCTTTTGGTTCAAAATATAAGCAAATGTTTTCTTTCAAAAGCTTTTGGCTTTGTTTTGCCTAGATAAAGTTCAATTTGGAAATGCCACGAGTAGGATAAGGGTCCTACTTGGGAATTCGGGGGAATTTCTGTTGAGTCACACCAAGCTCAGAGACTGGAACTAGAACTAATATCATTAGAGCTATGTGACAGAACAGCGAGGCTGTCATTAACCTGTTGTTTTCATGTAAAAAATCTCTGCTCATTGAACTACTGAGGCATTAACTTATTTTTGTGAAGGTGGGGGGGAGTGGAACAGCTGTCCAAATGGTTGTCAGTCTTTCTGAACTCACTGCACCTGCACCAGGCTGGAATTATTCTATATATCTTTACCTTTCCTACTCTCCTCTGTGCAATGGGTGCATAACAATACTGTGTTTTCCAGCCTGTATCTCTGGGATGCATTTCAGAAGAGGAAGTTCAGCTTGGTTTATGGAAGGGGACTTACAAGCCAATGAAATGTCTCATTAGGTGACACAATACCCCAAGCCTCTGGAATTTGAGCTCTGGCCATCTTCTTGGTCACATGGAGAAGGAAAGGACATTCGATAAAGCATCCCCTGAAACTAGAACACAGAGGTGGGTGCATATTTCATGACAGACTCCTTTAACTTTCCAAGCAGCCGCCTCTTTTATGGCCAGCAGCTACTATTAATTATTTATTGGAACACTTATTTATACACTAAAAGCTAAATGCAATCCTTTCAGTGGCAGCCTGGCAGAGTGCGGGCTGAAGTAAGTAGCTGTGGATGGTCCTTCAGGAGGATGCGATTCACACACAGCCCTGCTCAGGGAAGAGCCCGTTCACATTACTCTGTCTGGTGTCTGACAATGATACATACGTAGGGGAGATGAAACCCCAGCCGTTAGTAAAGCTGTAGAGGCATCAGCCCTCAGCACCTCTAGGTGCTCATGCGGGCTGTGACAGGGAGGCAGATGGTTCTCTCATCCCGTGTCTGCATAAGGACTAACTGAAGTTGCAGGGTTGTCCAACAGCAGCTCTGTAAGTTTGGGTCTACTACAATCTGAGATCAGCAGCTAGAGGTGTATGGATTTCTAACTGCTGTCTGTTCTGGGGCTGTGCTATGGAATAGCTTGTCTTAGCATGGTTTGGGGGAGGAAAGGAACTTGTAGTGACCTAAAGGAGAAGGGAAAACAAAGGCTTCCCTAGGTCTTGAGAAGCAAGCCAGAAATTAAGCAGGTTTTCCCTTGGCCTAAGCAAAGTAAACTAAGCACAGTTATTAACTTCACCAGCTTCTTTTGCTGCTTGTCTCTGAAGGAAGCCCACCCTGCCCTGGCTTCTACTTCTCTATTTGCTCTGGCTCTGCAAATCCCATCCTTAAAGCAGAAGAGGGAGGATTAATTCTCTCCACTTGGCTGCGCTTGGGGAAAGTGATGGTGACCCTTCCCGTAGCCAGAGGGAAGGAAATGGGTTTAAATGCTTCCCTGTTCCTTTCTGAATTGAGTTTAAATCATCTCATCACAACACATTACTTCTGGTGCCAGTGAGTTTCCTTCTTCAAACACTGACGTGGCTATTGTGCTGTTGCCATGTGGTTGCAGTGGCACTATTGTTTAGATAAAATACTACTGTTTTTCTACAGCAACTGTTAATTTTTGAAGACTCTGCTGTTCTGTTGTCATTATTACTGGCAGTTGATATGATTAATGTGCATGTTCTCATTTTCTTCTGTTTATTTTTTAACAGCTCTAACAATTTCTCTAATGTAAATGTTGACATAGATTGAAAATAAGTTCTGTTTGTGTCTAGCACTCTTCTGGGTGGCTCACACTTCACGAGGCCCATTGCTCAACATCTCAATAGGAGAGGTAGACTTGTTGCTGCAATAGCCGTTCCCGAAAGGGCAGGACACTTGAATCCTCCAAGCAATTTCCCGCACAGAGACCCTCCTTCTCCTATAGTCCAGCCTCTCCACTGCATCTCAGACTTGAGAATAAGGGAACAACTAAACATCTACCTTACGTTCTTCTCCTTAATCCTGGTTCAAATCCAGGCTGCCCTCATCTTGGGAAGTGTAGAGAGCGCTTGGTTTGCCTTAAAGACAACACCCCATTCCTGAAGTAACTCCACAGGCTGGGGAAACTGCAGCTTTCTGCACAATTCAGAATTATCCTTTCCTTGAGCCACACAGGTCCAGTGCTAAGAGCTTTGCTGCTCTTAGCCCATTTTGCAGGTATAGAAAGCAGTTTCCTGGGTGCACTGAGGCAACTGAAGCATTGTGAAAGCTTTGCAGAGCAGACACTTGAGGGAAGCAAACATCAGTGTATACGTGCAGCTGAAGCTCAGCCGTCCTTATGGTCACACCGGCAGTCAAATCAAAATCGTTCACGGGCTACATCTGAAAGATTTGGAACAGAAGTGATCTCTTCTGTTTGATAAGAGATCATTATATGCTTTCTCTTCCTGTCTGTAGGAGACTAAAATGAGAAACACATCTCTCTTCTGGTGGGATATGGTTAAATTATTTGCTTATCTGCTCAAGAGCTCTGTCACAACCCCTAGTACCTCACCAGCCGTTTCTTTGATCAGTGCTGCCCTGGCTTTGCACTATGTGGCCATGATTTCCTTAAAGTATCTTAAATTACCTCCGAGATAACTTCTGCACTGTGAGCCTTCAAAAAGAAAAGTCAAATCTTTAGCATATTTTTCTCCCAGTCACACTGAATGATAGTTGAACACTAGAGAAGCTCGTGGATCCCTGCACACTGGCACCTCAGCTAAGTTTGATCAGTGCCATTACAAGGAGCAATAAAACAGACATAACCCCCTCTAAATATCAGTGAAGTTCTAATAGAACTTCCAGAACTTCATCATGTGAGTGAACAAGGTGTTCAGCCTGCAATGGAAGTCTAGGGTGGGGTATGTGTACATATGTATTTATATGTATGTGTGTCAGTCACTTGAGCATCCTGCTCTGGGCTTAAATCTAGCCCCTTGGATTTGATTTCGTCCAGCAAAACGCAAATTGGAGGAGCATTTCTCCAGCCTCACAGGCAACAGTGGTGTTAAACAGACATCAAGAGACTCCCGCTTTCATTTCTGGGGCTTTCAGACATCAGGAATATATTAGGGTTTAAAAAAATTAAACAGCCCTGTTCTGAGAAAATGACACACAGCCTCATATGGGAGCTTAAACTTCAGCACAGAGCAAAGCCATTAGCAGCATCTCATCGAGCTGATAATGTAATCTGAATTTATAAGATTCAGAAGACAAGCCAAGAATTTCCTTAGTTAAATGTGACTTGGCATTTCCCTCACAGACACGCTCCCCCCACCTCTTCTTTAGAGCAGCATTTGAGAAAACAAGTCAGACAGTGCAGCTGTCTCGTGAGGAGAGTCCCTAAATGTGATGGGGCAAGACAGGGAAGCACCTGGCAGCACTGCAACTACTTTAACTTTACAACACAGAGATTCTGCTGTTCCTCCACGAGCCATCTTATAGCAGGAGGAGCATAATTAAAAACTACTGAAGAAATGGAGGGGAAAGAACTTATTTTTCTTTCTATCTTTTCCTCTGATAACACTCAAGGCAGAATGAACTGCTACATGCAGGCCAGATTCTGCAGCATTTATTCACAGGGAGGAGGAAGGGTCCAATCAACGTGATCAAGAGCTGCAGAAGTTGGTAAAAACATGCTACAGTGAATTCCCCGAGGAAAAGGGAACTCGCTGAGTGTGGTTTCTGTATGTATGTGGGGTTACATTAGTGTAGAGCTTGTAGGAAGAGACACATTCGCCTTGAAACATTTTCCCTCTGAGTGTTTATTCCCAGCAGCAGTAGTTGGAGCTGTAAGATAAAAATGTGGAGCTGTTGCTGTGCTCTGACTCCAGAGAGCAAACACTGATTTCTGCAGCTTACGTCTTACTACCTGAAACAATCCTTCCTTCCACACAACCAAGGATCATGCTGTTCTAAATAAAGAAATGTTGCTGATGGGTGGAGAGTAGAGCTGCTGCTCTTGGCTTCCTCACAGGACAGCTACTCTTGGTTTAAGCAGAGCGTGTTTACTATAAAGCCCTGGAGATCTTTCATGTTCTCCTTTTAATATGCCAGCTTTGCCTAAAGTCACTAGCTAGTAGTAAATAAAAGCAAAGCAGGTGGACTAGCTATATAATTGCAACCTTATCCTCTTTTTATTTCCTCACATTACTCCCCATGCTCTAACTTCTGTGCCCCTCCATGTATTCAGCCAGGTTACTGTTTCCCCTCAGAGGGCTCACAGCTGTTTACACCAAGGGGCACCTGCATGCAAGCGTGCCAAAGACTATCCCAAACTTTCAAATAATCCTTTGCATGCAGCTTTCTGAAGTGCTGACTGCATACAATCAGGTTCTAGGCAAAGCTTTTCATGCACCGTGTGGCAGCGGGTACCTGCTCAGGAGCCGCTCTCCTGCCCGCCAGCGCAGGCACTGCCTGTGCGGTGCAGGATCGCAAACCCACAGGTATGGGCTACCGTAGCAATATGTGCAGAAGCTGAACAATAGCTTACCTAGAGGAGAATTTCTCTTCCTAGTGTGCAGGGAAGACATCTGCTATTCAAATCTCTTCACATGGCTCCAGGTAAACTAGGGAGAGTTCTCAATTGATAGCAGCTGTCTGAGCGGCATCCCGGGAAGGTTCCTCTTGCTCCAGCCCCGGTAAGTGAACTCTGCCGGCACAGTCACATCTCATTTATACACAGACTGTCCTTTTCAAAACAAGCAGCCAGCTGGAATGATTCAAACCTCTCTTCGGCACGCTGTTAAAAATGCAGCTTCCTCCTTGGACGTGGGGATTACGCTGGGGAGCAACCAGGCAACAGTAAAAAGGCTGCGAGAACTATTTCATCACCCGAAGACCAGCTGCTCCCGTTACTCCTGCCGGTGCCGCCGCCGTGCCTCCTGTTTGCTGTAGTCAGCCTCCCTCTCCCTCATATCTACAAGAGTATCGAGGCGGCTGTGCAGGGTGGTGATTGGCAGAAGCAGCCAATTCCTCCAGCTAATCAACCCCCAGACTTTCAAGGACTCGGAGCTGCTCTGATGTCATTCCAACCGAGGGGGGATACTTCACGGGAGGAGGATGCGCCGACGGAGGCTAATTCGGAGATGAGCTGCCTTCTCCCCACCGCTGCTGTGATTGATTAGATGCTCCGGGAGGATTTGCATAATCTGTCATTGTGCAGTTGGACCACCTCCCGTCCTGCCCAAAACGCGGGAGGAAAATGCCACCTTTAGCTTCTGAGGTTACACCTGGAGGCTGCAGCTGAAAATCCTGGGAAGAAGTAAAAGTTGAAAGAGTCATTTTTCTGGCAGGAGAATCCCTAAGTCCCCAGTCCCCCACAGCAACCCCAGATGCTAAGGAGGCTCAAGAAAAGCACAATAGTAGAAGGGTTTTTGGTTCCTGCTCTTGTAAGGTCACTGATAAGATCAGCTGGTACAACAAAAGGTGGCTTTTAATGTATCACAAAAATCAAGCAGAGGTCACCCAGCAAGTTGGTTACAATCCCCCTGACATCAGCTCTTGATAGCTACGAGCAAATACGAGGTGCTCAGAGGAGCAAAGTACTTTCCTACCATATGAGACACAAATTCTGCCTGTTTGTTGCATAATTTCTTATTAATATCCTTTATCTCATCCAGTTAGAGATGAAGCCTTCCTCGGCAGCCAAGAAACATGATTGTTGTGCGGCTTTAAATTGTGTTACAGAGGAAAACCCAAAATGCTTTCTGTATTAAAAACAATTAGATTTTATACCAATTGAATTTTCAGTCTTTGCCAGCTTGACACCTTTCACTCCAGCGCTGTTCTTTGTACGACGATGCACCTTGGGATTGAAATTCAGCCAATTCGGTCCAACAAATGTGAGGAGAAAATAGTTCTGTTCAAGGAGACTGGAACAAACCCATTCTGAGATGATGAATGATGCTGCAAACTCAGATTTGAATCATAGGAGGGTCAGCTCAACCTTTTGTGTTTCCAAAATAGTGTAAATAATGGCGTTCCACGCAGTTTGCCATGAACATCCTTCTGCATGAAGAGCTGTTTGCTCTCTGTGAGCATCCAAGTTTCATCAGGGGTAGAGATTCCTAACTGGGGACTAATTTATTCCGTTTAGCTAAATTAGAAACTGAGGGGAAAATTAAAATTCAAACTACATCAGAGTCATTTCCTGCAATTTCTAATTACAAAGCACCTGCTGGGGGTCTTACTCCTCTGACTTGCTCTGGTTTTGAGATTTGTTCTCCAAAGACTGTTGTGAAGGTTAGGTATGGGGTTCCTGCTGCAACTGGGTGGTGAAAAGGCACCTCGTTATATCTTGGATGAACATCACAATGGAAGTCAGGCTGTAACCTGTAACCTCCAAGCTAAGCAAGTTTCTTCCCAACTTAAGGAAGACTTGTAATACAATTGGTCAAAAACTGATAAAAGGGTCAGCTTCTGAGAAGGAACTTCTTCATGGTGAGGGTGACAGAGCACTGGAAGGGGCTGCCCAAGGTGGGTTGTGGAGTCTCCTTCTCTGGAGACATGGCCATGTTCCTGTGCGACTTGGTTTAGGTGATCCTGCTGTGTGAGGGGGATTGGACTGGATGGTCTTTCGAGGTCCCTTCCTGGAGCCATTCCTGTGAGCAGAGGAATTTGGCTGTGGGGTGCAGGACAGCTCTTGGCTACTGCCAGATGTGGTGGGAGCAGCAGTCTGCCCCTTTGAAGCTGTTACTGCAGATGTTGCTGGGGCAGGCCAGCGCCCAAGCATGGCGCTGAGAGTGTATTTTAATTCAGATGCTGAAGCCATTCTTTGAACTCTAATCCTTGGCTTAAGAGTGTGCCACACTACATGAATTCAACATGAAGAAGCATGGCTGTTGATTCAGGCTGCTTGGCTGTTTGCTCTGTTAGAGATTCATTTTAAGAGGAGGATCAGCTGACTTGCTCTACCAGGGTCTGCCCTTCCTAGAAACGTGTGGAAATCAGTTGGCAGAATTGCTCCAACTCCTGGGAAAAAGGCAGTACAGTTTGAATTTGCACTTCCCTCTCCTTTGGGGTACTAGTGAGAATTGAACTCCTCTTGCTTGGAGACAAATGCACTTGAGTTACCTAAGATGCCCTTCCAGTCATGGTATTAGTCTCATGTGCTGCTTCAGGGAAAAATACACAAAATTCGGCAGCTAGAAAGGGGAATGAAGTATGAATGGGGAGAAAAAGAAGGGAGATTTTACTAATAAGCTGCCTGATTAATGAGGAACCACTTTCATACTGAAGGTTGTGTGTTTTTCTGCATCCTACCTGCAGCACAGACTTTGCATTAGCTAGTGGGAGTCCTGTATTAGTTAACGCTTGTGGTTTATTTCCTCCAGGTATATGTAGCCCTCTTATCTCAGTAGTTCACTAGTGAGACTGGTTCTTTGCCCTAAAATAGCAATACCTGTCCAAAACATGACTACTGTAATGGTGTGTTTCTTGGGATGACACACAAGAGATACAAACAGTTTACTCTGAGGGTACACCTTGAGTACTGGGTTCAGTTTTTGGCACCTCAGTACACAGGAGACATCAAGGTGCTGGAGCGAGTGCAGAGGAGGGCTGCACTTGAAGCTGGGGAAGGGCCTGCAGAATCAATCTGATGAGGAGAGATTGAGAGAGTTGGGGCGTTTAGTTTGAGGAAGAGGAGGCTGAGGGGAGACCTCATCGGACTCTACAACTATCTGACATTGTAGAGATGTAGGTGCTGGTCTCTTCTCACAGGTCTTTAGTGACAGAACCAGAGGGAAGGGCTTCAGGCTCTAACAAGAGGGTTAGATTGGACATCAGGAAACATTTCTTCCCAGAGAGAGTGGTCAGGCACTGGAATGGGCTGCCCAGGATGGGGGTTCACTCACCATCCCTCTGATGCTCATGCTTATCTAGTCTAACTACTGTGCTATCACTTACAATATCTGCTTGTGTATTTTTCATGTCTTATCTTCACAGCACACAATGAGGTAGAACACCACATTTTGTGTAGTTCAATGCTTAGAAGCATGATACAGCACAAGTAAATACCTTCAGCAGTTGATAGATCTCATGTGTGGTATGTCATGTCCCTGGTTCACTCCTATGAGCTCCCTGAAACTTCCTCTGAAATACTTAGATAGAGGTTCTGTTGTTGAGCTTTTGTTTTCTACAGGAGATGCAAGTGCCTCTTTAAGCTAAAGATACCTTTATGGCCTTTATTGACAGGTGGCTTTTGACACTGAGATTCGTAATTTGTTAAAAAGAACCAGAAAAAGTCTCCCCGAAAGGACCAGCTTTTCCTGGAGCTGTGGGGACTTCTTGTGAACTTCCCTTTAATTAAACACCAGGGTGTCTTTCGTTCAGCACACAGAGCGGTTCCTCAGCGGGTGTGAATTGTCAAAACATCCATTGATTTCAGAGGAACTCTGACAACTTAGAAGAGCTCTAGATTAGTCTCTAATTCACTAGCAGCTCTTCAAGATATGCAGAACTTAATTACACTCCTATCAAAAGTGCAAGAAACATAAAGGCAGAGCAGAATGTGCTGCTTTTTTTATTTGTTAAAGAGTAGTAAAACACGTATTTGATTAAGAAAAGTCTGTTTGGGCTTTTTGATGTCTCAATAAGTAGCTAGGGGTGTTTTAATCTGAATATTTTGATTTCCCAGGGAGGTTGTGGAGTCTCCTTCTCCAGAGATCTTTTAAACCCGCCTGGACGTGTTCCTGTGCAACTTGATCTAGGTGATCCTGGTGTGGCGGGGGGATTGGACTAGATGATCTGTCGAGGACCCTTCCAATCCCTGATGTTCTGTGACTCTGACCCAAAATACGATAGAGGTTTTACAGACTCAGAAACGTTGAGATGAAACACAGATACACAGTGGGAGCGGAGTTTTTGCGCAACTCAGTTAAGACCTTCATGTCTTCTCCTGAAAGCGCCTGCCTTGTCACAAGTGATTCTCATCTCCCAGATGGCAGTGGAGAATATGCTGCTAGAGGTCCACTTAAACACGAGGCGCTGGTTGGAAACAACCAGAATGATGCAAAGTCCTTCTCACAAAATAAAGTAACATGCCAACAGTAGGAACTAGATTCCCCTACAGTGGACTTGTCCAGCTGTTTGGCTCCTTCTATCCTGCCATGCTTATGGTTGGATGCTTTTATTCTGCCGATTATGAAGGCAGGTGGGTGCAGACCAGTTCCACAGTAAGCTTTATCTCAGACTTTCATTACTTTTTAAAAGCTAGTGTGGTTTAGTTTCCTACGCTTTGTGTGTGGTAGTTTCAGGGAGTGTGTTGATGTAAACTAACGTTGCAATATCCGTTAAACTAACCGGCGTTCATTAACATCCAGCATTAGAGCAGCCACACATCTCCCTAATTACATTACTAGTTTATGTCTTAAGTGCTTACTCAACTATAAAAACAGAAGCTCTGGTATTTAAATACTGCTATCAAGATACTATCAAAGCAGTACCATGAGTTGGTTCTGCTTAATCCACAGTCTGATCTGTGTCACTGCTGCCTCAGTTAGCAGCTCAGTGGGACATTGAGACAAGGGTTCATGTTGTGTAACAGAGAAGCTTGTCTTGGTGTGTCTGTAACACCTTTTGGGCTCTTGCCCACACTTTTCCTTACAGAGTACTTCCTGGGTTCTGCTTTGGCCTGAAGTCAGCAGAAAGCTCCTTGGGAAGTAAGCAAGGATAGTAGTGGAGGTTAGAAAGAGAGGAGCTTTTTCCCCAGGCTGCACTTCAATGCAGTGGGAAAGACAGGAACTGTAGAGGAGGTTGATGTTCTGCTCAGCTCCCTTGTGATTTGTGTTTGCACCAGTGGCACCTTAGAAATGTCTGGGAGCTCTTTCTCATTTGGTCTGTGGCCTTCCTGCTGATAAGCTGAGCCAAAACCCCCAGTTCTGCTGTGCCTCCAGTGAGGGGAGAAGCCAGCCCAAGAGACAGGCAATACTGCTGGTGTGGAGAGACTGGTCCTTGCTGCTGGGGTCCTTTAAGCCTTCCTGCTGTCTTCCAGGACAAGCTTAGTAGGGCTATTTTTGGAGAAAACAGAACTAAGGGAGAAAGTCAAAGCGTGCTCGAAGGGAAGGTCTGTAACTTGGCCGTTGGGGAGTAATACATCTTCTTCTTTCCTCTCCCCCGCACTTGCATTTTAAGGACCAATTATCAACCAAGTTATGGTATTACTCAGGGAAGGAACGAAGTCACTCATTCCTGCTGCTCTGTCACAATGCTTGGGACCACAAGAGCAATTATCTCTGTATAATACTGCCATTCGGTTGTCATATGCCAGCTGCACGTCTGGCTAAGTAAAGAGAGGGGAGCAGGGTTGGTTCACTGAAGTGTGTTGGCTTTCTGATGGCTAAACCAGCACTTAAAACACATTCTCTGAGGATTCTGTTGCCCGTGCAACAGAACAAGTAGTACAAACCATGAAGTTGTGGAAGACTGGTGAGATGCCTAGAGGAATGTGGCTTCTAATAAAGGGGAATCCAACCAAATTTTGAGAAGCCGTTAACAAAGAGAACGTCATCCATAGAACTGACAGCACAGAGATCTTAAAACTGAGCATTTTTTCCTTGGTCATTAAAAATTAAGAAGCTTGAACTCTTGGCTTAATCTATTATGTGATTTTTTTTTAAAAAAAATGTTTGAGTTATTCAAATTGTGGAATGATTCATAAAGTAGCTTAATTAGACCTTAGCTCCAATGGGAGTCCCCTTTCACATGTCTACAGAGGCTCTTCAAATACTCTAATTCACTTCTGAATAAAAGGTGAAGCCAGGAATGATATTTTCAAAGGACGAACTACAAAGAGCATTTCTTTCTCTTTCTACTTTCCTGTCCTTGCGATCTAGATATCAAGCTTCCATTACATTTTAAGGCTGACTTTTTTCTGTGTTAGCTCTCACAGGCATTGCATTTATATACCCTAATTTTAAACTTTTAAAAAAAACCCTTGAAAGGTAAAATCTCTCTATATAACCATTTTCAAACTGGTTTTCTAGCATTACCGGCCTAGATGGATCATGTTGTGCCAAGTGTTTTCTTTCACCTCTTGGCAAATTTCTTGCATTTTAGATAATCCCATTATCATTTGTTTCCTGCCTCATCTAGTCCTGTGGGAGGAGGCTTCATGCTTGTGAGCTGCTTCTGCTGAAGTTCCAGCTAATGTGTAAAGTCTCAGTGCTGAATGAAGCTCTCGAAGAGCTGTTTTGTTCTGTGCCCTCCTCATTTGCAAAGTGCCAGGTCCATGGCACTTGATCTTCCCTCAGAGTGATTGTTTGATGTGTGAACTTCCTGCACTTGAAAGGCCTCCAGAGTGTCACGTACATCCTTTTGTGTTCAGGAGTTGTGTTTGTCTCCCTGAGTATCTTGGTAGCCTTCTGTAAATTATGTAAGTAAAATAAGTACCCTGGGTTCAACATTTTTATGCTGCAATAAGCAGTTGCTGTTCATAATGGGAATGATCTTGGTTCCACAAGTTCAAAAACTATGCAGTCTGGTGCAAGGCCTCCCTCTGAGGTCTGTTTTGAGACTGACACAACTATGTTGTGTCTCAGCATTGGAAAAAACCCAACACACAGATGTGGGTGCAGCAAAAGAGAGGCTGATGTGCATCAGGAGATTGTAACCTGACAAAGGAAATCAGCATCATGCTTTTGTATTTACATTGCACTGACTCTCTTCAGAAGTGCGGAACGTCTGCGCAGTGCCTGTAAGGAGAACAGGGTTAATAAGCTAAAGAAACGCTTTTAGTGTCTAACTGCCATCGACTCATTTTTCTTGAGGTAGAATTGCAGCCTTTCAGCACTGCTCTCCCAAAAAATCAGGAGGGCAGCAGGAGGAATGGTCTTTTTGAAGAGACAGTTCAGTTCTGTGTGAGCAACGCACACTGTCATCGTCTTCAAACAATCATATTTTGATCAGATTTCCCTTTAAAACTTGTTTTTTTCTCATAGGAAGAAAAGAAAAAGTGAGATAATTAAGATTATCAAAGGAAAACCTGGGCAGAGTAAGCACCAGTGAGAGCACTCCAAGTGAATAAGCTCTTGATGCTTAACCACTCTCCTCCTCTATCCTCTCACTCCTCCTCTTCTCATGCCACTCATGCTCGGCAGTTTACATCTGAATGTATGTGTTTCTGTCTGTAATGATATTTTGGAGTTGCCTCTTTGCTCCCTGAAGGCTTCTGGGCACTTTAGAAATAATATTCAAGATGTTGTTTGCCTATTTATATGGCCGTGGGTTGTGGTGCATTTTGATGTGAGCGCTGTTTTGGTTTTTTAAGTGAAACCATGGCAGAAAGCCCTGCGCAGGCACTCGGCGCGGTGACTCTGTGAACTGAAATTATCATATAAAAGCTAAATGCCAGGGAGATATATATTTGTTACGACGTGAGGCGCAGGCTCAGGAAAGAAACAGATGAAATGATGAGAGGGCGATAAGCTGATTATCCTGATGGCAGTAAAGCTTTTATGTTGGAAAGAAGACTGTTTTAAGGAAGTAGATATTACACCAAAAGAAATTAATAAATGAAGAAGACAAAAGAGCAGCGGCGTGATTTTTGCCGGTCGGTTGTATCGTGTGCTCCCATAGAGGGCAATATTGTATAAAAGATGGGTTTAAGCCCGTGTCACAGATCTGCCAATTCATCTGTGCTAAGGTGCTTGAAGGAGAATTGCTGTTACAACACATTTGATGCTGCACTTCCCTTCAGTCAGGCTATGACTAACACACAGAGTAATGCCAGCGAAACACATCACAGAACCTTGTTAAAGGTGGAGGAAATTAAGTCTTTCGATAACCTAATTGTAGGTTGTGATGGAAAAACTGTCACGTCTTGGATCACAGTTTTCTTCTGTTCAGTAACTGAGTCGCAGTAAGTGCCCTCTTCCATTAAGGGTGACAAAAAAGCCCATCAGCCAAAGGATGCAGGTTTGGGTTGTCAGCCCTGGGAATGGGATTGGAGGAGAGATGTGTCTTTGGTGTGGTGAAATCATCAGCAGTCATGTATTGCATCTGCTACGGAATGCACGGGTGAAGTTGTCGTAATGTTTTAATTTGCTTTTGTGCTTCTCTGCTGTTAATGTGTGGTCAGCACAAGGCCCTGGTCTTCAGACTTTCTCAGCTAGGTAGCTGGAGCAGGGAAAGATCTGTGCCCCTTTAAAGTAACCTCATATTCAGGTTTCCTCTTAATTGCTTGCTTCATGAGCAATTATTGTAGAGTTGTGTCACAATGATGAAGAGAGTGGAACATCTCCCTGATGAGGAAAGGCTGAGGGAGCTGGGTCTGTTTAGCTTGGAAAAAATGAGGGGTGACCTCATTAATGTTGATAAATATGTGAAGGGTGGGTGTCAGCAGGACCTGCTCAGTGTCATCTAATGATAGGACAAGGGGCAATGTGAGCTGGAACAGAGGAGGTTCTGCATCAGTATGAGAAGGAACTTCTTCCCAGTGAGGGTGACAGAGCCCTGGAAAGGGGCTGCCCAGGGGGGCTGTGGAGTCTCTTTTTCTGGAGACATTTAAAACCTGCCTGGCCATGTTCCTGTGCAGCTGGGGATCCTGCTGTGGTAGGGGGATTGGACTGGATGATCCTTTGAGGTACCTTCCAATCCCTAATGTTCTGTGATTCTGTGATAGGCTGTTCGCGTTGTCTATGCTGTATGTAAAACAGGGTGTGAGGATTCAAGTTCAGTGACTGGAGACACATGAGTTTCCCTTTAAGGGGAGTGGCAGCCTCATTGTTTTATGTCTACAATTGAAGTGTTAAGTGCTCCTAGTTTTTCAGCTAATTTTGTTTCAGACAATGACAATAAAATCAATATGAAGAAAAATCCTTCATAAATATTCTTAATCTTCAAGATTTGGTGATGAAGCCTATCCAGGTGCTAAATTCCCAGATTTGGACTGAAATCAGAACAGTTGGTGCACCACTGAAGGCCTCCTGAATTAAGCAGTAATAATTACCTCTCTGAACAGTGTGCTGTTTACCTTCAAACCACCATTAAAAATTCAGTTTGTTTAATGAGAAATATTTGCTTAAGACTTAGGGGATGTATTCTTTCAATTCACTGCTCTTGACTGACTTTAGGCAGAGAATGGGATGTCTTCTTTGAAACATGCGTAGGTCGCTTTGGGCCAGGACTCTGTAGTTTTATTAATGCTATCAGGTAGCACATTCAAAGGGTAAAGTCACCGGTTGAGTCTAACACCTGAGGTAACTATACCTTGCCTCAAGGTCCTTTGATCATCTAGATAGAAAAGCCTGTTGGAGTTTGCTGGGTTGTGGGATTTGCTCTATTATCACACCTCAGTTGTTTAAGTAGAGTGATGGTTAAATTCAGTTTTAAATCTCTGTGCTGGTGGTAATGCTGGATAATGAAAAAGCCCCACTGTAAATGCTGCACTCAACGCTGGAGTTCAGGCAGTGAGGCTTGAGACCATGGCACTTGTTGTTTCTCTGTTTAACACACAAGTGGTCTAGGGGAGACTTGTTAGTTTCTCATCGCTATCACTGTAGAAATTCTCACAGAGTAGAAAAGAAAAGCATCACCAATATGGAAGTAGTTCTGCCCATTACACATGTTTGGCTGCTCTGTAGGAACGCGAGGCATCTTTCCATCTGCCGGTGAACCACAGCAGAACAAAGCAGAACAGACAGCGTAGCGTAGGCACCTATGGAACAATCTTACTGGGCCGTAGCTCACTGAGGATGGACCGAAGGTGCAGACTGACTGCGGAGTATTGATGAAAACAAGCTACATAGAAGTGCAGCTCCTAAGGATCAGTGTGGTCTTCAGGTAGAACGCTCCACACAAAATGATAGAGAGATACTGTCAGTGGCAAGAAATGTTCCTGGTAGCAGGCTTGGAGACACTAGAGAGATACAATCAGGAGCCAAGATTCAAGTTCTAGACAATCAAATATTTTGGCATACAAAAGCACATCTTTTTGGGCTTTTTTACTCTGATTTAAATTTTCCACCCAGTTCTCCCATCTAATCTCCACCTGGGGGGTCCAGATGCAAGCGTAGGGGCTCTCCCCTTGCGGCAGTGGAAGTCTGTGCTGGCAGCCAGCACCGCATTCTGGAGCCATATGCCTTATTTTCTACCTTCCACTACTCTGGGAATCTGGAAAGAGTGGGAAAGAGCAGATTGGGGCTGTCTGTGCTCATCAGGCTCCAAAAATAGGTATGTTTAATGAGAGAAAAAATATTATAGAAAACTTGCAGTTAATATAAGGCTCTGTGCTTGTAAATGACAGTTTTCAGCCCTTAACTAATTCAATATTCAGTAGATTGTGTTTTTCGGCACTCCTGCAGAGTTCTTGTCTCATTAATTTGCATGTAAAACGATTATTTAGAAGTGAGTTAACAATTCTTCATTGCATTTCTATGCATCATTCTATATTATCTTCATTTAACAGAGTACAACAGTGGACTCGACCATCCCAAGGGTCTTTTCCAACCCGAATGATTCTGTGGAGTATATCCGTGTAGTCGTGGCTCGGAGCTGCGTATCTGTATATGCTCAACAGATGTATTGTTCAACACTGGTTAAATAACATCAGTGTTCTCAACTCTTTTAAACTCTATAGGGAAAATAAGTATTTCCAAACACCCCTATAGAAGAAAGTATTCTTTAGATTTAGAAATAAATTAAAATACGAGCACAAATAAATGTGTTGCAGGCTTGCCAGAGTGATGTAGTTTTATGGTCACGCACACTGCTGACAGGGAGGGAGGATGAGAAAGGTAGAAGTTTAATATTTGCTTTGCTTACAATTTCTTTTCCATTTAGGGCTAAATCTGGCCTGACATTTCAAATGGTGTCACTAATGGAACTGCATCCAGCTGCACTGGATTTGAACATGGTGTTGACAGACTTACATGTTACCTCTGAGCAACAGGTAGCTCTAGCAATTAGTTGTGGGAAAGAAAAGGAACAAAGATCTTCCTGACATACAAAACTCTGAGTCTTCACTGTTTGACTTGCTTTCCATGGAAAATCAAGGCTGGAAAAAGTGAAGAGGAAGAACTGCATTTATGGTATAACAACTCTTTCCATTCCGCTGAAGTTTGGAAGTCAATACTCATTTGGGGGCACTGCAGAAGCTCTCCATCCTGCCTTGTGGCCCTCCCAAAAGAAAACTAACTGCTCCCTCCACCCTTGTGTGGCATCTCTGTCCTCACTGGCAGAGGGGACATCTGGTGTGACTGTGCCAGGGGGTTCCTGAGCACCTTTCACCCTAGATAGGACTCTGCAGGTGGTAGGGAAATTGTGTAGACTCAAGTAGAGCAAGCTGTCAGCTTTTCAACCTCTCATCCTAAATGCGAGTAGTTGGAAGCCCGCCAGGTCATGGACAAGTGATCACATTAACAACCAGAAGGTCTGTTCCCTCATTCCCTGCTTTTTTATCCTAAAGTTTGCCTTTCATAGGCATCACTATTAATCCTACAGACACAGAGCTTCTGTGAACGAATCTCTTCCTCCTCATGCATTCCCACATCACCAAAGACTGTAGAGGCAGATGAAAATCACATCATTTGACCACAGATCCATCAGAATACCTTAAGTCTGTTGGAGACCAGCCAGCACAAGTGCCAAATGTGCACTGGCATATTTGGAACTGTTTTTTCTCTAGTGTGGTTTACAGGCTTTCTAGTGTGTGTTTGGGAGGCCAGGAAGGGAGAATAGATGAAAATACAGATAAATCTGACCACAATGTTGTTAGCTCTAGTGTAGGGAAAGTGAGATTCCACACTGGTAGGAATGATTTCGTTTGTGGATGACTCCCACTTTGAGGGTGTAGCTGGTGTGGTGTGATTTCTGTCATCTTTTGTACCTGTTGCAGTTAACAGATCAGTAGGAAAGATTGTATTAGAAGTACAACAGAGAGTGCAAAAAGATTCAAGACTAACTGAACAAAAATACAACATTAAAACCAGCTCAGAAGTCTTCACTGATTATTCTCCACTGCTTCTCTTATTATGTGGCTACACAGGAGTGCAGAGGAGATGTTACTAGCAGGAGATGCTATTTAAAACGCCATGTCACATCCACTTTTCCAGACACCCAGACCTTGTAAAACAAAGATGCAAATCCGAGGTGAGGCACAGCCTTAAACTCAGTCCAGGTAAACAGGAAAAAGTCTGTGACGTGCCAGAGCACTGGACTCGTAGTCCCTCGGCTGCCCAGAGTTCACATTATTGTGCAGACAGGGCACATAGACTTAAAAAGGATTTTAAAAAATCACAGTGGTTATTGATTGGATTTATTTAATGTGATCACAGAAATTTCCCTGAGTCAGCAGCCAAAAGTAGGCTAATTCTCGTGCCGGTGGTAGAAACCAGTTCTGTTTCCACTACAAAGAAATGCTAATTTAGTTTAAACACTGAATTAATTCCTCGCCATTCAAGGTGCTGTGCACCATTTGTCGATGACCAAGAATATTCACAGGATAAAAAGTTTACTTCATTGTAATTCAGGACCACCACACAGCCTTCTGTAGTGAAAGGATGAAGCAAATGAGGAGAAGGGTGTTTCAAACCCGGTGAGATGATGTGGACATGAAACTCTGCTATTAGAAAGCAAAAAAGCAAATTTCTTCAGTGTTTAAACTGACTATTTAGTGGTTGCTATGCTCTGCACCTTCTTTATGGTGCTTTGAACCATAGCAAAAAGAGCCTGTTTTGAGAAAAACAGATCAAGCCTGAACTAAAGAGGAAACTGAGAATATCTCCTGTGGGTAAAACTCACTATTCTGCAACAGGTAAAGTGATTGGCACTGAGGAATCACTGAGGAATGACATTAGGGATTGGAAGGGACCTCAAAAGATCATCCAGTCCAATCCCCCTGCCACAGCAGGATCCCCTAGATCCAGTCCATTAGCCATTCCCAGCCCACTAGCCCAGTTCTGGTTTTCTAATGCTTTAGCTATAGTATGTTCTACTAAGCTTACGCCACCAATGTTAACTGCATTTGTTTCAGGGTATAAGCAGGTTGCAGCTTCTGGTAACAGAGGTAGCTGTTACACTTCTTACTACATGTGAGAACTCTGTAAAAAGATAGCGTTTACATGACAGGAAAAGATTTTCTGCATTTAGATGATAGATCACAAGAACACTGGGGAGCTGCTCTGGCCTTCAGGAAACGGAAGTCAGGACTGGGCAAATAGTCTAAAGATACTAGAAAACTGTAATAAGCATGTTGGTGAGACAGGAAATAGTAATGAGAAAGAGCAGCACCCTTTGGACAACCAGGAACCACTGTCAGCTATGAGCACAGAATTATCACAAAGGAGAGTCACGTGTGATATGTTAGTTCCATGTAAGAGGAACTGGTGGAAAACACTTGAGCACTAGAGCTATAGAGCTTAGAGGGAAAGAGGATGTATGTAGCTCATGATGAATCTTGCCCCGGTTCCGCCAGGTTAGGAAGCTCTGCATAGCTTCAGTCGTTTTGAGCTTGTCGCCAAAAGCCTTGCGGCTTCACCATGGGCTCAGGGAGGACAAGTGAGGAAATCCTTTTCTGTAAGACTTGCACAGCTAAATGCTGTCACCATCCCTGGATGAGTTTAAAAGATGCTTAGATGTAGTGTCGGGGGATCTGGCTTAGGGGTGAACTTGTAGAGTAGGGTGGATGGTTGAACTTGATGATTCCAAGGGTCTCTTCCAACCTGAATGATTCTATGATTTATCAAGTAGGTTTGCTATTTATGCCTCCCTATTGAAGCAGTAAGAAAGGGACTGACTTGTCTCTAAATATCCACCTGTAGTGATAATAAAGTTGGTGAGGAATTAGTGAGTACTTAAATGACGTAACGGGCTGAAGCTAGAAACAAAATTCATGTTATTCATTAGGAGAAAAAGACTTAAA
The DNA here is from genome assembly GCA_013400115.1 of Rhinopomastus cyanomelas. Taxonomy (NCBI): domain Eukaryota; kingdom Metazoa; phylum Chordata; class Aves; order Bucerotiformes; family Rhinopomastidae; genus Rhinopomastus; species Rhinopomastus cyanomelas. Next base: position 324,348 of record VXBP01004239.1, read on the forward strand.
GGAAGCTCAGACATACAATGGAATGGTTTATCTTGAGAAAGCTCACCGTCGCTGCCGGTGGTGTGAATATTAGATCCAGTATGTGAGAAAATGAGAAGCTAGAGAAAATAAAGCCCTAGTAAATATTTAGTAGAAAACCTTAATCCACTGCTAGGAAACTGCATGTTGGTCTCTTTTCACGGGTGATGAGTGCTGAGGTAGGGGGAAATAGCCTCGAGTTGTGCCAGGGAGGGGTCAGGTTAGACATCGGGGAAGGGATCTTTGTTGGAAGGGTCATCAGGCATTGGGGCAGGCTGCCCAGGAAGGTGGTTGAGTCAACATCCCTGGATGTGTTTGAAGGTTGTATAGATGTGGGGTTTGGAGACATGGTTTGGTGGTGGGCTTGGTGCAGTTGGGTTGATGATTTGACTTGATGATCTTTGAGTTCTTTTCCAATTTGGATGACTTTATGATTCTGTGATGAACAGTCAGAAGGGAGAGACCACTATTTCTTTTCCATACTTTTGCTGTTTAAGATTCTGCTCTTGTGACATGAGCAGTTGTTAAAAGCAATGAGAAAGAAGGCAGAGCAAGATTATCTAGGAGGCCCCTTTCAGCTTTAACATCCACAGGATTCATTTGGCTCCCTCTTGGCACAGGAGTAAAACTCACCCTGCTCTGATTTATGTCTCCAAAGTTCTTATTTTAATACTCTTGCATGAAGGGGAAAAATACTGCAGCCTAACAGGGGCTTCTTGAAGTTCCTTGCCTCGTGAAGAAGCACATTGTTGCTGTTGTCACCAGGCATTGCTTATTTTCTGCCCACTGGCCACAAGTGCATTAAACACTCAATAATAGCAACACCTGTAATAAATAATTTTCGTAAGCTGCAGTGTATAATGTGCGAAGACTTTTAGCCGGCTTAAAGATTACTTTCGCTACTGTCAGATTTCTGTACTGTGGAATTACAAGGATTTATTTTGCTGAAAAGAAAAAGCTGTCTGCTGATAAGATCACATATCAAAAATATGCAAAAATGTTCCCTTTGCATTTGGCTAAGGCAGATACTGCATTCTCCTCCTGCATCCTAATTTGGAGACTCAGAAAGTACAGTGGTGCTGATGTAGAGATCACCTCGCCAACCTCCTCACCTTTCCTTGCCTTCAGCCACACCAGACCATCAGCTGCTTTTTCCCTTCGTAAAGTGCAAGGAGAAGGGGAGTAAGTTTTATACGTGTCCTTCTGCTTTGTCCTTAAAAGCTTCACCTTTTGGGGGTGAATCCTTACCCAAAAAGCATTTTCCTGGGGGATAAGAACTATCTATTCCAACTCAATTTCCAGCTGTAAGAATGACATGGACTTTTCTCACTTTTCTGTTTTTGCAATTGATATGTCTGGGAAAAGCAGAGGTTTGGTTATTAGGGGAGATGTTTCTTCAGGTGTCCTAAGTGATGATAGCTTTGTTGACTACAGTTTATGAAAAAGAAGGCTGTGCCCTCGGGTATTTTGATCTCCCTGTGCTTTCTAGACTTCCCCTAAGACAGTAAAGGGCAATCGCTTACCCAGTGCAGACAGACACATCCAAGATGTTCCATTTCCAGTAAGTGCAAGGCAGCACAAGTGGAGAAATGTTGTTTCCTATTTATTTCTTGATATCAGTCTTTATCTTTCCCAGAAGAACTTTCTTTTGTGCTTTGTCCTCCTCAGTGTTACACAACTTTTTATAAGGTTTATCTGCACAAAACAGACTAGATTCTCCTCCGCTTTGTAGCGTGAATGTACGTCTCTGCCCTTTTAAAACTTAGAAGTGTGTACAATACGGACTTGGTGAGGTCCTTGCACAGTGACCTTCATCTCTTATCTCTTTATCTACCCCCCTCTGCTCGGATTTCTTCCCAAGCATCCTGGACAAAAGCCCAGGAAAACACAGCCTTAGCCCTGATTTCTCCCATCACTGAGGAAACATTCGTGCTTGGGACTCCTTTGTATTGTTCTGCCTTTCCCCCTGTTTTTGACCTCAGGTTGTAGGGCTGCAGTATTTCAGGTGACCCAATCGCTTTCTGAACTCTTAGTCCTCATATTCGAACTTCCCTTTGCTTCATCCACAGCCCTTGATATTGATTAATTCAGACAGGTGATCTCATGACACCCTCTGTATATAATTATAGCTTGGGGTTTCTCTGGAAACAAAACTGCTCCTTGTTCGCTGCTCTTGATGACAGCATCTTCCTGCCTAGAGCACTGTACAGGTAATTAATTAGCAGCAATATGGTGCCACAGGGAGGGAAGCTGCTGTGTTTGCCTGAGGAGGCCACGCAGAAGCTCCTTGTCTCACAAACCAGGCTCCTCTCATTTGATGATGGTGGTGGTTAAGAAAGACTTAAGAAATGAAAGAACTGGTCAGGAGAAATGATGACGTAATGGAATACAAATGTGGGATGAATAAAGCAGATGCCAAGTCTGCATCTCAACAAGATGTGTGAGCAGACACACCAGTGGGCCTTTCCAGGGAGAGTTAATGGCATGACAGATTCAGCAAATTGCTTTTGGAATCTCTAATTTTCCAAGGTTTTAAAAGTCTTGCTGTCCTGAATTACTGAAATTTCAAATGGAATATCAACACTCTCATTTCACTGCTTTTGCTATGAATTTGTTTTGAGACCATAAGCTTTTCTCACTCCCTTGATTGCCATTAGGTACTTCAACACATTATCTGTGACAAAACAACCACGCCACTGGCTAAAACATCCCTGCAGTCAGCTGCATTCAGTGTGATGCTACCACACTACCATAAGCAGCAGCTGCCACTCCAAACCCTCTGCTGAGCGGAGCTTGATGACGCTCATGCTCCCTCCATAGCAAAACAGCTGTGAGGGTAGCTGCACAGTCAGCACATTTCACCCTCTGAGCTACCATCGTGATCAAGAGACAGTTGAGACTTTGGTATTTGTTTTGGAGAAGGTTAGGAACTTAGACTGTAGTTTTGCAGCTACTTAGAATCATAGACTCATTTACGTTGAAAAAGACCTTTAAGATCATCCAGTGCAATTCAGCTGTCCCAAGGCCACCACTAAACCCTGTCCCCAAGCTCTGGATCTACATGACTTTGAAACACGTCCAGGGATAGCAATTTGACCCCTGCCCTGGGCAGCCTGTTCCAAGGCCTGAGGACCCTTTCCATGAAATTTTTACTAACATCTAACCTAAACTTCCCATGGCTCAATTTGAGGCCGTTTCCTCTTGTCCCATCACCTGTTACTTCTGAGAAGAGATCAACACCCACCTCTGTACAATCTCCTTTCAGGTTGTTGTAGAAAGCAGTAAAGTCTCTCATCAGCCTTGTTGTCTTCAGGCTAAGCAGCCTTCAGCTGCTCTTCGTGAGGCTTGTTCTCTAGACCCTTCACCAACCTTAGTTCTTTAGTCCTAGCTCCAAGAGAACAATACTCAAAGAGAGGTGGAAACGTAAAGATCTCTCTCCTCAATTGTTTTCACCTCTGTCTTTTTCCCAGAAATGAGGAGCAGCCTGGAAAACCACATCACTCTCCTCTTTTGCAGAGAGACTAAGTGTCACTGAGACCCTGTTGCTCTTCCCGTTCTCTTCTACTGATGGGTTGCTCTTCCCTGGGCTGAAAAGCCGGGCTCAGATGCCAGCAAGAACGACAGCTGAAGGCAGCCTACTCGTTCAGATTATGTGCAGGTCAGAAAACTTGCCAAAATGTCCACATTGACATTACGAGGGAGTTGAAGGGAGCAGATATGACAGCTTCTATGTACGCGCTCCTTAACTATAGTCACTGTAAGTAGGTGTAAATTGCCTACATTTTAAGAACGCTTTCTTGTTTTCATTGACGTGCCAGTGAATTTCTGGCAGTTTTCTTAAACATGATAATTTTGAAAGAAGAAAAAAGGCCTTCAAGGGAACTTGCACATCAAATGTAGCTCAATGTAGTGTTTAAACATCCATTTGGCCTTTATCATTCTTTTTGTTCTGTGCCACAGCGTGTGTCCTGCGAGCACGGGCCAAAGTAGTGGAGCAGCATTCCTAGGAAACGTAGCTGATGATGGATTTGATCGCATTATACGTTGTCACTCCCATGTTCCTCTGTGCTGAAGCCAAGCATCTTGTTTGTGAGTCTGGATTCAGTTCTGAAATTGACATAGAGTTCTTAAAGGTTTTTCTTTCACTGCTCCTCAAAACTTTTCCTTCCTTCAAGATAACCTGGATGACAAGGTTTTAATCTCCTTTCCTACTTCATTTTTTCCACTCTACATGAAGAGATTCCAGGCCAGGCACATGGAGCTACAAAAATCCTTTTGTGCCCATGGTTTTGTTGCAGTTTTTCTCTGTAATATCTCTCAGACAATTAGGCCACAGTTATTGGATGAAGTGAAAATCTTGTCTTCATTGCAATGATCTCAGCAAGCAAAAGCAAACAAAGAATGAGAAATCTCCAGGACTGGGAGGTGTGTGTGCATCCCCATGACCTGAAATCGAAGCACCTACCCTTTTAGAGGGAAGGAGTGTGAAATGCTAATGATATCCTCTACAGAGAAAACAGGCACCAGCAGGGGGAATTTTTTTACCTGCATTATTCCAACAGAGCTTTTGAAAATAATTATTCCCTTTTTTATGCTATTTCAATAGATCCTCATGCCTGCTGTATTACAACTGTGCAATTTCAAGTACAAAATCACTAGTTAAAACATATTCACAGCATGGTTATTTATTGAAATGAAGTTGTTGGGTTGGACATAGAACACTCTTGAGACTAAATTAGCCTTTCATCTATCAATAAAACACAAAGGAGAGAAACCAGAAGGAAAAAAGTATTCTGCTTCCAAATTGTTTTTACTTTACTTGCACATTTCAAGAGTTGTAAGTGGGGGGAAATGTGATTTCTCACCATACAGCAAAACTTCACCTTTCTGCCAGCTACCAGAGTCATGCTCATGCTTGAAGTCTCAAGATGGAGGGAAAAGTAGAAAGGAAAAAGATAGGAAAAGGGTTAAAAAACATTAAGCTGAGAAGCTGCTTCTGTCCCAGATTGATAGAGGATATTTCATGTCAGAATGCTGGTTTTGTAAGAGCTTGTTTAGAATCACAAAGCAACTTGCATCAGAAGCATTAAATGTTTGGTCAAAATGTTCTTTATGTCAAATATTTGTTCCTCATGAATAATCTGAATCCAAGGAATCAAATGTTTTATGCCCAGGGTGGTGGTTGAGTCCCCATCCCTGGAAGTGTTTAAAAGTTGCTTAGATGTAGTGTTGGGGATCTGGTCTAGGAGTGAAATTGTAGAGTAGGGTTGATGGCTGGACTCGATGATCCCAAAGGTCTTTTCCAACCTGAATGATTCTGTGATCCACATATAAGGCCAAATACCAACTGTCTAACTTCAAACTGAGTTTCTTCTGGAAAGAGCCTGGAAAAACTTGGTACAGCTTATGGATGGAGTAAGTCAGGGTTGGTTGGTTGGCTAGTTTCTACTTTCCTCATGCTCTCCAGAGCCAGGCTTAGCATATAAAAAAGGTCACTCTCGGTACATCCGCCAAAAACCATGTAAACAACGGAAAAACTTTGGCATTCCCCATTAGAAGCTAAATCAAGAGTAGCTAACTCATGTTTTAAGAAGCTTGTGGTTTTGGCTCCTCAAAGCATTTTTAAAGACAGTCCAGAAATGGACTGTCAGCACTTTGGAAAGGCCTCCACAACATCTCACTAATTGGCCATCAGGACTTCTGGGACTGGAAATCGTGACTTGCTGCAGACAGTCTCAGTTGTTATATTTTAGCTGAAGTTATCAATGTGGTGTGGGAAATGCCAAGTGTCAGGAGGGAGGGTTGTATTTTCATTTCATGGGTCTCTTTTCAGTTTGGTGTTCCTCGGGCAGCTTGTTACCAAACTGTGCAGCTAGAATAGTACCCAGTAAGGTCTATTACGCTGCTCAGCCTATAGAAGTCATAGCCCTAAAGGGAATTTACTCATCAATTTTTCTAGGAGAAAATGGGGCTAAAGTAAAACTTTAAGAGGACCTCTAACTTCAGTTCCAGTACAGACACAGCTCCAGCTGGAGCCAATTCTGTTTCTTAAGCTCCACCAGCATTTTACAGCAACCTTAGACATAGAGTGCTGGGCGGAAGGGTTTCCAGCTCACAGCTCTAGCGTTAAGCAAACTGGTAATCCAAACCTTTCATGCTTTTTTTATCTGACCTCCTTTTACAGCATTCTGCACTTTGCATGTGTGTTTTCTGGTGGCAATGCCTTCCATCGTTACTCTCTTCTACACAGGTCCCTAAAATGGAATTACTCTGGTGATAGTAATAATCTCGTATGCATAATCCACTTACTGTTGACTTTCCATTTCATCTTGTTACAGCTCATAAATTTGTGATGGTCACTACAAAATAATCGTGTAGACCTCAAAAGCATTTCAAATAACATTTTGACAGTGCCTGTTACTTGACTTTGTTGAGAATGAACAGGGAGCCATTTTTCTACATTGTCTACGAGTCCTTGCTTGTAAGTCCTTTCCCAGGCACTTAAAATTTAACAAAACGATGGTTTACACTTCCAAATCTCATGTAAAACAGGGACTCAGCTGAATTCCCCTGGATGAGGTGGCTGTTTCAAATACAGCCTGTCATATTTTTGAACCAGCTAGGGAGAGGTTTGAAATCACATAGGGGTTGCTCTTAATTTCCTGAGAAGTGGTCAGTATGTCTCTTCATCACTTTTATGTTCCTCATTGCTCTATACATCATTTTTTGTAATTCCATTAACCAAATATTAATCGCTACATGATCCAGCAGTCTCAGCCCGTGTTAGCAACTCATGATACCCGAATACAAATATCTGTGTACAAGAATACAACTTGAAGGTAACGGAAAGAATACCATTTCACCCCACCCCCATCAGAATTACTTAACAGTAGCTGTGCTGTTTGTAGGGGTAAAAATTTATTTGCTGTCTACAGTTCTTTTCACGCGAGACAGTTGTTTGATCTTGCAACAGGGAAAGAGTAGTCAGTGTCCTGGATTTTTTCAGCCTTCTCAGTGCAAAGGTTTAGAATGGAGAATTTAACGTTTATTTACTGGTGCATTGCAAGCAATCTTTATTTTCACTTTCTCTCCCTTTCCTTTTCTCCCTCCTGGTTTCCATGTTTGTTTTTGTTTTTAAGGGGTATGAATTTAGTCTCTGGCACTTGCATCACAGAATCATAGAAGGTTGGGGATTGGAAGGGACTTTGAAAGATCATCTAGTCCAATCTCCCTGCCACAGCAGGATCACCGAATATTTTCTCTGTGTCCATCCATTTGCTGTTCTTGCTGTGAATGCGCTCTTAATTTGTGTTCTAAAATGTGACTTTATGACAGAGTAGGTAAGGAGGGCTGAGGAAAAACACCACTAAGAGGGCGTAATTCTATTCAAAGGAAACAAAAGAAAAAATTAAACTTTCAATTTTTGCTTTCCATTAGGTTTTGCCATTGATTTCTGCATTAGCTCATTCACACTGATTCTGAGTTTCACTTTAAGTTATGTCGTCTATTATAAGTAGGGAGCATAAAATTCAGCAAAAAAAGGCTACTTAAATGTTTAAAGTTAAGCACGTGCTTAATTTTGCCTTTCAGCTAGAATGTTAATAGGGCTGTAGTGTTTCACAAGAACACAAAGCCAAAGCAAGAACCTTGGCTAAAATCTCATCAAACTCGCATACAAATATGCTTTTAAGGCTCCAAGTAATGATTGGGGTTGTTTTTTCACTCACTTGCAGAATGATAAAGTAACTTCCCTGTTGCTTAATGTCACTGAATGTGATTATTTTTGCAAAGGTGCACTTTACCGGAGCTATTGATCTCTGGGCCAAAGGAACATGTTCTACAGAAGTTAATACAATTTTGTCATAATGGCTCCTGTTGCTTGTAAATCCATAAACACAGCTGTACTCTAAAGGAAGAGCTGCAGTATTTTTCAAAGCAATGAGACGACATCGTTTCAGTGTCACTTTGTTTAAGCAGAAATCACGACTATTTGCCAGATGAAAAAACCCAGCCCTGCCCAAAACGCTGCTTTAATTAGTTTTGTGATGTTTGTGTTCCAGTTGTAATAATACAAGACAAGAAAAATCAAACCAGTCAGACGTTCTGAGTAAAATGAGAAACAAGGATCATTGTGAAGCATATGAATCCATGAAAAAAGTAGGAGCCAGCATTTCTGGAAGTGTGGTTACCGATTTCACTCCTGTCTACAAAGGAAAGAATGCGGCACCTGGACAGATGGGAGTTCCTCTCTCAGTTTCCTCCCCACCATGAACAAGGCAGCCCTGGAAATTTATTGGTGAGGGATTTTCTTCTAAGGTTGCTGTCTAGATTTACGCAGAACTGAAGCCCAGATGTTCTCTGATGCAGCTCTAAATTTTTGAGTACTTTCGTGCACAGACCACAAGGGCTACATCTAAACTGCCTTTGGTTTCTGAAACTGGCTGTAACCAAGAACAGTCGCAGAGGTTTGAGAGGCAGACATCAAGCAGGAACCAGAGCCTCTTCCATGAAGTCTTCCGTTTCTGAATTTCACAGGGCATGGGGAACAGTGCAGAAGGCTGAAGGATATGGAATGCAGTACTTTCTAATCAAACAATGGAAAATAAACACAGCTTAAATTTATACCAGAAATTGTACCAAATTCTGATTTGGATTATAAGAATCTGCTGTAACCCTACAGGAAATCAGAAAAACAGAAGCAAAAGAGGAAAGTGTCTGTGGTGTACTGGCTATTCTGCCTAAATATAAACACCAGTTAATTTTTAGCTTGATATTTGGAACAGAAATATTCTGAGCATTTCACTAAGTAAACCCTACAGGAATCCAGGTGGTAGCTGGATTTCAATCTGGATGTGATGAAAGAGATAAATTTAGATGTCCAGAGTAGGCTGAAAAGTGATTTCTCCCATGAAGAAACATATTTGATGTGGGTGCTGACAGGAACATTAATACAATTGATGCTGCCAACTTACCACCCAACAAAAAAGACAAGGAACAAGCCTGCTGCTTTGACTCATTTGGGAGAGTGAATCTTGTCATTACCTAGATACTAAGAAAAAGAATAACAAATGTGTTTTGTTTTATATGTCTAGGTGTACTGTTGTTTTGTGGGGAGAGATCAGGCTTTCTCTTTTAGGCCATGAGAAGAAGGAAATGCAGGGTTGAACATCTCAGCTAAAGAATGCACCTAGCTGAAGATCCTGAACCAAGTGTAATGGTAACTACATAGGGGAGAAGGCAAGAAGATGACAGAAGCTGAGAAAAACTGAGAAAGTTAGGGGGAAGCCTGAGCAAGCTCTGCATTTTTACTAATAGTTTACTAAACTCCTAACAAATACTAACCAAAAATAGTGCATGGAATTTTACTGGGGTAGACAAACGGCCTATAAAAGGGAGCTTGATGTTAAATAAAGTGCCTTCAGACTAGCCTTCGGATCATCACTGTCTGGACATCTTTTTCAATGTGTGGCATTCCAAATGTTGGAATTTTTTAATAATGAAAATTCATGAGAAAGAGATTGAGAGCAATTTCTGGATTCTGCGTGGTGGTGTATAGTGTGAAGAATGTGGACCCCATTAACCTTGGAGCCAAAGAGGGGGGAAATCCTATAGGATACTTAAAAGGACATTTCTTCATACTCAAAGGAAACTCAAAGATGGGAGAACCAATCTAAAATGATGAAGGGCAGGATGATAATATATTGCTCTTATTAACAACATTCTGTTCAATTCTTTTGGTTTACTTACCTTGATAGGTTGGGTCCAGAGGTAGATAACTGCAAGCAAATATTCTGCTGTTCAAGAAAATGTAGATTTGATACTGTATAATTGGCAAGAGTGACAGGTTTTCTTACCTACAACTATTATGTCTTTGGGATCTGACTTGAAGAAAAAACTTTGTGAGATCCTCCAGATGAAATTTGTCTTTAGTCCTGTATGAAATAACAGAAAGAGAATTAGTCTCCAATTACTGGAAACATCTTCATATCCGCTTTCTCTGTGTAGTCCCCAAGAAAAGATCCTAGAGATGAAGTTGCCCACATTTCTCTACATTTTGAAGTAGTCTCTGGTTGTTAAAAATGTGTTTAGCACCCTCTCAGTCAGCTAGAACTAGGGGAGAAGAGACCTTAGTTGTTTTAATAGTCTATGTATCCCAAGCTGACCTACATACAATTTGGAGCTATTATGTTGGGAACTTTTCTCTGTGCATTGATTTGACTTCTGGTTCTTTTATACATTCTATCAGCAAAAACCTCACCTATAGGCTCTTTGATTTTCTGCAGACCCTTACTTATTTTCAGGAACACTTTACAGGTAGATCATGTTCCTGAGTTAGCTGTGAGAAGTGTGTGGACATAGAACAAGTTTGAGCAAAGCAGTGTTTGTTGTTATCTCTAGCATCGAAGTAGGTGGCTTAGATGCTGGATAGATTTGTGACATCATGTGATGCTCAAAATAAGCTCTCCCTACAGGATTAAATATAACTTTTAATTGTTATCTAGCTGATATTATATCCTAATCAGCATCTTACCCTGGGTTTATAGAAATGTTATTATAAACACGCAGCTTTAACCTTCATTGATTTCAAGGACTCTGTCATTATCCCATTTTCCAGGGTGAGGTGATTTCTAATTACTGAGCATTCTGGAGCTGAATTTCATGTGGTAAGCCTGAAACTAACAGATAAATGGCCTCACTTTGTTCCGAGGACAAAATCATTTGTAGAAAATAGGAAAGATACAGAAAAGACTTGGAAAGAAAAATCTACAGACAGGCCCTAGAAACATAAATTTTACATGGCAAAATACCATTTCATCAAGGCTCGCCTACAATTCAGTATTGGGCCACTGAGAAGCTTCTATGTGAGTTTGGATTTTACATACAGACTCTTGTCTTTTCTCTTTCTGAGATGTACTTTCTTGCAGGCTCCATTTTGCAGCACAGGCATAGCCAAGCATGGTTACACAAGACGGGGTTTGCATAACCCCAAGTGACTCTGGTTCTCATTGCCATCACCCATTGCACAGGCAGCCAAGTGTCATGCACTTAGCTCGTGTGGCACTCGTTACTCCCAAGTACGGACCTTTATCAGTGAAAAAGTAAAGCCAGGTGAAGCACAATCAAAGCTTTTTGTAGCTGTTAAAAGACTGACCCTTTTCCTTCACCCTCTGCCCGTGAGCAGCTGTGTTGGAAACAGCTGGTCAGCCTCCACATAAACAGTCTTGGGGACTCTTTGTGTCGCTGCTTTTCGTTTTAACCATTCAGAGGACTGAATTGTGCAGTTGGGGATGCTGAAATGAAAGCAAAATCCTGTTCTGATATCTCTGCTGATGTCGGCACCCACACAAGAAAATCCTCTGACAGTGCATCAGGATGAATAATCTCTCTGTCTAGGAGAAACACCTCCTGACAAGTGACTCTCATTCTGTGAGTCAGGTTTTGTCTGTGTATTCATCTGGTGTCTGTCTTAGCTGTGTCTTTATGAAGGTGGCTCCCTAGTATGTTGCAGTAGAATCCTGTTGCAGGTACTTCTGAAGGAACCTCTTCTAATACGTAGTAGTGAAGCTCTCGATTCCAGAAACAGCAATTTAGGGTTCAGAAACTCCTGGAACCGACATTTTACTGGCTGACAAAAATACACCAGCTGGAAAAGATTCATAGTGTGGTAGGTGTACATATCCTTGAGTTGTCTACAACAACTCCAGTTATCTGGAATTCCTTTAGTAAGTACAATAACACACTCTTTCTGAGAAGAATAATCCTTTGATACAGATATTTTTACCATTTCTCTCCTGTTGTTGCATCAGCAGAAGAGAGAACAGAAACTGAAGGCGCAGCTCTATGATATCACAAAAAGTTCTGATCTTGTTCTTCCCAGGCTATCAAATATTTCCCAGATTCTCTGTGAGTGGTGTAGGGCACAGAGTTTGTGATCAAGATCAGACATTTTGCTTCAGAGAGAGGGACTTGTTATTTCCTGAAAGCTACCAGTTACTGCTGTAGCTTGAGGGGTTAAGAGACAGATTAATTCCTATGTCTGTCCCCAGATATTTCATGTATCTACACAAGGTCTTGCAGTTCATTATAGGAAAAAAACCCTCACACCATGGAACAAAACACCATGGAAGTGTTTTGATTCCTAAATGCTCAAAACTAACTTGTCCAGCAAATTATGTAATGTTAGTGGTGTGTTGATAGTAGTCTGTCCTGTGGCAACACAGAGCAGGAATGCCAGCAACTGATGGTTATGGGAGCAGTTCCTTTAGCTCAGATGTTGAACGGTTTTTGTTGCTGCAAGGCAAACAGGTGATTCCTGCCGAGCCCCATACAGGTTTGCATACAGCCAGCAGCTGCTCTCTGCACCAGACCTAGGTGTGTTCTGATGTGCTAGGCACATTCTTGTGGCTGTACTCTTTGCATATATGTAATGACTGTTACAGAAATGTAGATGCTCCTCCCGTGCAGCAGCAGCAGACAAGACCCTTTCATACACTGGGGCCATGCTCGGTACAGGAGGGTTCAGCAGAATCTTGAGCATGGCTGGGATTTACTATTAATCATTCATCTTTGCATTGAATCTTAAAAAGGACTTAGACTCTCCGACACTTTGTGTTTGGGTACCAGGCACTGGCATTAGCATTCAGAGCCTATGCAGGTTGTCTAGGCTTCCTAGACAGTGCAAGGTTACAGAGAAAATGTGCCCGTGCTGTGTGTCTCAGAAAGGTGTCAGCTCAAGCCGAGTACTGCTGTAACATGGTACTTGGCTGTACTGGTACTGGTTGTCTAAAGGAATTCAACACGGCCGAGATATCAGAGAAGTTTCTGAAATAAGTGCACGGTTACAAAGGGCTACACAAAGCACAGGAGGTGGTGAGTTTTGCCCTGTGGAAGCTACTCCTGGAGGTCACCTCCAGAGGGATGAGATGGTTTCACTCGTTTCTTTGTAAAGAGTAACTGCCAAAGGATGAGGGCATAGAATCATAGGAATACTTAGATGGGAAAAGGCCTTCGAGATTATTGAGTCCAACCATTAACCCAACAGTTGTAAGGCTACCGCTAAACACTGTCCCTAAGCTCCAGATCTCCACAAGTTTGAAACACATCTAAGGATGGTGATTCAACCCCCTCCCTGGGCAGCCTGTTCCCAGGCCTGATGACCCTTTACATGGAGAAGTTTTTCCTAACATCCAGCCTAAACTTCCCCTGGCACAACTTGAGGTATTTTCCTTTTGTCCAATCATAGAATCATTACAGATTGTAAGGGACCTTGAAAGGTCATCTAGTCCAATCCCCCTGCCACAGCAGGATCACCTAGACCAATCCACACAGGAACATACCCAGGCGGGTCTTAAACATCTCCAGTGAAGGAGACTATGACTTGTTCCTTATGAGAGGAGACGAACACTCACCTCTCTGCAACCTCCTTTCAGGTAGTGTCAGGGAGCTATCCCTCTCCTACTCAGCTCTTTATAGTATCTCAGTAAGTAAATCACTCAGGTACAGAAATGATAGAATAATTTTCTGCTTTATAGGTTTTGAAAACCTTTGTTCCCCACAATAAAAACAAGGTTAATGCTGAAAGAAATTACTAAATCTCCTCCACAAGTTTTACTTCAAACTTTGTATCCGAATAAACGGGCCAGAGGGACACTGCAGGCAAAGGAACGTTTAGTGGGTCTGGCAGAATTACCAGTGCATTGCACAGGAGTTGGATGCAAGTTGCTTTTATTGACTCTGTTTTGCACTAAGGAGCCATAGATTCGATAGCACATCCATCCTTTTAAATAAAGAAATGCATTACTTCTGAAAATGTGCAATGCTTCGTATGCATCAGAAGGAAATTCTATGTCTGCATTTCAGAGATGATTGAAGTGATTCCCATGCTTCTAACACGCACATATCAGCACGCTTAAACGTGTGCAGACAGCCAAGTGCTTTGGCGTATTTTGAACTAAGAGAGACGTGGTTAACAGATAGAGAGAGAGGTTCTCCTCCACATCTACTCTGCCCTGGTGAGACTGCATCTCAAATATTGTGTCCGGTTCTGGGCCACTCAGTTTCAGAAGGATATAGAACTGCTGGAGAGAGTCCAGCGCAGAGACATAAAGATGATGAAGGGAGTGGAACATCTCCCTGGTGAGGAAAGGCAGAGAGAGCTGGGTTTCTTAAGCTTAGAGAAAAGGAGACTGAAGGGTGACCTCATTAATGTTTGTAAATGTGAGAAGGATGGGTGTCAGGACAATGGAGCCAGGCTCTGCTCAGGGGCATCTAGTGATAGGACAGGGGGCAATGTGTGTGAGCTGGAACAGAGGAGGAAGGGGCTGCCTAGGGGAGTTGTGGAGTCTCTGTCTGGAGACAGTTAAAACCTGTCTGGATATGTTTCTGTACGGCTGAATTTAGGTGATCCTGCTGTAGCGGGGGGATTGGACTGGATGGTCTTTTGAGGTCTCATCCGTTGGATTTGGTGAACTTGTTGCTTTGTCTCAAGAAGTCATTTGTACAATGCTCATACTGAAGCCGTGCCTGTGGTTTTCCATTGTGATTAAACAAGGTGGAGGTTTAATGACACAACAGCACTGTGTTAATGCCTCAGCACTCTTTGTTATCAAAACATGCATGTGCATGGTTGGAAGGGCTGCATTTCAATCCAGAGTTAGATCAGAGTGAAGATCTCAAATGTGGAAACACCAAGGCATTTTGCATTACTTCATCCACTTTTTACCTCCATTTGGCATGAAGGCAGAATCTTTACTCCTTGCATAAAAAACTGTAAATCACATAAGAATTGATTATATTTGTTGGCTTAATGAAGTAAGATAGTGGATTTCTGAGTAATGCATTGGAAAGTATTTATGTAACAGAGAGCCCTGCCACCATAAATCATTTTGTGGTAAATGCAACAATTTCTTTTTGGAGGTCACCAGAGGTAGCAGCAAAATCAATTCAAATCAAATCTAGAAGCTGCTGCGTACATCAGAAGACTGCAAAGGAATTAATACACTTAGGTATTTGCTCGCCATGCACACCTGAATTAAATATGAACATTTTGCATGAAGACATCTTGTGCAGCAGACAGTTAATGTGTTTTTGTGCCAGGCAGTCCAGGTACCTTTTCCACAGGGACTAGCTGGAGTTTACATTTACAAAAGCAAACTGCATCCTGTTGGCTGGAGAATACAGTGATAGTGTTTGTTCTGCTATTGAGACCAGTTTTGAAAATGTGATGATTTGCTCTCACAGTCAAATTGCTTCTTTTCACAAGAAAACATCAGTTCTGAACTTTGAAATTAATACCCATGGAGTGAAATTGCTGCAGTGGGTGCTGCTGATGCCATTTTTGCTCTGCAGGGACGTGGATCTCTTTAGCTTGGAAAGCAGGAGACTGAGGGGTGACCTCATTAATGCTTATAAATATAGAAATTGTGAGGGTCAGGAGGATGGAGCCAGTGTCATTCAGTGATAGGACATGGGGCAACGGGTGTCAGATGGAGGTTCCACATAAATATCAGAAGGAACTTTTTCCTGGTGAGGGTGACAGAGCACTAGAAGGGGCTGCCCAGGGGGGTTGTGGAGTCTCCTTCTCTGAAGACATCTAAAACTCGCCTGGATGTGTTCCCATGCAACTGGATCTAGGGGATCCTGCTGTGGTGGTGGGTTTGGACTAGATGATCTTTCAAGATCCCTTCCAATCCCTAATGTTCTGTGATTCCACTATAGCTCAAGTTCAGAGGCTGCTGTCTCATCATTGTGTTTAATGAGCAATTTCTAAAATAGAATAACATTTCCTTGTTTTGTTTTGACAGAACCTGGCACAAGAAGCCATGTTCTGCTCAGAGCCATAACATTTCTTTTTTAATAAAACAGCAGCAGTCCTCTGAATCAACAAGCTTCTCTGTAGTTAAGAGACAAAACCTCAAAAAGTGTTTTTCTTACTTTTTTTCCTTTGGGAAAAATAAATGGACGTTTACTATTCAGCCTCTCCAAGGAAAAGCATTATTGTGTCTTGTGCAACTTGATCTAGGTGATCCTGCTGTGGCAGGAGGATTGGATTAGATAATCTTTTGAGGTCCCTTCCAATCCCTAATGTTCTGTGATTCTGTGTACGTTTACCTGATTTTCTCTCCTTTATCCTTTTAGGTTGTAGTAATTGATGTGAATTCTCACACAAGTGAGTTGCTTAGTAGATTTTAATGCTTCCACTTTGAAAAGATTTGTAGTTTCTTGTGCCCCCCTAGACTCTGGACTCCGGAGGAGATTATCCCACTAGAAGGGTAGCTAAATAGAAGGGTGAAAGCTGTGGGACTGGTTTATATCATCCAGGAGCTTATGGTACTCTCATACACCAACATATTGCTGGATGACAAAGGACATGGGGCACAGAATGGGAAATCTCTGCCCAAAACACCAATGAAAAAGTTAAAATCATAGAATCATTAGGGATTGGAAGGGACCTTGAAAGATCATCTAGTCCCGTCCCCCCCCAAAAATCACCATTTCTCCAGCAGCAGAAATAGCACTTAGTGTGATACTCTTAAGAGAGAAGACTTGTAATATTTATGAGCATCTGTTATGCAGGTTCCTAGATGTGCAAGAGGGAGATGGTTTATGTGTGTCCTGTTTACCTCCATGACACAGTTTATCAGTGTTAAGGCTGAAAACACAATCTCAGTTCAAGAAAATGTTATGCCCATTCCTGAGATCTACAGACTTACACAATTAAACAATATTGCTTTTGTGTGTGCTAGAGCCTTCTTTATATTTCATACCACAGGAGACATGTTACCAGCTATTAGTACCAGAAATAATTTGTGTTAAGGTAGATCTGGCTAGTTTTCAAAATTTCTGAGGTACCTAGTAATGATTTAAACAACCTCTTGTTTTCAAAAGCTAAAAACTGCTATATAATCCCTTATTCACAGAATCACAGAACATTAGGGATTGGAAGGGACCTTGAAAGATCATGTAGTCCAGTCCCCCTGCCACATCAGGATCACCTAGATTCAGTTGCGCAGGAACATGGCCAGATGGGTTTTAAACATTTCCAGAGAAGGAGACTCCACAAACTCCCTGGGCAGCCCCTTCCAGTGCTCTGTCACCCTGAACCAGGAAGCAGTTCCTTCTCATATTGATGTGGAACCTTCTCTGTTCCAGCTCACACCCATTGCCCCTTGTCCTATCATTAGATGACACTGAGCAGAGCCTGGCTTCATCCTCTTGACACCCACCCTTCTTATAAATATAAGCATTAATGAGGTCACCCCTCAGTCTCCTGTTCTCCAGGCTCAAGAGACTTAGCTCCTTCAGCCTTTCCTCATCAGGGAGATGTTCCACTCCATTATCTTTGTGGCTCTACACTGGACTGTCTCCAGCAGTTCTGTGTCCTTCTTGAACTGGACTCAGCAGGGCAGAGTAGAGGTGGAGGAGAACCTCTCTTGGTCTCCTAACAACCTCCCTTCTGATCCACCCCAGGATGCTTTCGGCCTTTTTGGTCACCAGGGCCCATTGCTGGCTCATGGTCATCCTGCTGATCGCCAGGACCCCCAGGTCCCTTTTTCCTACACTGCTCTCCAACAGGTCAGTCTCCAAGCTATACTGGTACCTAGCATAGTTCTTGCCCAGATTATGAACTATAAATACATGTATTTTATATACTTCTATATGTAAACATGAATTCTAAATGTGTATGTCATAAATTGTCTAACGAGGCACCTAAATAAAGTTTCAGCACCACCATATGATAAATATGGATTAGTTTCACCTTAAGCAATCACAACTTTTTTCTCCAGTTATGGTTAACTCCCAAACTCTAGCTTTGCTTGCAAATTGTGGTGTTCAGAAGGTTGAGAAAAAGCTGTACTTAGAAATATGCAGTTAAAAATACTCTCACACAGGAATAAGCAAGAGGTCTACTGGGAGTTGACTACCGGAGTGTTTCCTTGTGTATATGAACACCCAGTGTGGTGCAGGCTGAAATCTATCTATTGTACATCATATGCCAAAAACCCTGCCTTTTAATGCTCGAATTATCTTGACTTATGCAAAATACTCACAGTTTATAATCTTCTTTCTCATGTTCTGTTGGGAAAGTCATGCCACATGCCTTCTGCTGGAACACGTGAGATTTAATGTAACTGAGCTTGATTCTGCAAGGTGGACAGGCAGAATCTCCTGTGCAAAATCTACCTGCAACAGAGAGGTTTCTTGGACTTAACTGAAACAACTCATCATATGGTGCATTATTCACAGTAGCAGATCTATTCTTAATCCCATTGGCTTTACCTCCAAAAAATTGGATGGTCCTTTTCAAGAAAGCTAATCTTAAAAAAAACCCCGATGGTTGTAATTGCCATGAAAAGCATTGGTGGAAGGTTTAGACCTGTTAGAAAAATTTGGTCTAATTTTTCTAACAGTTCTCTCAGTTTTATTTTGGCCTATTTAATCCTGTTAAGTCCTGAGAGCAGTTCTGCACTCCTCACTTCAAGAAAGAAATTGAGTTACTGGAGTAGGCCAGCAAGGAAAGCAAGAAGGGACTGGAGGGGAAGTCTGATGTGGAGAGGCTGAGGGAGCTGGGGCTGTTTAGCCTGGAGAAGAGGAGACTCAAGGGAGCCTTCTCCCTCTCTATAACTACCTGAAGGGAGGTTGTAGTCAGGTGGGGGTCTGTAGTCAGAGGGCAGGGCCTGAAGCTGCCAGAGGAAGGTTAGGTTGGATGTTAGGAAGCCCTTCCTCATGGAAAGGGTGACCAGACACTGGAATGGACTGCCTGGGGTAGAGGTGGAGTCCCCATCCCTGGAGGTGTTTAAGGACAGACCCCTAGTCCCCTGATCTGGCCACTGGGGTGATGTTAGTTCCTGGGCTGGGCTGGCTGAGCTCAAAGAGCTTTTCCAGCCGCAATCATTCTGTTAATTTTCAAGGTAGAACTTATGGAAACAGGTACTCATTCTGCTTTTCCTCCATGTGCAAAGCAGCACAAAACACAGTAAAAATGGGGTGCAGATCATTGTTAAATCCTGCAGCATTTCTACTCAAGTTGTCAGAATTTTTGTTGCATGAAGGCAGAATGCTCGAAAAAAAGAAGCATTCGGCATAGTGCAAATTCACACATTTGCACCACAACGCACAAATTTGAAAGGCACATTATACATTTGAAGCATAATTCATAAATTTGCTTCACAATTCATAAATTGGAGCCACAACTCATGAATTTGAACCATGGATTCCTAATTTGAACCAACGTTGTAGTTTAAGTCGGAGGAAGCTCACATGGTGCCTGTGAGAAGTTTCTAGAAACCCGAAGACAACTCCAGGCAGCTGTACGTCACAAATTTGTGCCACAATTCATAAATTTGAACAAGAAATTATAAATTTGTACCACAATTCATTAATTTTAACCATGAATTCTAAATTTACACCAGTGTTGTGGTTTAAGCTGGAGGGAGCTAAAATGGCGCCTATAAGAAGCTTCTAGAAACCAGAAGAAAGCCCCAGGCAGCTGTACATCACAAATTGGTACCACAAGTCATAAATTTGAACAAGAAATTATAAATTTACACCACAATCCACAAAGTTGAACCACATATTTGTGGTTTACACCACTGTTGTGGTTTGAGCCAGGTAGGGGTCTGGTAAATGGGGAAAGTAGATGAAACGGCACCTTTGAGAAGTTCCTAGAAATCAGAAGAATACTTTCCCCAACACCAAGCAGCCATAGATCATATATTTGTGCCACATTTATAAATTTGTATGAGAAATTGTAAATTTGAACCACAAATTCTGTGGGAAACCACAGGACAAAATGGACGTAGCCCTCAGGAGCTGGTCACTCAATGGGAATTTTAAGGCACCCCGACAGCCGGGTTGCTCTGGAGTTGGGTCAAAATGGATCCTACTCTTGGATTCTGCTCAGTTTGGTGTCTTTGCACACATCTAGGGGTGTTTGGGGTGTAGGGATGGAGGAGGAGGGAATGGGTTTCATACCTGTGTTGGATTCCCAGTCAGCCCAGGGAGGCCTCAGGGGAGCTGCTGAGGGGGGAAAAAAAGAGCGGGAAAAAAAGAGCGGGAAACTCTGAGGCGGCAGCAGCCCCTGTGAGGGAGGGGACCTCCTGCTCTGCGTCAGGGCTCCTGAGGGAGCAGGTGAGGGGGTGAGGACCATCAGGGAGGCTGACAAAGCAATGGAACTGCACCCCAGCTCCACCTGAGCAGATGGGAAGCAGGACTTGGAGGATTCCCTGTTCCAGAGGACATCACAGTGAGTCAAGGCACAGAGATGATGGCGACCGCTTCCCATCTGGCACCGTAGGCCTGTCTCCTCTGTGACCATCCCTTTTCCTACGTGCCATTCCTAGTAGAATTGTTTAGTTGGGGAAAGACTTTTAAGACCACAAAGTACGATTCTCTCAGCCCTGGGAGGTCCCCACTAACCCCGGATCCTCACAGCACATCTCCATGGCTTTTCCACCCCTGCAGAGGTGGGGACTCTAGCACTACCCTGGGCAGCCCTCGTGGTGAAGAAGTTTTTCCTAATATTCAACCTAAACCTCCCTGGTGCAACTTGAGATCATTTCATCTTATCCAGTCCCTTATTACTTGGGAGACTGACTCCCACGTTGCTCCAACCTCCTTTCCAGGAGTTGCTGACAGACTCCTTTTCTCCAGGCTAAACTCTCACAGTTCCTTCAGTCAGTCCTCACAGCACTTGTGCTCCAGACCCTTCCCCAGCTTCACTGCCCTTCTCTGGACCTACTCCAGCACCTCCACATCCTTCTCATTCCCAAAACCACAACAGAGGATTTGAGATGTGGCTTCCACAGGACAAATACACTATAGCTACAAAGCTCCCAAAGCACAGGCATGGTGCAGCATGTATCAGCGTTAAACACCTTGTAAAGATTCTCCATGTTTGCAGAAGACTTTGCACGGACTGCTGCAGATCAAGTCCTTCTGAAAGCAGAGCCTGAAGGTTGTTGTTTGAGGTGCAAATGGTCACCTGTGAGAACTCAGCTGTGGGAGATCACAAAATCACGCAGAGTCATTCAGGCTGGAAAACAGCTCTCTTAAGGGGAGTACGGAGAGACTTGATCAGAGGCGAGGGATCTTGATGAAGACGCTTTATTGTCATGCTGAAGGTAAATGTTTTTTATTGACCTGGCAGATGAGTTTCGTTAATGCCTGTGGAAAGAGGTGTTAATGGGCTGCTATGGGATTGCAATGTGGGTACTGGAACCTCTCTAGTGAGTTGTGCTGGGTACAGAGTTGTGATACTGTGGTGCAGGAGCTTTGAGCAGATGTCTTATGTTGGCCTGGGCTCTCTATGCTGTTGTGCACTTCCTTGTGGGACAAGCCAGGATTTGTGTGTCTTCCAATAACAGGCTGAACTTCCCATCTCTATGAGCACAGTGCTTTGGGCTAATTCAAGAATTACCTTATCCTGGTTTATTTGTGTTGCCTCAGTTCCCATCGTGTAAATGTGAACAGCTAGATTGATGTGTTTTATTTAGAAAGTTTTTCACATCTAAACATAAACAAATGTTCTTGAGAAAAAGTGAGGTTCATGGTGTTAAATAACTTCTGACCGCTGCTTTTAGACTCTGCTGGATAGTTTAGCTAAGTCTGAAGCAGCTTTGGGCTGTCTTGATTACTTCAGCAGCTGGCTTGTGAATTTACTATCATAAGCGCACCAAATTTTCTTTCTCACATATCTAGTTGTTGCTTGTCCTTTCCTCTTGGGTACAGCTCTATCTTTAATTAAGGTCAATGTTTATAAGTTATCTGTGTTTTCTGTAAGCTTGCATAGAAATGTTTGTATTTGTTTTGGTGTTGCTTCAGCCCAGTGTGATAAGAACAAGGTCAACTATTGCTGCAAAGAATGAGGAAAAAGGGAGATAGAGCCCAGCTTCTGTAGGCTTGGACAAAGTGGCGTGTTGGTGTTGGTAATGAGGATGCCATAATATTTTGTATGATGGCCGTGAAAATATTTTTCCTTCCAAAAGAAGTGGATGTTTACAACATCTAAAGTTCAACATAACTGTGGCAGGCTGAGTCACTGAAGTGTGTATGGTTAGGGGAAAGGAATTTATGCAAAAATGTACAGCAAGCTTTTAGTATGAGGAACTTCCTTTTATGTCAGCAAACAGCTCCTTTGGAGCTTTGAAGCGTTTGGGTCCTGGGTTTTGTGATGCATTTTCATGTCCCATGAAAGCTAACTGCCTTCTTTGTGAATGTGTGTTGGGGTGTTTTCAAGATAGACTTGTAAATCAGTTCAAAAGATGTTGGGGAAGACTAAGATTTGGGCTGCTCGGGCTCACAGCCTCTCCAATGTAGCAGGTCTCATTGTCATCAGCTCGAATTCCCCATGGTCTGATCCTATTACAAAACCCTGTTTGTGTTCGGTCTCAGATCTACGCATGCTTGGGATGATGCCTTGTTTTTAATACAGCAAAATGCATTTTTATCTGAAGAAAACATATTTATCCCTTTTGGATACAGTTTTTGAGAACCAGAGTATGAAATAGTGACTCAACTGAACCAGTTATGGGTGGTGATGAAATGTTCCAAACCTCTGCCTGGGAAAGCTGCTAGAAAGGAACTTTGCTGTCTCCTACTCATCCATTCTTTCTCCTGGTGAGAAGAGATGCGAGATGCTTTTAGACTGCAGCAGGCTGGTTTCCTCTGGAAAGAAAATACTCAACTGATGGTAACTGACAGTGCTTCTGTCATAAACAATGCCAGTGACAGAGCAAGGTGTATCAGAGAACTTTGGATGTTTCCCATCTTAATTAAGGTTGAACCTAAAGACTTCTCTTAGCTGTCCTAGTAGCACAGAAAATTACAATAGCTTCTAGTATGCAGAGGGATGTGCTTCATTGCCAGCTTGAGAATTTGCTGGAAACTCCTGCATAAGCTTAATAGAAACAAACACTGCACAACGCCATACCAAACATCTGTCGTGAGAGCGCTCTCCTGCGACGTGCAGTCTAAAAGCTATAGCAACTGAAAAATTCATGTCCATTATAGCGTAGAAGACTGGCTTTCAATTAAACTAGGCATAGCACTTAATGAAAAATTGAAAGGAGAACAGTTTTCTTCATGACTTTTTTGCAAATGTGAATGGACTGCTTTGCAGGCCTATCAGTGGGAGCTGGTAGAACCTTGTGTTTCTTTAAAAATCTCATTTTCCATGTGTGCTTGTTGCACTGTTTTCCTTTCAGTTCCTTCATCTTTCCTTCCAAATATCGCTGGAAGGGCAGTGCTGTGGTGGAACAGCACGTTCAGATGTGCTAAATTCAGCACCTCACCTATTGCCTAGGGCACTTCCTAGGGCAGTGTGAGGTGGGGATGTGCAGTGGTATGGACAGGACTATATATGACACTTCCCAGGATCCTGGGTGGGGAAAGGGAGGCAGGGAGATCTGGGTGCTGTAAGGACAAGGTGCTTCATCATAGGCATCAGTGTCAGACAGCAGGCACAGCCAAAGGTAGAAATTGCTCATCTCTGCTGGGGGCTTCCCAGACTTGATTCATCCCTTTTGATCTCTTCGTGAAAGGCTGCAGCTTTGGTACCACACCTGCCCCTACAGAATGTAGACATGCACCCTGCTACCATACCTTGCTCTCACCTGCGCATCTTCCTTTACTGGGATCCTTCCTTCCTCCCTGGCTGCTCCTTGAAACACAAAGCCTGTGGCTGATCAAGTCTCCCTCAGGGTGACTTGTTCCATCACAGCACTGCCCTTCCAGTGACATTTGGATGGACGGATGTCTGAACGCATCCAAATGGAGATTCTGTTCAATGATGGGATTAGTCTATCTGCAGCTTCAGTTGTTCTAGAATGTTTTTGCTCATTTACACTGTTTGTTCCATAAAGCCTATTTTTAGCTTCTTCAATGGCACAACAGCAAATAATTTGCCTGTGCTTTTAAAAGTCTTAAGATTTCAATCAAGTGTAGCAAAAGATCGTTTGGTTTCAAAGTGACTCTGTGCTTTGTCTGGAGTGTCTACACTTTTAAAAAATACTACTTCCTCTGCTTTTCCAAAAAATAGATAGATATCGAGGATAGATATGTAGTCACCATATCCGTAGTCAATAACTAGCAGATGTGGCTTTTCCTGTGCTTGGACACACTGTGGAAGGGTGAAATGAATGAAGGGTTGGAGGAAGTAATGAGAGAAAGAAGCAGCAGTGACCTGTGAATGTCCAAGTTGAATTTTTTTGTGACTTAGTTACACCACTAAATTAAAGCTGCTCATCAAGCAACCCAAAGCCATCTCCCAGCTTTTCTGAGTTTAGGTGAATCTTTGTAGACATAAAAACTCATTGGTAACTGTGTGATTTTTATGATGATAGCTGAATAAAAATAGCTGTATTTCAGCATGGCCCAAACAAAGTCTTGGTGGGTGGCAGAAAAAGGGAAAGAGGGTGAAAAGAATAATGTAACCATTCTTGAAAATGACAGGCTGTTCAAGCTGGAACTTCCAGCTGAAATACTGGCCTGAGGCACTTGTCGAGCATGGACTGTTACACTCCAACCAGTTTAGCTTTAGCAAAACTATCATCAACAGTGAGCACTGAGAAGTGTCAGTCAGTATTAGCCACAGAGAGGAAATGCTCCAGCTGAAACACTCGCTCTTCTGTTGCTGTGTATGGCCAAAATAAATGAAATGTGTCTCTTGGAGAGTAAAGAGCATCCTGCAAGGACTGGGGGGAGAGGAGGAAATGGCAAAATACATGGCAGCCTTGATGTGGGATGATTGAATAAAAGCACTCTTTTGTTTATTTCCTTCTAAATTTTAACATATCTTGTGAAGACACCCCCCCCAAATAACCATTAACTCTAATACATCAAAAAATATCCCACCAAACAACCTAACAGACTGCTACAGAAACATTGCTTCCTAATGGTAAAGCTGAAGGTGGGGAGGAATCACAGAACCTTAGGAATTGGAAGGGACCTCAAAAGATCAGTCTAGTCCAACCCCCACACCACAGCAGGATCCCCTAGATCCAGTCGCATAGGAACGTGTCCAGGTAGGTTTTAAATATCTCCAGAGAAAGAGACTCCACAACCCCCCTAGGCAGCCTGTTGCAGTCCTATCACTAGATGACATTGAGCAGAGCCTGGCTCCGTCCTCTTGACACCCACCCTTCACATATTTATCAACATTAATGGGGTCACCCCTCAGTCTCCTTTTCTCCAAGCTAAAGAGACCCAGACCCCTCAGCCTTTCCTCATCAGGGAAATGTTCCACTGCCTTCATCAACCCTGGAATATTTTTCCATGGCATTGTTCTGCAAGGTGAGTTTTGCTCATTGAATACCACCACAAGGTTTTCAGCTATCTGAAAACCATTTAAGTGCTTGTTTGTGCGTGGCTTAGCAGAAAAGAAAACTTGGTGTTGCGTCAGCTTTGAGCATGTTCTAACCTACAGGCTTTTTAATTGAGTATTACTTAGGGCAAAAGGAATTCTGTAAAATGGTAGAAAAGCTTCCACATGTATGAAACATGCAGGAGTCTCCCATGATTTCAGAAGTTCTGTTGTAGTGTTTGGAAATCGTGGAGGCAATCTGGTTTCGCAGATGGAGAAAATGAGCAAAAGATGTGAGACAGGGCAATTTGGAGCAAAGTAGCCCAAACAATGCTGGTAGAAGGAGGAGAAAAACCCATAAAACCCAACAAAATCACACAAACCAAACAAAAATGAAACCTAAACAGGCAAAAGAACACCAAACAAGCACAAAAAAACCCCAATCAGAAACCTCCTGAAAAATCCAAATCCCCAAATCAGAGGCTTGAACACTGTTAAAGAACCATGTACAAGCAGAACGCTCGTAGTTTCTGTAACTGGTGCGTCAAAACTCTGAGGAATGAACAGAAATGGAAAAGAAAATACTTTAAACTTGCAGGAGCAGCATTTTTTCAGAAACCTGTTTGACTTGCTGAGCATGTCTCAGCACCCATGCAGAACACTGCAGGCAGAACACTTATTCTTACAGCAAATATGTGTGCAGTGCTCTTCGGTACAGTGAAAATGGAGACTACATCTGCAATGCAGCAGAACTGTGGAAGAAAGTAGTTCAGAGAACATCAAATTCCAAGCAAAGTTATTCTTCAAGTTTTATTTGCTCTTAAGAAAAGTCAGTTTTCAGTAGAATGGCTTTCACCTTCCTCTGCTTTTAATGTACTGGTGACTTCTTGCAAACCTAGGAAGGTGTTAAAGGCTGGGGGGTTTTTTGCCTTGGAAATTCTTTTGCAAGGAAGACTTTCATCAGAGCATTGAACAGACCCATGAATGTATTTGGAAGTATCAAATTGTTGGTAACACAAGCAGACAACTAGGGTAGACGTTTGCCTGGATCCTTCTCTAATGGTAGTAGCTGACCGCACAGAATTAAGAGGTCACCAAAGGATGAATGAGATGTTCAAGGGGGTTATGTGGGTAGCACTTTATTCTCTACTGGTTTAATGGATCTCTCTCGTTCTTTAACTGTAGAGAAGCTTTGTGTGTAGCTGAGCAGGAATCAGAAGCGACAGGAAAGTTTTACCTGCAGCTCTCCACAGCCACTTCCTTTCCCTCCTCTCTGACATGCTTGCTGTACCTTCCTGTCACTTAGCTTTTCCTAACAGACACTCTTCTGTTGTCCCCTTCGGCCTCCGATCAGGGATTCTTTTCTGCTTACACCTGTCCCTAGTATTTCCATGCTTTTATTTCTGCTTATGCATTTACCTCTTCCACTGAGATGAACAGCTGAGCAAGAATTACAGTGACTTGCAACCTCCCTGTGTAGAAGAGGCAGAGCATGAGGAAGATTAATGCAGACAGAGTTCAGGTGAAGAAAAAAGTAGCTCAGTGTTGTGCACTAGAGGAAAGGATTTTCCCTCACAGCTTCAGTCACCGCAAACAGCAGCTTCAGTGTTACTGAGACAGGCTTCTAGGTTTTCATAGTAAAGGCACCGACAAACTGTTTTGGAGCCAGAGTGATGTTCCCATGTTTAGCTCAGAAAACATTTCAGCAGCCACGGTAATGCCTGTGCAATGGGCTTTGTTCTGGAGCACTAGTAACCTCAGGGCTTTATGACAAAGCTAAAGGACCTGCTGTAATAAAAGGGACGTTTGATGCCAGTGTTATCTTCCTTTGTTTCGTTTAAAAGAAAGTGTGATCAGTTCCTTTCCTCAAGATATGCTGGGGGAAAACATTACTGCTTTTAAATTTCACCTTGGATATTTTGCTACAGAATCATTTTCCTTAGTAATGAGAGACAGTTGTTTAGCCACTGTCAGTAAATAGCGTGTCTCAGAAAACTTGATGCTTTTCCTGACATGGTAATCTCTTTCTATATCCCACTAAGCAAATAGCACCATGATTTTTCCCAAGGTATTAGCGAATTTTATTTTAAAGCCCCACAACCAAGCCATGTAAACAAATGTTAAGTCCTTTAGTGATGGCTCAACTGTTACAGGGCTCTAAAGCAACGTTAATTTTTTTTTCCTATTTTCATCTCCTGTTAGGATTATGAGTGTCTGTGCCTCTCGTAGGATTAAATTTCTAGCCGTCAAAGTTATTTTTCAGAAATTATTTGCACTTGTTGCAGTCAGAGTCCGTATGCAACGGGTTCTGTAATCAGCTGGATCACAGAATCACAGAATATTACAGATTGGAAGGGGCCTTGGAAGATCATCTAGTACAATCCTCTCGCCACAGCAGGATCACCTAGATCCTGGACCTGTCCTTACTGAGGGTTTTGAAGTGTGCTGATTGTGGTTGTGGATTGCTTGAGTCTCTTAATGAAAATAATGAATCATATTGCTTTGTTACTTCATTTCAATGTTCTGTGAGATTGAGACGCGTAACTTAAAACGTTTTTTGTAAAAAAAAGGCAATTTAACAGCTACTGCAGTTAGCCAAACGGTAGGGAAGCTGCAGTTCCAAGGAGAATGTTACATATTTTCTGTGGTATCATAGAAAGAGTGATGCTTTTTGGCTGCCCTGTGTAATAACCAAAGGCATCAGTTTGCTGCTTCTGAGTTTCAGCTCCTCTACCAGTCTCTCAGCTAGCTGTATTTCATTAACTTTTATAAACCTCTTGCCTTCAATAATAGCAAATGAAACTCTGGCACAATGTCTCCCTCTAGGCCACAGACAACTCCAACTTCCAATAACTCAGTGTTGGAGCTAAAGAAAAGACAAATTATTCTGCCATGTGTCAGTAGCAACAATACATCAACCAGTAATGCAAGTACTTACTGTGAAAGAAGTGGAGATATTTTCAATTACTGCCAGCTACTTAATTATCCACAGCGAAGAGGTGTGTGAAGCCGTGCGGCTCACTGTGTCGTACAAAACAGCGCTTCCTGTTTGGCTCCAAACCCCGGGTTTCCTGTGCTCAGGTACATGGGACCAGAAACAAAACTTGAGGTTTTGGTGGGTTTTGATGAAAGTACAACATGCGGTAAGCTTAGCCCTCCTTGTAAAGAAGGCTCTGCCAAGAGGCAGAGCATGTTTTTTGTGAAGCTGAGATGAGCGCAGCAACCACAAGCACTCTTGCCTTCTGAGGAGCAGAATCTATATGATCTTGCTTGAAACAGAACACTACATGACCCTCCTAGGCAGGCAGCTTGATATAGCAGTTCATCTTCCAGGCTTGATGGGGCTCTGAGCAATCTGTTCTAGTTAGAGATGTCCCTGCTTCTTGTAAAGGGCTTGGACTAGATGACCTGTGTAGGTCCCTTCCAACCCAACACATTCTGTGATTCTGTGGTTCTCATCCTACAAATTCTAAGGTATAAGCAGTATATACGTAGCACATCTCTCGTGGTTGAGAAGAGTTCCAGCTCATTTCATTCATAGGTTGGAAGGGACCTCGAAAGATCATCTAGTACAATCCCCCCATCACAGCAGGATCACCAAGATCCAGTCGCACAGGAATATATCCAGGTGGGTTTTAAACATCTCCAGAGAAGGAGCTATTTAGTTGGATTGCTTGGGTTTTCTTTTGTATGTGTGTGTGCTTTGTATTTTTGTTTGGGTGTTGTGTTTTAGTGTTTTGTTTGTCTTGGGTTTTTTTTACTGCGTAGAAGTCCAGGACCTCACTAACTCTCCAGTTTGGTAAAGAATTTCATGCTGAAAGGCAGCAGCCTACTGAAAAGTCATCTATAAATTACAGAAAGCAAGCAGTGTTATGTACTTCACTGTTTGGGTTGGTTTGGTTTTTTTTAATAAAAGCCAGTGCTGTAGAAAATACTGAGTTATTGCCTTGCAGAGTTCTACACAATAAGTATTTAAATCCAGGTTTCTAAACTGGGATTTTTGTCTTGCCGAAGGCCTAGGCAGGGATCATGATTGTGAGTATTGTTTTGTTGAAGTATGGCATTTCCAGGGTGGTACCCCAGAGACTTGGTTGAAGACCACTAGTGTGCATACATCAAAGAAACAGGTGAATCATTGTTAGGTCATGCTTTTTTTTCCCTGTTTGCTCATACACAAAGATGTTCCTCCAGTGAGGCAGAACTCACTTTTGAGAGGAGGCTGCAGCTGGGTGGGAAAACCAGCCATTGTGAGCACTGGTTTGTCCCTGCCAGGGGAAGGTTTTGATTACCAAAGAAACCACCTTATTTGAAATTCTGTCTATTATGAAGCTTGAGTACCAGGCCATGAATGAACCACGTTGAAACCTGATTTTGAATAGGAAAGTTTCTTTGAGCTTTGTACACAGCGAGCCACAGTTGGGAAGCTGTTTTAGTCTTCAGACTGTCAGGAGTATTATTTGTCCTCTGCCAAAAAAATAATTTCAAGGTCTGTCATAGTAAGCACACGTATGATCTTTGTGCAAGTGGATTAGTGTATAAGGATTCAGCCAAAATTATTGAGTAACAGAGAGGTTGGTTTTTATCGAGGGTCTCCCTTGTTCTGGGAAGTCTTTTGCTTATACAGATTTCAGAACCAAAACCTACCTTGCCTACTATGTAGTGCCATCTCATGTGTTGGGCTGGGATAGAGTTCATTTTATTCCTAGTAGCCTGTATGGTGCTATGTTTTGCTTTTGTGCACTTGAAAGGATTGATAACAGAATTGCAGAATATTATGGATTGGAAGGGATCTTGAAAGATCACCTAGTCCTCCAGCAACAGCAGAATCACCTAGATCCAGCCACACAGGAATATATCCAGGTGGGTTTTACACATCTCCAGAACAGGGGTCTTGGCCAGATCAGAAAAACTGTGGGGTTACTGAGAGCTACAAATTACCTGGGTTTAATGCTTTCAATCCTTTGCCTTCAGCTTGCAGAATTATACAAATTGCTACTGTGATTTATTGCACTGCTGGTTATCAGGCGAGGACAAATATATTTCATTTTTGCGAAGTAATGTATGCGTGCGTGCACACAACAAGCTACTTTGTCAATGTCACATTAATTATCCAATAATATCGAACTTAATTCTTGCTGTAAACTTAGACGTGAGTTTCCTTGCATCGTGATAAATTATATGCTAAACCATACCTGTTACTGTACAAATGCTTCTAGTAAAGCTTATCCCTGCCACTTTGCTTCAAAACAAATGGCAAGGGGTTTCCCTTGTCCTCTGTGTATTACCTTGGGTGTTGTAGATGTTCTTCTCCAGTTCATGTAGACGGACCTTGCTGTTTAATAAGCATCATCGTATGGTGGCTATGCCAAATTAGTGGATGACGTTTTCTTTTCCTAGAGTTCAGTCAAGAAGACCACTGTGATTGTGACTTGCTGTTGCTCTTTTGGAGACAACTGTGAAAATTATCTTAATCTCATTTTGGTCTTTGCTTTGTGCTTGGCAAATAAGAGACAAGTTATACTTGGTTGGTTTGCACAGGGTTGGTTTTGGTTCAAAGCCAGAAAACCTAGATACTGACTATCAAAAGCCTTTCTATCTGTCAAAAACCACTCTGGTATGAAATAAGATGGAAATAATACTCTTTACAGAATCACAGAACATTAGGGATTGGAAGGGACCTCGAAAGATCATCCAGGCCAGTCCCCTTGCCACAGCAGGATCCCCTAGATTCAGTCACACGGGCGATTTTTAAATGTCTCCAGAGAAGGAGACTCCACAACCCCCTCGGGCAGCCCCTTCCAGGGCTCTGTCACCCTCACTGAGAGGAAGTTCCTTCTCACACTGATGTGCAACCTCTTGTGTTCCAGCTCACACCCACTGCCCCTTGTCCTGTCACTAGATGACATTGAGAAGAGCCTGGATCCATCCTCCTGACACTCACCCTTTACATATTTATAAATATTAGTGAGGTCACCCCTAAGCCTCCTTTGTTCCTTAGCTTCACAATTGTTCAAAGCCATCAAAATAATTTCCTGTCACTGGCCGCTCTGTTTCTTGAATTTGTCAAATAACTTAAGATAGCAAAAATCAGTTGGCAGTGCTCTTTGTCCTTTAGCTGCAGGGAAGTAATGTTTTAGGCTTTTTAAAGAGGTAAGGCCCTTGCTTAGCACAAACTCTCTCTTATTACCTTTGGCTGCTTGATTGAGTGTGATACTTGCCCTCATTATTCATCCTTGTGGTTTGCACTGAGCATGTGTACTGATACCATAGGAAACAAACTGGGTCATTTTATCACAGAATCACAGAACACCAGGGATCAGAAGGGACCTTGAAAGATCATCTAGTCCAATCCCCCTGCCACAGCAGGATCACCTGGACCTTTTAATTTCAAATGTGTGTCTGAACAGATCTGGGCACTTCTGAAGGCAATTATATACAGTAAGATGTAAGTAAACTCCGGACCCCTGTTCAGAGCTGAAGTCAGTGTAACTCTGCTTTTACTGAAAACAAAAACAAAACAGCACACCCCTGAAATGCTAAGTAAAGATGCTTTTAATTTCTTGTGCTTGCTGCAGAATTAATCTAGCAGTGTGTTCTTATGGCCTTTTAGACTTTGGGTCTCTGTGCAGAAAAACCTGCCAAGAGTAACTGACTGACCACATCCTCAGAGTAATTCTTTTGTTCAGAAAGCTCTTCAGCAGTGATATCAGGGTGTTCTGTCACTAGCTACTCTTTCCTAGCCAAGTCCATGTGGAGGGAAAACCACAGGGTGTATGTTGTGTCTTGACAGAAATCCCGTTCGTACAGATGGTAGAAAACAGTAGAAAACAGGGTAAAGCAACATTTTCTCTGCTTTCTATGGTTTTATCTGTGATGTGAAGGTTGTGGCACACTGTGCCCTGGGGTCTTGTTTTCTGTGGTCTGGCTACATCTGATGGAGAAGTCCATGCAACAGAAAAGTCCAGATTATTTGAGCCTATGTGTGGGCTAGCATCATGTGCTACTTCTCTTCACGTTGTCACCCCTGCAGTGTGTGAGGCAGGATTTGATTAATGAGAAGACAGATACTTTTTTAAGAACAGCTGAGATCCTTCATGTCCCCCAGTGATAGTAGAAGGAAATCATGGCAGCAGATCTGCCAGGACATGCTTCATTCATCTCTTAAGGCTTATTATCTGTACCAGCTTACAGAAACCTGTCAGTGAATGCTGTAAGACTATGACAGCTCATTAATCATGTAGTCCTATGATAAAAATGGACATAAAATGTGTTAATTACTCCTCAAACAGTTACATTTGTTGGGATATTTTTTCTTGGCTTATGTTGAATGACAGCTAATTTTCCATCAATAATGCTCTCTTTGCTTCAGTTTTTCTAAATAATCAAGAAAGTTTCAGCAGAACCATATCTTGTGTAACGAGAAGTCTGAATGTAGATTAACGAGCTTCAAATGCTAAGTCAAGTTCGGTGATGGAATGTTTGTTCCTTTACAGTGGAGCTAATTAGATTACTTCTTCTCCTGCGTATGAACTTCTGTTCTGTATTACTTTTCTTAGTTGTAAAAGGCACATGGTTTAGAAAGTAAGTGGGGATGAAGAATATACACCGGGTCAGTGATGATTCTATTGAATCATTGTAAAAAACTCCTATGTCTTCTCCTTTGGTGCCAGTTTACTTGCAGCATCTGACCCTGGGACAGTAAAGGAGTGTTATGGGATGTAGCAATGGGCGTTTGTGGCCTTAAAGCTCCGAGCTTTTATTTCCCCCTTTTCAATCTACAAGCCTTAGAATCAAACGAATGTTCAGGTCTTTCCTTGAAAGTCAAACCTTTGCTCAAAATGTTTGAGGGGCTTTGTTGAAGCAGTGGTGGGCAAAGCTTGGAGTTCCCCTTATATAGATTTTATTTTTCAGATGAACTTTGAACCATTAGAGAAATCTGTGTAGCTGATATCTAGAATGAATATAGACAAAAGTCAAATTAATACTAAATGCAGGAGTGTTTTAAAGACCTCAGGCAGACATCACAGGGTCTTTTAAATATAAAACCTCTGCACAGGTCTTATTTGTCATTCCTGCTCTGTTCAGGCCTCACCTTAAAGAAGTCTAATCCTTCTGCCTGCAATTTAACTAAAGTACAGGGTTTGCTCTTTTGACTCTTTACTGGCTTTGTGTGTTTTCCTTCAGTAGCAAGTTCTGCTCTTAATGGGCTCTGAGGTGTGCAATTCGAAGTGAAACCCTGTTTTCATGCAAATAAACAGCCAGTGTCCAAGAATGGCAGGGATTTACCCATAGCACTTAGCAGAACCAGTCTGGAACTGGGGAAAACAAAAGTGGTGACTCAGGCACAGGTTTGGTTTGAAGCATGTAGGTGATTCTGATAGGACTTCTGGAGTCACTGGTGGTACTTGGGAGTCTGGCTCCACAATCAGCTTGGCATTGCTTGCAAAGGAAGATACCATTTAATGGGAAGAAAACTACATATTAGCAACCAAAAATGAGGAAGGATTGTGTGCACTTTGATCATAGTAAATGCTGGCAGAACGCTGGGACTCATTTATAGTGAAACTGATACAAACCTTCCCATTTATCTATCTTATGAACCTAAAGAAACGTTTCCCCTCATTTGCTGCTTTTGATGATTTATCAGTTCTGAGTTTGAATGCAGGTGTTCTAATAGTGTTTACCAACCTCTGAAATAGCTGATCCTGGCTCCTGCCTGATAAGAGAAGTTGTTTGTTGGTCTGTGGTACAAATATGTGAGTTTAGTGACAGAAAAACAAAGGAAACTGTGAACACATTGATGTTTCCTTTTGGCTTTTTCTCCCATATTCTTTGAAAAGAATATCTTTCAGTGCCAGAACTGTGGAGGAGTCCAGAGGACTGGGGGAGTATCAGCTAAGCAGAGTAAATAGAAATAAAACCCACAGTGATGGAGAGACTAATCGGATTTTTAAGTTATTTAGCCTTGATGCCGTAAGATGAAAGGCCTGACACAAAAATAGAAGCAAGAGGCAACAGACAGAGTGTACCAGCATGAATTAGCTAAGACATTGGGTCACTTTACTTCTACAGGAACATGCAGTCACAACACTGAGCTGCGGAGCTCCAGCACAGCTACAGCAGTGACTAGAGTCTTGTTCATGTGATGTTGCCTATTTTCTTTACACCTCATCAGTTCAGACATACAAAAATGACTGTATCCTTGCCACTAGGGACACATCTATAGACACATGGTGGAAGTTCTGTTAAATTGGTGTAAACTGGAAATGCATTCCTTTGTAAATAACCTCCAGGGGTTTTTTGTTCAGCAGGTGTTGAACTTGACTTGAATTTACTACGCAATTTTCACTGCTTCACAATAGAAGCTGGAGACTTGATAATAATTTCCTCACTCTTCTGAAGTAGCATGCTCATTGTTTTATGGTCATAGAGCATTAGGGGTTGGAACGGACCTCAAAAGATCATCCAGTCCAATCCCCCCACCACAGCAGGATCACTTAGGTCCAGTCGCACAGAAGCATGGCCAGGCGGGTTTTAAACGTCTCCACAGCCTCCCTGGGCAGCCCCTTCTAGTGCCCTCATCATGAAGAAGTTCCTTCTCATATTGATGTGGAACCTCCTCTGTTCCAGCTCTCACCCATTGCCCCTTGTCCTATCATTCATCTACTGCAAATTGTTGTACATGCCTCAGATAAGGCTACAGATACTCATCACCTTGTAGTTCTTATCAATAACAATATTGGAGCACTGGAGACTACAAGTAAGAGATGGGTATGTTTTATGGGGTAGTTAGGCCTACAAACTCTGGCTAATGGTAAGACACTAAGTCTGTTGCCACTGTCAAGCTTAGGTGGAAGTTTTCTGTGCTTTGATGTTGACTAATACTTAATTTTCATAGACTCTGAACCCATAACAATTTCTTTTTTGAAATAGGCATCATGCAAGTTGAAGGAGACTGATTTATTTCTTTTATTATTTTTTCCCTTGTGCAAAATGCAGAGAATTGGGAAAAGCAGAGATAATCGCTGTACATTTGTATGTTAATGTTACCAGGTAATCGTCCTGAAAGACTGAATATGATTAACACCTTGAATAATAAACTAGAGAAAATGTACAACACTTGACAGGCAGTGAAACATCTAACACAATGTGAAAACATCTGGCCAGGAAATTGTTTTCCAAACACTGAGAATAATAAGCAATTATCAAGTATTTTACCTGATTCTACTCGTAACTCTGGTTTAGTGACACTTTAACTGATATTATGCTTCATTTCCCAGCGGTCTGATTTTTGGATAATCACCTGAGATGGGTGATTTACACTCTTTCATCTTCCTGCTTGATGTGCATAGTGAGTATTTCTGTGGGGCAATCAAGGCTGGAGAATGAAATAAGACACTCTTGTGACAATCAAAGGCAAGAGCTCAATTTGGCAATTCTTATCAGTGAGGGACCTGATGGGAAATCCAGGTGGCCCTAAATCAGCTTGAGTGAAACTTCTCTGGAAGCGAGCCTACAGATGCCAGTTGTTTTAGCCTAATCTAGATGTTGTTTTCAAGCCCTCTTCTTATCTAGGTGATCCTGCTGTGATGGGGGGATTGGACTAGATGATCTTTGGACCTTCCAATCCATAATGTTCTGTGATTCAAGAAATGTTGGAGTTTGCAGCACTATGCTGTGTTGAGATACAAATCTTCAGCTGAATTTATGCCTAACTGAGCACAAAAAATGCACCAGTCAAAAGCATGTGGTGGTTTGAAGATGATGTTGAAGGCAGAAAACTGCTTTGACCATTGAAAAAGTGCGTTTAATTTGCACTGTTACATTTATTAGATGTAACAATTTAATGATCAGAGAGATAAAATATCTTTTATTAGATTTTCTTTGGCGTTGTAAAAAGTCTTTAAAGACTCTTCATTGTATTTTGATTCAATTGAACATATTGTACCTTCTCAAATTCTTTAATATGGAGATTTCAGGAGTCTTGACATATTTACAGGGCTGAACACTCTGAATAGATCAGTAGGTTCTGCGATACCTCTTTTTTTTAATAACTTGGAGCAAGCAGCATCTGTATTTTTGTACAGCACAGCCCTATTGCCCTTTTAGACAGTGTGCTGACAAACCAATTTGAACATAATGAAACAGCTCGCTGCGACTTGTAGAGAAAATAAAACTGAATTACATGGCCTAGATGTTACTGGCAAAGCATTTTATCATTAATAAAGTTCCACTTTTCTCATTAGACTAGGTTAGAAATAGAAAAATAACTAATATTCAGGTTACATTGTTCGTTCTTTGTGTGAACCAATCAAAAACCAACAAACGCACCAACTCTGGGCTTTGGAGGAACTTTGGTTGTTCCATCAGCTGGGGAGTTTGAGTACTTGCTCAATCCGTTTACAGAGAATGGAGTCTTCTGGAGTCCTGTTGGCA
The DNA here is from genome assembly GCA_013400115.1 of Rhinopomastus cyanomelas. Taxonomy (NCBI): domain Eukaryota; kingdom Metazoa; phylum Chordata; class Aves; order Bucerotiformes; family Rhinopomastidae; genus Rhinopomastus; species Rhinopomastus cyanomelas. The sequence continues at coordinate 361,102 of VXBP01004239.1, forward strand.
TTCAGTGGTAACACTGGAGACCACAGAATGTTAGGGATTGGAAGGGACTTCAAAAGATAATCCAGTCCAATCCCCCTGCTACACCAGGATCACCTAGATTCAGTTGCGCAGGAACAGATCCAGGTAGGTTGTAAATATGTCCATTGACATTGCTGAGGAGACTCCACAGCTCCCCTGAGCAGCCCCTTTCAGTGCTCTGTCATTCTCATCATGAAGTTCCTTTTCATAGTGATGTGGAACCTCCTGTGTTCCAGCTCACACCTATTGCCCCTTGTCCTGTCATTAGATGACACTGAAGAGAGCCTGGTTCCATCTTCCTGACATCCACCCTTCACATATTCATCAACATTGAGGTCACCCCTCAGTCTCCTTTTCTCCAAGCTCAAGAGCCCCAGCTCCCTCAGCTTTTCCTCATCAGGGAGGTGTTCCACTCCATCTTCTTTCTGGCTGTGCACTCCCACCAGCAATTCCTTGTCCTTCTTGAACTGGACACAATATTCCAGATGTGGTGCTACCAAGGCGGAGCAGAGGGGAAGGAGAACCTCTCTCAAACCGCCCTGTTTCTGATCCACCCCACAATGCTGATTGCCTTCGTGGCCACAAGGGCACATAAATAAAAGGGGAAAAGGGTCCTTCTGTCTTGGATGGGAACAAAATCTGCTAAGAAAGAGTTTATAGGTGTTCTTAGAGACAGACTTAAAGGCTGTGATTTAGTGGGGTTTATTTAAACGCTGATGCTGGTAACTGTTAGAGGGGAATGTTATTAATGTGGCTCACGTTAGTTCCTGCATGTGTGCTTGGCTTTGCTTGTTATGGGTGTGTGTGGTTTCCTAGTCCTTCTGGAGAGCAATGACATCAACAAGACACTTGTTTGTTATGCATTTGGAAGCGAGCAGAGCATTCAACATAGTCACAGCTCCTCACCATTAAAACCCAAACAAGTTCAGATTTACTGACAAGGTTTGTGCAATGGTTTTGAACTACAGGAAACGGAAGAAAACAGATCACCATAATCAACCCTGTGGTTACAAGGATGATTTCAGCTTGTGAAAATACAGCCCACAGATTCTTCAGCTCACTGAGTGAAGAGCATTTGTGTTGTTTTGACATCCGTGTGAAAACATGGCCTCTGAGGTCAACAGGCAGCTTCTGAACCTCTTGTAAAACGTGGTCTTTCAGGTGAAACTGTCTGCAGCAGCTTGCAAAATACTTGGCATTTATTGAATCTGAGCAATAAGAAAAACCTTGTGCAGTGTAATTCTGAGGAACATATTTTATGCAAATGGTCTAGAAAGAGGATGCTTGTGCCTTTGCTTCTCTCATAGCCTAAGAGGCGTCTGAAGGAGGGAGCAGTCTAGAAAGAAAATACCAAACACAGATCTTTTCAGTTTCTCCAAATAGGTTGTTTTGTAGGCAGGTGCAGCTGCCTGTGAAAGGAGCTGTGCTCAGAGCTCTGGGAAAGCCTTAAAGGATTGCTACGAAGGTGTTCACATAATTTCCTTCCTGCAAACACCTCCTAGATACGGCTCTCTTTCGGAATTGTTTTCTTTCTGAACTGGCCCACTATCCATCTCTGCCTTTAGATCAAGCTCAGAATGACTAAAGCAGGTTACTCTGCTTTTACTCTTTTCTCCGAGGAACACTGTCATGTGTTTCCTTATCTCATGAACTGTCTGATTGAAGCATGTGTATAACCTGAGTTATCAGGTTTTCTTGTGTTGGTTTAACTCCGTCTTTTCAGGTGCCATCACAGATCTGTTCTCCAAAGCCTCCTGAAGATGTTTGCTCTGCAATGCTGCTCCCTGAGCAGGCTTTCAAAACTTAATGTCCCAATATGGTAACAAATTCATGTATGGTTTGAAAATACTGCCAGAAGATTGTGAGCTGCTGGTGGCTTTGAACATTTTTAATGTCTCTTTATACTCCTCTGCAGGCTCCCAATTTTCCGTTGCAGCAAACATTTTAAACTTCCCCTTCAAAGGACCTTGCTTCCTTTTCCACCATTCATGCTGACATTTACCCATGGGTTGAATTCTGCCTGGGTCCATTCCCTCTTTGGTGGGCAGAAGGGTTTGAGATTAGGGGTTTCTGTTTGTCTCCTGTCAGTTGTCAGCTTTTTATTTTAAATGCCAACTTTCTCAACATGGACAAATTTACCAGTAAATCACAAAGTGTGGCTCTAACATTCATTCTGTACTTTGGTCCAAGAAAATACAGGGGGAACTCCCTGTCCAAAAAGGGATTAAGCTAACAGTTCATGATGATTCAGACTCCATTAGCATCCACTCTGGATCGCTTCAGTAGTTTGAGAACAGAATTTCATCCAGATAGTTGAACTGCACTTAAAATGCTTGGCTGATGCCTCAATATTTATGATTTATGTGGAAGGTTGGAGTTGTTTGTACTTCACCCTGGTTTTACACCGTAAGAATTCAGACAAGGACGTGATGCTTCCTTGACACTTCTGTCACTGATTTAAATACAAATTGTTGTTATGTGGCATTAGCCAAGCTGAACACCCTCTGCACTCTCTCAAGGGTAGAACTATGTGTTGTTGCACAGCTGTGTTTTCTACCTTGGCAAAATATAGATAGAAAAAAACTCCTGATGATTTAAACGTTCAGAAAAACCCCACTTTTGTTCTTTGCTATATTTATGTGCATTGTCAGCAAAATGGCTCACTGGATCCCTAAAAATTAAATGCGTGATCCCCAGAAGCTGATAGGCACTGATTCACTTCCAGCGCTTTGAGACTGGGTCTAAAATAGACTGTGTCTATTGCTTTGGTTTCAGCTCTTATTTTTAGTGCTGATTTTTCTGCTCTTTTTTCAAGTACTCTTGCATAGTTAGATTTTATATTTCAGCCAGGCTCTAAACAAGGAGTAGGAGGGAGGTGATCGTCCCCCTGTACTCACCACTGGGGAGGCTGCACCTTGAGTACTGTGTCCAGTTTTGGGCATCTCGGTACAAGGGAGACGTCGAAGTGCTGGAGTGAGTGCAGAGGAGGGCAACGAAGCTGATGAAGGGCCTGGAGAATAGATCTGATGAGGAGAGATTGAGAGAGTTGGGGCTGCTTAGTTTGAGGAAGAGGAGGCTGAGGGGAGACCTCATCGCTCTCTACAACTATGTGAAAGGTCATTGTAGGGGTGCTGGTCTCTTCTCACAGGTAGTCAGTGACAGACACCGAGGGAAGGGCTTCAAGCTTCAACAGGGAAGGGTTGGATTGGACATCAGGAAAAAATTGTTCCTGGAGAGAGTGGCCAGGCACTGGAAGTTGCTGCCCAGGGTGGTGGCTGAGTCGCCATCCCCGAATGTATTTAAAAGACACTTAGATGTAGTGTTGGGGCATACAGTTTAGGGGTGAACTTGAGGAGTGGGATTTATGGTTGGACTTGATGATCCCAAGGGTCTTTTCCAATGATTCTATGACTGGTTCTATGATTCTAGAAGTCTGGTGGAAGAGCATTAGAATCATAGAATCATTACATATTGGAAGGGACCCTAAAGATCATCTAGTCCAATCCCCCTGCCACAGCAGGGTCACCTAGACCAACACATCCAGAAGGGCCCCTCAGATGTTTATCCTGCCCCTTAAATTCCAGCCTTATTTTAGCCATTGTGGACTTGCTTCAGTGGATCGAGAGATCTTTGTACATAAAATCTATCAAACAGTTAAAATTATTGAGATAAAAATAATGGCTTTGCAGTTGGGACATAAGTACTGCTGCCCATATTGTGTGGCCCCATGGAGAAGCAAAAAATTTGTCTTAATACTTTAAAGTCACATGATAACTTGGAAATATTCTGCCTGCCTGGCAACCGATTTAGATTATCAGTTTACATTTTGTCCATGCCATTAATAATATCTATTTAATAAATAATTGCCTCTTTGGATGCATCTGTTACTATCCTTGCAGCAGAAACTTTACCACCTAAACTAATATTTTTTTTTCATATCAATTTTTAACAATAGGATTTCAAATTTTGTCTGATATTCTGTGGTACCAAGGATAAATTTAGCTGATTTTGATACTCTGGCAAAAGACAAACCAAAAAAGAGAGGTACCATATAGCAAGAAATGTTAATTCAAAATAGTAGCTTGTTTTTCTGTGACAGGGAAGTCCAAGACAAACTAAAAGTGGAGCTTTCCAAAATGTTTTAATCACCCTCATATTATGCTGGTGGGGTACAAGAAATGATACTTTTTAATTTAAAATAAATCCAGCTCCTGCCTAATGTGTGTGGTGGGCAATTTGCAATTATGATCTTCATGATGAGATTCCTCCATGAAATGAGAGGTGTATTATAATTTAAATAGAGTTGTAGATCTGGTTGATTTTAATTTGTGACCCAGGGGTCAGTAGTTATTGGGTGTAATAACCCTGTGGTAATGTGACTCTTCAAGGCACATTTGTATAATGAGAAATCATAACTAGTTATAGGGAGCGTGATGATTTTTTTTTGCCTTTCCAATTCAAATGTGCTGCTCTGTCAGTCTCCGTTTTAGATGCTTGAAACTCCGGTTAACACGGGGTTGGGTTTTTTTGGCTATAAAAAGCTCTGAAGCTGTGAGCAGCACCTGACTTACAGAAGGTTACGCATTTCTCTTGTTTCTGTCTTGCAGTCACAGTCCAGTGTTTATTCCTTCCTGAAGTCTAGCCTCTCTTGTCGGTGGGATTGCTAGTAGCTGTGGTTTTGGTGCACTGGTGCACTTCAGCTCCTTGCCACTGTTCCCTGTTCTTGTGACTTGAGCCACTAGTTGATGGGACAGTTTGATTAACTGAAATGAAGTTAGAGACTTCACAAATATGTTCCTCAACAGCACGAGACAGCCCTAACCAACCTGTTACAGAGATAAAGAGCCACCTGGTCTTTTCACAGCTCTCAGGTAATGGTTTGTATTTATAGCAGAGCTTTCAGACCTGTGCCCAGCACCCATGACTGGTGCCTGCCACTGTGACAGGATTGGCTGTGGGGTTAAATGAGGTCATCTTTTGTGCAGCATCTATTTCTTTATTCAGATTGGAGACAAAAAATCTGAGCATTCTCAGGCCAGGGACTGAATCCATTCTGTTATACATGGATAGAATCCTTGCTCTGCAAGGCAGACTGGAGTAAGGAATGGCTGTGCTCCACAGCACCTTGATAAAATAAGTGGTACCTGTTGAAACATTAATGAGCCTACTTCATTAAAGTTAACGGTGGTGACAGAAATTATTATCAAATGGAGCTTTTGAGTCACAAGATGCTTTGCAGATGGCAGGCAGCTCACCTCTCAGCAATGGTAGATTTAAAGTAGGGAAAGGCTGCGTTTAGCCAGTATTGCTACAGCAGGCATTTTTAGTGAAGCAGAGTTTATGGGGTCAGCGTTCATAGTAGTGTTCCCGTGCAATTTGCCTTAATCTAGCAAATGTTATTTTTATAAAGTTTTCATAAGGAGTTTTAACCCGAATTTCTAAATTCTGCTTTGGGTCGTCCTCCGGGAAGGTAGGGGAGGAAAAAACCAAACCCCAAAACTAACTTCCACTTGTGTGTCGGAGAGTATCTTTCTGCTACAGAAACACAACTTTAATGAGAGCAAATGACTTAAAACAGAAAATGAAACCCAGAGCTCACCTTTGCTGTTCAAGTCAGGTTTATCTGCTCTAAAAAATTAGTCTTGGCACTCCCTCCTGGTGATAGACTCTCACTTTTTGAATCCCATGGATTTTTTGTAGCTCCGTAGGAAAGGTGTATTGGCTACATGCCACTTGTCACAACTATATTTATTATTAATGGATCAGGACTCTCACAGAAGGGGAAAAAAAAAAGCTGTACAAACACTACAACAACACAGAGTCCTCCCCGTGAGGTTTATAATGCAAGGACAATCGGATGCTGTTTGTTAAGTTTGCTGATAGACTGAGATAATGCCCTAATGAGGTTCTAAATCTAATGTGTTTGCACAACTTCCAGCTCGGGCCAGCAGCCACTCTTAAATTTGAATTCACACCAGAAATTCAATTCTGTTTGCAACCCAAATGTTTACTTGGGGTCTTAGCTTGGGTTTTTTACTCAAACTACCCTGCTACCCAGAGCACTGGAAGGGGCTTTGTGGAGTCTCCTTCTCTGGGGACGTTCAAGACCTGTCTGGGTATGTTCCTGTGCAACTGGATCTAGGTGATCCTGGTGTGGTGGGGGGATTGGACTAGATGATCTTTTGAGCTCCCTTCCAATCCCTGATGTTCTGTGATTCTGTGAATAACTATCAAAAATCCAGGCTGTGTTTTATTACATCGAGTGTTGTCAGAAGTTAACCAGAAGTCTGTAAACAAACAAAACCGGAACAGTTTCATATACTAAAGCAGGTAGAACATGCTTCTGAGCTCAGTATCTGCAAGGAGATCAGTGAAGGAAATTCAGAAATAATGGCTGATCATCAGTCATGCCAAAGTAAACAAAAACAAAGCTGGAATAAGTTATAGTCAGTTAATAAATAAGTCACATAAGATATATTAATCTTTTTAGTGTAGGATATAGAACTAATTAAAGTGTCTCCTTGCTGAGTGACACCATACTCCATAGCTTGAGAGTAGAAACCTTCTCCAATTGACAGCTGAATCTGAGAAAACGCACATTTTGTCTCTGATGCTGAGGCACTCTTCTCTAAGCTCATTAAAAATGAAGCATTGCTACCTGCTGGGTAGCTCCAGGGGCCACCTCTGATGTTCTCCCATGCTTTGACAAAACGCCCCCTTTCTTTTTCCCCCCTACAGTTTTGTAAGGAACTATAATGTACTATTTGACCCTTTTTTGACTCCAAAAGACAAAGAATGCCTGCTCAAGTAGACCTACAGTGACTTCTACAAGCAGCTGGGAACAGGAGCAAAAAATTAGGTCACAGCATCACAGAACATTAGGGATTGGAAGGGACTTCGAAAAGTCCAACCCCCTGCCACAGCAGGACCACCTAGATCCAGTCGCACAGGAACATGGCCAGGTGGGTTTTAAGTGTCTGCAGAGAAGGACACACCACCATCTCCTTGGGCAGTCCCTTCCAGTGCCTGTGACCCTCGCTGTGGAGATGTTCCTTCTCAGATTGATGTGGAACCTCCTGTGTTCCAGCTCATAACCTACTGCCCCTTGTCCTATCATTAGATGTCCCTGAGCAGAGCCTGGCTCCATCCTCCTGACACCCACCCTTCACATATTTATCAACATTAATGAGGTTACCCCTCAGTCTCCTTTTTTTCAAAGCTCCATCAGCCTTTCCTCATCAGGGAGGTGTTCCATGCCCTTCATCACCTTTGTGGCTCTGTGCTGGACTCTCTCTAGCAGCAATGTGTCCTTCTGGAACTCAGTGGCCCGGAACTGGACCAAAGATTCCAGATGTGGTCTCAGCAGGGCAAAGCAGAGGTGCAGGAGGACCTCTCTCAGTCTGCTAACCACCATTTTAATTTGTTCCTTCTTTATTTTTTTCCCCAAATACATCTTAGCCCTCTGCTCTCTGAACACTGATGTCTTCTCTTTTCCACTGGTTTAGTTTGATCCGTTTTTTTCTGAATTAGATGGACATTTTAAATATACACTGCAAGGAGGATTTTTTTTCTTCTTCCTTGGTACTTTCAGGCTGTTGTTCCTATTACTGATAACTGGCTACTGAAGATGATTTCTCCACTGAAAATCCAAAACAGGGTTCTTGAACACATTTCTCCTATTCTATCAATCCAAGACAATATACTTAATTCTAAGATGAGTAGAGGAGGTAACATAGTTTGGAGACATGGAATATTGATCTAATAAGAAGGATGTTACTGGTGTTCCAATCAATAAAAGGACAAACAGTCAAGAATATACTTTTTAATTAATTTTTGCTCCAATACAATAAAAGTTGAAGATATCACAGCCTTTTAAAAAATCAGGATATGAAAATAAGTGACTGGCACTGAAATTTGAACACTTTACTGTCACAATAAATAGAGTAAATTCAGTTGAACGTGTTTTGACAAACTCCAGTGCTTGTGCCAACTTCATATTTTATTTCCATGCTTAAAACTAAACCACAGGAAAATACTTGGTTTCTATTTGCCAAGCCTGTATGGATTTGGGGCTGCTCAGTTCCTCCCGATTTTCAGGCTGGCTGTGCAAACACTGAGGTGCTGTTTTCTTTCTTCAGTCATCAGCTAAGTAGGTGTCTCCATGCCGATGCTGTCACTCCTTTAGCTTGTCTAGGTCAGGGGTGTGTTTGAACCAGCTTTACTGCTTTGCTGATCAGAACTGCTGCATTTGGTTTCTCTGTCTATAGTCTAGAAAAGAAGTTTTCTTTGTTTCAGCTGTATCCTACAGCCTATTTTTCCCTCTTTTGAACTATAATGGCCTTATGCTCCAGATTTAAATGTTCACTGTGATGCAGTATGAATTCCTATACACTGCAGCGCTGCTTTTCTCTGGGAACATTCCTGAAGATGCAGGTCCTTGCATCTTCCTTCCAGGGCCAAACATCACCAAAGCATGAACGTCTCTACATAGTGAAAGTGTTTAAGCAGCACACAGGATAACAGTGTTCAGTAGTTCCTGAGGTATCTGGTTTGATGCGTGGGCAGTAAGTGATTGGGCCCTCAGAACACAGTGGGTAGGTCTGCATGTTCCCCTGAGATTCAACGTCTCTCTTGTCAGGCAGCAATAAGATAATTAGTTTTGAGTACGGCAGGGCTCTAAATTGTTGACCTCTGTGTTTTCATCACTCCTCATTCTTTCTGCAGCTCTCCTGGGAGTTTGGAGATGATGTCACTTGGCTGTTCACGGCGTCTGACAGGGTTTTGAAGAGCTGTGACTGTCATGGTGAAAATCTTCACAAACAATCTCGGTGGCCTAAGGGCAAAGATGCACAGTGTTGGGATTTTTTGTTGGAGTTGTTGTTTTTCTGAAGTAGCAGCAGCTTCCTAGATTTCACACCCAGTTGCTTCTCCAGTGGGTAGGACTTTGGTTGTCACTAGCCATGTGGGGTGATCCTCACACTGGCCTTGCCTTCCCATGCTTGGTCATGTTCAGGAGTCCCAAAGTATTTCTTACTGGCTTATTTGTTACTAACACTTGCTGTGTGGCTCTGGTGAGGACTTTAGTGGCTGGGCAGGGTATTCAATATTCAGGTAGCTGCTCTGATGTTTTGCACTGAGAACAAGAAGCCATTTGTACAGCAACGATGCTGCTGAGAACGTATGAAATGGGCGAGGAATAGACCCCCAGTGGTTAGTAGGGTGGCAAATGAGCTCTGCATTTCATTGTAGATATGTTCCCTTCAAATGTTCAACTAGCTAAACCTCTTACCTGACTTTTTAGCATTCTTGTAGTAGTGTGGATACGGCAGGTTTTTTTATATCCTTGACAAATTGGGAATCTTCAAACTGCACTGATTTTAGATTCAAGTGGAGGAAAAAAACCCTCAAAATGAAAATAAAAGATAGGGCTGCGTGATGTGTCTGCTGTAAGCTGTAATCATGATGTTCTGGTGTATTCCAATAGCAGACCAGAGCTACTCTGTTAGGCTGGATTGATGGATCGGAAGGCAAAACCAGTTCAGATGGATCCTGTGTACTTTAGTGACCCAATATTTTATATTGCTATATATTGTGTCTATCACTTGTGGGCAAGGAACTGCAGTTCAGCTGTAGCGAGTGTTGTTTATAGAGCCAATATGTGAATGGTTGTTTCAAAAGACCTCAGAGTTCCTCTGTCTGATCTTTCATAGCTTCTTCTTGTTACCCTCTTTGAACTGATCCTCTGTAGCTTTGTGTATTTTAGCTTCTCCTTTTTCCTCTGTCAGAAATAGCTGGGGCTGTACCTCCATCTTTTGGAGGACACACTCAAGGGCTTTAATTTCCAAGAGCATGCACAGAACTATAGGTTGCTTGAGCTGCAGGTTATGCTCATAAACTCCAGTATTTTCTCTAATATAAAAGCAAAGCAGCTGGGCCAAATACACTTCAGCAAACAAGCAGCCTTTTCTTTTCCTCCCCACTTAAAGATTAAGAAATCACTAGTTTTGTGGAAGCTATGACTTATGCAGTGTAGCCTGCCTAGGAAGAAGAGGATGATCTGACCAGAAGCTTTAGATAAGGCAACATTAGGATTTCATGTCTCAAATCAATGTACTAGTAATGAAAACAGCCAGAACAAGTCAACAAGTAAGTCACAGCTTCCACTGTTAGGTTTTGGGAAAAACGTTGAGCTTTTATATATGGAAAACACTTTGCCACTAAGTTTCTGAATTAGTTTACTTCTTACTGTGTCACAGGTTATTAACTTGCATTGCTTACAGTTGAAGATGTTAGCTGAGCCTCTTGGTTTACAGTAACAGGGAGGTGGAGCCTTTTCAGAGAAAGGCGGCAGTGGAATGGGAATTCCTCGGGAGAGCAATGGATAAGGCAGAAATCCAGAGTGCTCAGCTCAGGGCAGAGACGGGAGTCATTTGAAGGGGCTGCTTTAATAAGAGTTCTATCAAACGTACATCGCACCACATACCTGGAAAAGACTGATGGTTGAAGAGTCTCTAGGAATCGCTCTGGGGCCAGGTGCTTGGGAGATCTGCTTCACTCAGTGCTTCTTCCAGCAGTCTCTGAGTTGTATAACATTAGTCTCCAATGCACACTTTTCCAGTCAAATGTTGTGGTAAGAACAGTGAACAAAAGCCATTATATAATACTTAATTATATTTATAACTGCTGCCTGGGCTCACTGGCAGCCCTTGGTCCCTGAAACACGTTGGACTCGCTTGTGCTGTCAGAGGTTGCTTGGAGGTATCACCTCACCACCCTCTCTGAGAGATCTCTTCTCTGGGACTGTTTAACAAAGCCGTTAGCACGAGTACTACGCTCTCATTTCAGTGTGAAATGCAAGGCATATGTTTAGGCATATGCTTCCATTATTTGCTTAGTATTTTGAGACCTCGGCATCAACCGATTCGACTGCTTGGTTGCTCTCTCAGTGAATACAAGTGTCTTTTCAGTTCAATATAGCTACAGCCCCTTTTTAAAAGTACGAGTCAATAAGCCTGTACCCTGAAAGGCTTTTCTTTGTTACTGATGTGGGTTTTTTTCTTGACAGCCTGTTTTCCAGCAATCAATAGAAAATTCTTATTGTCCTTATTGAAAATGTGACCTCTGAATGGTACTGCAGTAGTTAGGTTTTTCTGTGATGCATTCAGTACCCTGATGCATTTTGGGGCTGAGAGCTCTCCATTTCAGGGCTGGAATGTTATTGTGGCAGCTCTTTGCTCAACTTGACCCGCTGTGAAATTCTGTTGTTCATGCTAGACCTGCAGTCAGAAATCTGAAGAGCTTTGCTGTGGATAGTTCTAGGCTCCGAGTGTTACTCTGCTTTTTTACACTTTTTAAAATACCTTTTTTCTTTGGTGGAGAACAAGCTTTGTGTGGAGTTTGTTTGCCTTGCCCGGTAGCTATGCTCTTGCATCTTGCTGCTTTGTCCGTACCAAACTGGAGAGCTCTGTGAAATCAGCATTTGAGGCTTGTTCACATTCAGGTCCAAGATCTGATTCAGTTTCCATTCAAAGGCTGTTCTTGCCCCTTCCCATACTGTTGTCTTATTCTCATGTTAGTTATATGTTCTCCTTCAGTAGTCTCTTTCTCCATTTTGTATCTTTCCTGTCTGCAGAAGCACAGTTTTTAGGTCACATCCAGGATGATGCAAGTCTTTCCAGGTAGAGTAATCTGAAAAAGTGTGTCTTGGTGTCTTCAAATCCTGAGCAGAAACATCCAAGTCTTTCTTTCAGCTTTTGGTCAGAGAGGTGAGAGCAGAAGCCTGCACAATCCTGTTTTCAGTCAGTTGGTTTAAGTGTCACAGAATCACAGAACATGAGGGATTGGAAGGGACCTCAAACGATCATCCAGTTCAATCCCTCCCATCACAGCAGGATCACCTAGATCAAGTTGCACAGAACATACCCAGGCCAGTTTTAAATGTCTCCAGAGAAGGAGTGTCGGTGGCTTCTAGGTGAGCTTAAAGAAGTGCAGGTATTTTAGCTTTTGATTCATTCTATTGATTTCTTGTTATTAATAACAAACTTTTATCACAGCCAGGGTCCTGTCAGCTTCAATAAAATCTCCAAGATAAATAATGAGAAAAAAATATCCACCATAATACAGATGTTTCAGTCTTCATAATCTCCTTTGACCAGGAGCTCTTAACTAGGTAATATTTATTCTACTTGTCTGTACTGGGCAACGAACAGCAATACACAGAAATTCATATCAGTGTAACCTTAAAATCTGTGTTTATCTCTATGCTCCCAAAAAGGGTTTCTTGAGAGGCCTTAATGTGTTTCTGAAGCTTCTGGGAAGTGCGGAGAAGGCTGGCATGCTCTTGGGTTTGGTACTGGGACATGGCATTATCTCCAGCAAGCATCCATAACACAAAATGAAGATTGCTTTTTCTGCTGCTGTGAGCCTGACTTGAACAAGAAATACAATGAGATGATCCAAGTTAATTTTTTCCTCACAGTTTATTTAATTGCAAATATGCAAACTCTTTTTAGCGCAGTGCATTCTACAGTCCCCAAAGACCCACCCTAGGAGCTCAAGTCTCCAAATACAGACACGTTTCTGCAACTGAGCTGCTGCTGAGATTCACCTTAACCTAGTGAGAGGCAGAATGTGCCTGAAGATAAATGAACCCAGTGCTTCTATGGAATTAAAGCTGAGGAAGTTACTTTAAACGTTCTTAAGATGCAATGATGGGGAAATGACGCCTCTAAAATACTACTTTTTATTCTTTTCCTGGTATGTCATTTTTTGATTAAGAGAAGAAGGCCTGAGCAATGACTCTTAAATGAGGTATCTATTATGCTCCAGGCATGGAGGTTTTCTAAGCAAAAGGAACTATTGATCTCACGTCTGGCATTATAGCACATGAATCCAGAGTGCAATCCATTATAAAGTGAAAGCAAAACCATTAGCCTCCTCAAGCATTCAATTACACTATTACTTTATCTGCCTTAATTGATGCTGCTAATAGCATCATATTTAATTGTTTTGTATGGGTAGAAAACATGCTTGTTAGTGAGGACCAGCTTACTCAAAGAACAACATTTAAGCAATAGCAGCAGAACTGTAGATGGGTTCCTGATCAATGTGTCACCTCAGTCTTTCACTGTGATGGTCTAAAATGGTTTGCATTCTTTTCAAATTAATTTAGGATTCAGCTGAGCACTGGAAACATGACAACAAAAAAAGGTGTGACATGACTGTAGTCGTCAACAACTCCGGCCATTTTTCATAAACATGTCTGTCTCTACTAGTAGCCTGGTCTTCATCTCCACAAATATTTACAGAATGTTTTTGCCTGAATCCGTGTGTTCTGAGATTGTGCTTAGGACTTGGAAGTTTTCTTTCCACTGATGTGTTGTCCTGTAACTTCTGTGTTTCTTAGGATATTGTTCAATATATGCCTTATCTTTTTTAGTATTGCAAACCTGTACTTTCTTGATGCTGTCTTCTGCTTGGAAGCTCTTCTAAAAACTGTTAAACTCTGAACTTCAAAGATTCTTTATTATTCTTGAGTGGTTATTGTGGAGGTTTTCGAGCACAACGCAGCTCAGGTCTGTGTTAATCCCTAGGTCGTTACTGGTTCAGATACTTCTTATTGGTGTTGGAAAGAGGTTTTTATTTTTCTGACATGAAAGACTGACTGACTCCCTGGGATTGCTTCCAGCACTGGGCAGTAGACTTCAGAGTCACACTTGTACTGAGCTTTGCCTGCAGATGGGTGGGCAGAAAAGTATCTAGGGTTTCTAATGACAGAAGTCTGAATCTGAGTCAGCAGGGTGGCCAAGAAGACCTATACCATCCTGGCCTGGATTAAAAACTGTGTGTCTAGCAGTGATCACCAGGGAGGTGATTGTCCCCCTAGCGAGGCTGCACCTTGAGTACTGTGTCTAGTTTTGGGCAGCTCAGTACCAGGAAGACATCAAGGTGCTGGAGTGAGTGCAGAGAAGGGCAGTGAAGCTGGGGAAGGGCCTGGAGAAGAAATCTTAAGAGGAGAGATTGAGAGAGTTTGGGGTCTTTAGTTAAGGAAGAAGAGGCTGAGGGGAGACCTCATTGCTCTCCACAACTATCTGAAAAGACATTGTATAGATGTTGGTGCTGGTGCTGGTCTGCTCACAGGTAATTGGTGACAGAACCAGAAGGAGGGGTTTCAAGCTCCAGCAGGGGAGGTTAAAGCCAGACATGAGCAAAAAAATTCTTCCTGGAGAGAGTGGTCAGGCACTGCAATGGGCTGCCCGGGGTGGTGGTTGAGTTGCCATCCCTAGGTGTGTTTAAAAGTTGCTTAGATGTAGAGTAGGGTTGATGGTTGGACTTGATGATCCCAAGAGTCTTTTCTAACCTGAATGGTTCTATGTATTTTTTCCTAGCAAGTTTTTCCTACTTTTTGGTGTACACTATTTATTTCTCCCCTTAAGCTGAGGCCTTTTTTTCTGGTACACAAATGCCCATCTAACAAAGGATGGTGACATGAGAGGCAGTTATGTGAGAAGATTACAATATGTATGAGGTTACATCATTTACATTTAAACAATTGTCAGACCAACTTTTTCTGGAGGTCTGCATATTTTATCTAATATTGCTATCAATTTGTACTGCTAGGAACTTGAACAGTCAACTGCATTTTATTGACTGTAAGTTTTAAAGTAGGATGGTATTACTTGACTGGAAAATAACTAAAGAACAAATTGGACAAGTCTCTCTATTTTCCAGCTCAATAAGGTCTTTAACTGTTACATAAATCCTAAACTATGCAGCATGTAATATTTGAAAGGCGCCTTTGACTTGAACACGAGATAAGTGTGTTTTGTTCTTATATTGCGTGAGTTTTGAAAGTCTAAAGGACATTTCACATATTCCAATGGCAGCACTAACCCATGAGAATGTAATTATCTTTCTACAGCTGTTCTTAGCTTCTCTTTGAACAGTCTGGTAATTGAATAAATCTCCTACCAGTCTGAACTTGGATTCACAGTGTGTGTCGATGTGTATTGGCCTCTACAATTTTTCTTGTTTTGTTTAGCATCTGCTGTTCTTATAGCTTATATTCTTACATTTTTATTACTTACATTTTTTCATATTGATGTAGTATATGAATCAATCCTCCAGTGGCTCTTTTCATGACTTGGTTTTTTACACCGTTATGACTCTGCGAATGAGCATCCTAACAACTTTTGATGATACAACATATGAATGACAGAAGTTTTGTTGTCGGATAACTGGTTTCTGCTGCAGTGTATAAATGTGCCACTTGTAGCAGGAGAATATTTTACTTATGTCTCATGAGTTTGCAATATTGCTGGTATTTTTTGAAATTGCCTGTCCAAGGAGAAACATTTTATTCCCAGGAGAGAAAGCTTTATTTGACCTGCCTATCACCTTAAAATTTCTTATGTAAGTGGAGGCTGTGCTTCGAGTTTTCAGTCATATCTCAAGCGTTTTCTGCTGCCTTCATTGCTGTTTCACAACTCTTACCCTTGTTTTCAAATTAGTGGTGGTCTTAATTGGAACTTTGTTAGCGTCAAGGCTGGGCTGTGAAGGTAATGCTGCAAGTACTGCTCTCCACAGAGTACCTTCTAACAAGCTAGCACTGACAAGAACCAAGTCCTACCTGGATTACACCAACTTGGAAGGCATAAGACCTCCCAACAAAAGCACAAACAATTGTGTTAGAAGTACTTAAATTTTTGGTGCAGGATCCCATTTTAAAGCACGTTTCATCTTGTATACCTTGTGTGCAGAGTTCATTTGTTTGTGCAGTCACAGACACCTTTTCAAATAATCTTTTATCACTTTTATCACCTTAGAATTTATTGATGGGGGCACTGCTTGTCTGGAACACTGTCACAGTCTGTTGTAGTAAAAGTAATGCTCATTAGGAACCTTTCAGCTGTCTGAATCAGATCTTGTTTTCTGAGCTAATATTTAAAGTTTCCACATAATGTGTAAAGAGATTATACCATCTCAGATTTCACTTGTAGTGCCTGTTCCTTCTTACTGCAAACACCTTCAGTTTTTACTCTTCACCCTGATTGGATCTTAGGGAGAAGTTCTCGCCTGAGAGAGTGGTTGGGTACTGGAACAGGTTGCCCATGGAGGTGATGGAGTCCCCATCCCTGGAGGTGTTTAAAAAATGAGTAGCTGGAGCACTTGAGGCCATATTTTAGGGGTTAGGGAGCTGGTTGAGGTGAAGGCTGGACTTGATAATCCTGGAGGTCCTTTCCAGCCAGAATGACTCTGATTCTATGATTACTTGTACTCTTCCATCTTAATTCGGTGACGTTGCTTCTGTCTGAAGCACTTTTGTAGCTTGACTGTCGCCAAACCAAAGGTTTTTCAAAATCTCTCTTTCAAAAATCACCTTTTTTATTTTTTGACTCTTGAAAGCTGAGGCATGATGATGGCTACTTCAGGTCCTGTAGCCACCTTGTTAGACCACGTTATGGTTTAGTATGTGCAGCACTGGAATAGAGGTGTTCTACCACGCTCTCTTTCACTTTCACTGCCACCATTTCTGCTGTTTTCATTAACTACATCCCAATTTAGATCAACAACTGTTGTTTCTGTCAGGAGCAAGTGTTTTATGTCTGTACACATCAGGCATAATAAAGTACAGAGAACTTGGAAGCAACAAATTAAGTGCTATCTTCTACTCCATTGCTTAAGCTACACTCATCTGTCACGTGTGGAATGATTTACACCAAAATGCCGTGAGCATCTGGCTAAATACTTTTTAAAATCTCATGCTCTGTGTATCCAGCTTATTAAATAAAACAATAACCATATTAAAATATGTTTTCAATTGTTATTGCTTAGAGGGGGATTGAGTGGTATTTTCTAATTTGTAGCTTTACTTTAATCCAGATTTTTGTTAAATAATTGTGGTAATGGGTCCTGTTATGGAAGCTCTAACAGACTGTAAATTAGCTCATGTAGGATTAGAGTAAAGGTGTTTTCGACACGTTCTCCCTGTCCTGAAGCTTCTGAATTTGACTATCGGGCACATAATTGCTGAGCTGTGTAAGACAGTACAGAGGATCTTCATTCAAGAAAGGGGCTATGTGGTTCACTCCTTTGTCCAGGCTTTGGGAATACGTTGCTCCAGCTTACTTCCAGCTGCAAGTGTTTGAAGCAATATATGGCCTAATCAGAGACCTTGACCTGATAGCTTGATAGCTTTTAGCAACTTTCCCAACAGTTTGCCTTGCTGGTAATTCAGCTTGTAAGGAACAAGCCCTTTTTCAGGATTGGGTGCTTCCAAAAGAAGCCTGGACTCATGTGCGGTGTGGTTGGGCTGACATCAGGCTGGAGGACCAAGTGGTGCTGACCTCCTGTAGTTGAACAGATGTTGCTTGGAGAAGTGAGTAATTCTTCGTGATGGTAGCCAGTGCTAACTGGAGAAAGGGAATAAAGGAGAGCATGGCTGTAAAACTTCCCAGTTTGTTGTACGGAAAGGTTTGAATCCACTATACCTGTCAGCAAAGCCATAAAAAAAAGATGGACTATCTTATTATAGATTATATAGTTCTCAGTGTTTTTTATTATTTCATTGACAGCTAAACAGCAAATGAAGATTTTTTTTTTTCCCCTCTCTCTTCAAACACATGAAGTGTTTTATAGCCTCAGCCCTCTCTTTTTTTCCCCCTTAGGATTTTATTTCTCTGTACTAGTTATAGCTGTGTGCCCCCACCCCAAGGTGTCCCTATTCTCTTTCTGCTTCAATGCAGTTAACCATTGCAATAATGCTCTGACTTCTTGTGTTGAGATCACACCACTAAGGGATGTTTGTTATGGGATGATAGCAGTAAATAAGAACGTGGGAACTACCTGCAGTCAGTCACGGGGATTCACAATTAAGAGAGTTTCTGGCAAGTTCTGCAGCTATGAATCCTATACTTTAAAACATCTAGAGCTGATTTATATCATGTGTTGGTACATGTGCTCTTTCACTGGCTCTTCAGTGCAGGCTTCTGATATCACAGAATCATTCAGGTTGGAAAAGACCTTTGGAATCATCGAGTCCAACCATCAACCGTACTCTTAAAGTTCACCCCTAAACCAGATCCCCCAACACTACATCTAAGTGTCTTTTAAACTCATCCATGTATAAATTTAAATTCATAGTGTTAAGTACTTACTAATTAGGTACAGGGTTTATAATGGCACAGCAGGGGAAAAAATCACTACTGACTGCAGCTGAAACCTTAATTACGTATGCAGGAACCAAATATGAACACAAAGAGGAGTCATTCAGGAGACCAAATTAAATTGCAGTCTCAGTTTTCTCCACCTTGTCATTATCTTACAGCCAGAAAATAGATTTTGCCTCATGTTAGGAACAAGGACTACAAAATGCAGAAAAAGTGATCAGAACGTCAGTTTACTTTTTCTAAATAAAGTTGATTTAATAACACTTGAAATTCTAATAAGCCCTGTGAGCATTTGCTAATAAAAAAAACCCCAACTCTCTCCCATTTCCAGCATGGAATAAAGTTTTTGTATTTGACAAAAATCAAATACACGAGGAGGCCAGTTCATTCACTGGAGAGGCAGATCAAACGAAGGCACAAAGCAGAGAAAGCTTCATAAGAACATGTACGTTTTCTTTGAAACTGTTGTGCATAGTGGTAGAGAATTGCCTTTTGGATTCCAGAAATCGACTCCTCTGAAAGGTCTTTTCTTAAAACTGATTTCAGTTCTTGTTGAAATAAATGCTCCTTTTTATCCAGAAGGGGAAGACTTATTCAAAAAGCTCTGTATTAACCTAGTGGTTCCCATAGAAGCAATTGGTAGAACTCACTGCTGTTACTGTGACCAGAGGTGGATTTATCACGAGCTATTTTATCCCACATCTCGCAGCAGTTTTGTCCTGGCAAATCACTGCTGGGGTTACTGTGCCCCACACATGGTCATTTCTCTTTCAGCCCAAATGAGATCCAGTGAAATGAATTGCTGTGTCACTCTGATCTGCCTACTGGCACTGGTTGGTTTTCTCATCCAAAACCCAGTCCTGCCTTAAATCAGAATTGCAGGCTTGTGTCCAGTCTCCTGGCAGAAAAATCTCATCAGACTCTACATTTCCATTATATCTTAAAGCTAGGAGATGGAGATATTTTGTGTCCTCACTGTTACTACTCGTGGTGCCTCATCTATGTGCTCTTCTAATAGATGAGCTCTTTGGTAAAAAATATTGACAAAGTCACCTCACCTTAATGGGAATATTTTCCAGCTAACCAGTGAAGAGGCAAAAGAGCACAGAACCCATCCCATCAGCACTTTTTCATCCCTCTGCTTGCCTCTGTGAATAGATTCCACAGGTTTACTGACTGCTTCCAGCCTAAAACTAGACCTTGTGTCATGTGGCCACCTTCATTCCAAATAAAGCTTCTTGACTGGGGCAAATCACTTTATCCAAGACAATGCCTGTCCCCTCTGGTAGGAAAAACCCAACCTCAGAGTTGGTGAGATGATTTGTGAGGCTGCCAGGAGTTACACATTGCACTGATGATCCGAACTCTTCCCTTTCATCATGTACCACCCCCACTTCATCCTCTTGCAGCCTGATGGGTGATGGGCCATGCTGATTGTCACACAGTGTAAGTGGCAACAGAGGAGGTGCAGCTGGGCTGTGATACTGGCAACTAGCCACTGAAGGACATGTGTCCTGGAACAGAAATTGCCAGTAATTGCATCTGTTGAGATCTGCACCTGCTGATTGTGATACACAGCACAAAAAGGAGCTTGAGAAATGCGGCTCAAACTGGAGGGGCCAGCTGTCCATCTTCTGGAATGGACAGGAATGTTTTGCTTTCAGTTGCACATAGGAATGATTTCAGATCTACTTGTAAGTTTGGTTTTACTTTTCCTCTTTTATTTAGCTGAAACATGGTTTAATGTAATGAGTATCTCCCAGCTGTGATATACGGGAGAATCTTCTGACTGTTACATTTTCTCAGCAGTATCATAAAGGAGGTCTCATCCAGCAACGTGCCTTATGACCAGTTGGTTACTTCAGGCTAGTATCTGAATACAAGCAAATATCATGGCTAATGCTCAGGTCTTGCTCTAAGTGGTTTAATATAATAAATATTAATGTCCTGGAAGCTTGTGTGCCTGAAGTCTGAGACTCGCTGTGTCACCGAAAGCAAAACACTTCAAACCTACTCACCTGGAGCGGCTAATGCTCTTTTAAAAATGCACGTGGGTACGTTTAGCACATGGGGGGGCTGAGCACAGGATTCTAATTTCCACATTCAAGAAAAATGGGTTCTTAACTTGTCTAAATGCTTTGAGTTTATCACAATTTCAATAATTTAAAAGACAAAAAGGCTGTAGGATGTGAATCCTGGGTGTTGAGAAGTAGTATTGAAACTGCCTTCAGGCTGTTGTGTGAGGTATTTAGACAGAGATCTGTGCTGGGAACACTGCACTTTGATTTATGTCAACAGATAGCGTTATCTTTATGGGAATGTTAATGCCAGTCTGTCTCATGAACCTACACTGAAAGTTTATTTTATTAGCATTCATAACTTATGGATTTTAGTGTTATGTTTGCTTTCTTCTCTTTACCATTGTGGCTGTCTCTGCCATTTCAGAGCAGCAGTTGGATTCCTGTGGTGGCAATCAATTTTATAAATCCCAGAATTTCTCTGTCCTATCAGTCCAATGTAGAGGATGAATCTGTGACAGACTCACCGGCCCGTAGAAGTGATAAAATATCAGGTTACAATTTAATAAATAATGTTAAAATAGATATATCATGTCCTGACAGATAAATTGAGCCTATTTGAAGTAGTGGTCTATCAGCTTTCTGAGGTGGAAAAAGCCAATGTATCTATTCCTGAGCCTCTGTTTCAATAGCAGTTGTCAGAGTTTAAAACAAACGTGGCTTTGTCATGTTCTGGGGTGAGAAAATAAGAAGCATTGCAATTGTTGGGTAGAAAATACCTCTGGATTTATCCAGGGAATTTATAGTTAGAGAATACTTTAAAAAAAAACACCCAGTTTTTTGCAAGTTAGCTCCTAAGGGGGCAGCGTCACCACACCTGCACTGCCCAACGTGTTCCCCCACTTTCAAACAAGAGGGGTACTTCAGGTTTCAGACATTCCTTTCTCATATCTCCTCTCCAGTTGTGTTTGCAGCTGTCAGGCAGTCTGTAAGGTACAGATCCAGCTGCAAAACAGCAACACTGCAAAATAATAAAAGGTAGTTTTGAGTAGGACCATTCAGATCTAAAACCACCACACAAAGATATTTAAGGCAAGAGAAGATTGTCCATTGAAATCCTGTTGCTTTTGGGGGAGGTGTTTTTCTTGGGTGTGTTTTTCCTAGTAAGACTGATGATTTGAACAGTTCAAGCTGATTGTGGTTTTCAATTTGGGATAGAGCGACAAGACATCAGGTATCATCTTTTAATTGCTTCACTTTGACTCAGTTTAACTTCTCAAAATCCTTCTCTTGTATTTCTGGAGCTCCTTGTGCTTTAGCTACAGCAGCTACAGGTGCATAAGGTCACCCCATACACAGCAGTTAGTAATTTCATTTACCTTTCTCAGCCTTTTTGTATGATGCTGTTTGTAGTGGAATCAGCTCCCTGCTCCTGGAACTTGGGGTCGTAGTGATTTCTTTCTGTCATGTATTAGATTGTTCCAGCTCTGATTCTGAACTCCTCTGGGACAGTTCTTCTCTCTTATCTTCCCTTCCTTTTTTCACCAGTATCAGAACACTGAGCTCCTTGGGAGGTTCCACACTCCTAACGTTCTCACTAGCCTCTGGAAGAACTGCTGTAGTGAGGCATCCTGGAAATCCAACTTTATGGGCTTCATGGCAGGTACTTGCCAAGTGCAACACTGCAAACAAAGGTGCACGTAAAGATCAGCAGAAGGCAAGACAGGCTTGTGGATTTCTTTAAATAACGAGGGCATGTATTCAGCAGTAGAGAGCATGCTGGCTTGACCACGCTGCTGCCACAGCTTGAGGGGACAGAAGTCTTTTTAGCCTCTTGCTGTGAACGCTGCTTAGTGCTTGTTGTGGTCACAGCGTTTTACAGCTTGGATTCGTGCCAACGGGAAATTTCTGGAGACCACAAATCCATTTCACTTAGGCCAGCAGACATCCATCAAATGCTAACGATGTAGGCTACATGCTCTCCTTAGCTCATCCAGTTGTTGCTTGTAGAGGCATTGCGATGAAGAGCTTGGGTCTGAACAGGTTCTGCTGTTCTTCATAAGGTAAACAATGTAGAAAACCCTAAAACGCTTCTATTGCACATGAGCTCTCCATCAGGTAAGATGGTTGTCAGGCAGGAGAGCTGAATTGTCATGACCATTTGCACCCAGCAAATGCTTAGTGGGTGGTTTAATAACACTGCTGTTAATTTTGGGACAAGGCTCTGATTTTTATTTTTCAGGAGTTGTAGATTTCTACATCACCCTAACCACTAGACCATGGCCTCAAGAGCTACATTTTCTAGTTTTTTAATAGTATCTCGTGTGTTTTGCTTCAGTTGCATCTTTTCGGTTACATATTCTAAGTGAATTCCAGTATTTTCAGTACAAGAATAGTTCCTCCACTCGTAATCACAGGAATTTTCATTGAGTTACAATGAACAACAAATCAATAGTGTAGAGGGGAGAAAAAAGTGAAGAGTTGTAAGAAAATTTATAAATGAATGAAATTTCTACTCTTCTATTTGCTCCTTTCTAATAACGCCATTTGATATCTGTAAATGATGAAAGAAGACAGAGCATTTTCTGCAGGGGAGACTGAATTTTTAGAAGATTTCCAATGTTACATTTCTGACAGGGTGTTAATGCAAATTTTCAGGAAGATGCTAGGACTTGTAAATATGGCTGACAAGTATTTTTTCCAGTTTGTTCCCACCTTTGTCTCTTTCTGTGTGACACAGCTCCCTGTGTTTTTTTGCAAGTTCTTTCAAATGTGAATCAACTTGCAGAAAACCCTGGCAAACATGGTGATAACTGTGCCCCTTCTTCTTGAAACAGTTTAAAACCAAAAAACCCCACCTCTTTTAAAAATTGAAAGAGATAGGTTTTATTTTCCTCTTGGGGAGAAGTCGCTGAAATTATTTGATAATGTTTAACAGGAGACAGAAAACAATATGAAAGAATGCGGTGGAGTAAGAGATCGAGACAGGTCATAATGAGAGTCCATCTCAATGATCCAGGTGATTATGCTGTCCTGGGGGGACTGGACTAGATGATCTTTCAAGGTCCCTTCCCATCCCTGGTGTTCTGTGATTCTAACTTTCCAAGTGTGAGTGATACCCATTAGCAGTAAATCCCATGCTTACTCCAAGATCTTCTCCAAGAAGCTTCCTCTTTCAACATTCAAATTTATTAACAATTTCATATTCTAATAGCAAACTCACCACCTCTTTCAGTCTTTCAGCAAGTTCTTTCAAGTAGCCTGTTTGAAAGTAGATTATAATGACCTGTAAACGCTTGAGAAGATATGAAATAGCCGATGTGTTCATGTGGGTTGTAATATTATTCTGGACGTACCTCTTCTGTGTGGACTCACATGTTGCTCAACGTTTTATAAAGTAAGTGTCTTACTAATATCTGGGGCGGTGTCTGATTTCACAAGCTGAGCTGTTGCAGTGTTTTGCCTTTCATCAGGAACACTTTATGATTCATTGGCTGTGAGCTGGGTCATTAGAAAATGTAATTTAGTTTCTCAGGTTTCTAAGAACAGGCTCAACGTGGTGGTCTTGTCGTGTTTTAAATAGAAAGTGAGAGCACAGAGTTACACCACAGAGAGAACCTTCCCGAAACATACACCCCTGCACAAAAGCAGCGAGATGGAGTGATTTGCAATTTAAAAACCCCTCTGTATTTCATGGGAGTTTTGACTTGAGGAGGCACATCTTTGCTATGTTGCAGACAGAAAAATTCAGTCTGTCAACTGGGAACAGATTGTCCCAACTTTGATTAAATAGTGGCTTTTTCTTGGAGTGATCGCTGGAATGTTTTCAGCAAATATTGTTTGTTTTTCAAATAATCATAAGAAAATTCTAGTTACAAGTAGGTAAACTTTGATTCCTGGTCCCAGTCGACTTTGTTCAAGTTTTTAAACCCCAAAATCTTGTGATCAGACAGCAGTTATTTGAAGGAGAAGGGCCATATGGTGCTGCTATAATCAGTCTTTCTGGGACGTAGGATACAGCTGAAGGACGCTCTCCCCATTTGTCATCGCTAATAACAGCCATGCCCTTGTGTCATGCTATTGACAAACGGGTTTGTTCCTATGCCAGTATTGGCATTTTGGCAATCTTTCAAGAGGCTGAAGTGCTGCCTTTGTTAGTTTAATGAGAAATGTGTTGCTGCTCAGCTTCTCCAGGATAAAACATTTAAACTTATGCAGCATTGGGGTGCTCAGGTGTTTTCAAAATACAAAATCATGCAGCAAGGTATCTGGTTAACCTGAAAGTGCGGCATCGTTTGCTGTGTCCCAATGAATTTGAGGTGTTGTAGCTAAGTGTGCCTTCGGTCCTCCTAACTGGAAGAGTGTGTGCTGGTGGTGTTTCTGCAGGAAACACATTTTAAAATATCTTTCTCAGGGTAAACATCTCTTTTTGAACTGCTCCTCAAGAGTGTCTTTCTATATGGCTGGCAATACTTGTGATGAAAAGTAAATATTTAAACTGCTCTCCAGCACCTTGAGTAATAATAAATGAAGAAACCTTTCAGACAACCAACTTTTATTTTAAGGAACTGGGAGCAGCTGGGTTCTGGTGCATAAAATCACACAACTGAACCAATGGCCTTTGTTAATTGGGGAACAAATGTGGTGCTTGCTTTATTTAAGTCAGTCTTCTACTGACATCAGTAGTGATTACCGAAGGCAGAAGATAACAGGAAAAGCTTAACTGACATAAACACTCTCTGCCAGCTGTACTTCAGACTACATTAAAAAAATTAAATCTTCGTAATAGACGGGAATAATTAATAAAGAAAAAATAGAAGAAACAAGGTCTAAGCTTTCCCTGGGTTTATGTATCAGTAATGAGCTCTAGTGACTTGTAGGAATTAATAAAACATCCTTTCAAATCGAGCCTTTACACTGACTTTTAGAAGAAGCACTGAAAGATTAGGAATAAAGATCAGTCATTACTCATTCCAGGACTGAAACAGTAATTTCAGAAATCTAAAGCAAACTGTGGTACAAGAAAAAGAGACAGAATCTTGCAAGTAGCCTAATGGATCTCTCATATGTCAGAAACCATGTGCAGTGCCTCGTGTAACACAAAATATTCCAAGCAGTGATTTAAGCAGATAAAGGACTTGAGTGAATTCAGCACTCAATGAAGTCAGTGGTGAAGTAATAAAATATGATTTTATGTCTTTAGCTCGGAGAAACTGGCTGAGGGGTGACCTCATTAATGTTGATAAATATATGAAAGGTGGGTGTCAGGAGGATGGAGCCAGGCTCTGCTCAGTGGCATCTAGTGATAGGACAAGGGGCAGTGGGTGTGAGCTGGAACACAGGAGGTTCCACATCAATCTGAGAAGGAACTTCTTCATGGTGATGGTGACAGAGCCCTGGAAGGGGTTGCCCAGGGGGTTGTGATGTCTCCTTCTCTGAAGACATTTAAAACCCGACTGAATGTGTTCCCGTGTGACTTGGTCTAGGTGATCTTACTGTGGCAGGGGGACTGGACCAGACAATCTTTGGAGGTCTCTTCCAATCCCTAGTGTTGTGATTCTGTTTGCAGTAGGTAAAAGCAGACTGTCGTATAAACTCAGCAGTACTAGATCCAGAACAGTACACAGATCATTAGGGGTTTGGAAGGGATCTCCAGGGGTCATGGAGTCCAAACCCACTGCTCAAGCAGGATCATAAAACCTAAAACAGGTCACATAAAAATCCACCCAGATGGATCTTAGAAGTCTCCAGAGATGGAGACTCCACAACCTCCTTGGGCAGCCTGTTCCAATGCTCAGTAACTCTTACAGTGGAAATGTTTTTCCCTCACATTGAGGTGAAAATGCAAACATGTCATTGGTTTATATTTATTTAGTGTTCAGGTTTGTGTATCATTGATGTCAGTGAAAGTCTTAGATGTGAACTGTTGGTATAATAAACCTCCCTTCTGTGCCTGCCTCACCACGGTACGATCAGTGAAAGGATAAGATCCATCATCCCTGAAGGCCTTCTAAATTTAAAAGGCATTTCTCAGGTTTGAAATGATGAATTATACTGACAAGTTGCAACGTCTTGGAAATGGGAACAAAACTTTGTCAGAAGTACCTTCTCAGCTAGTGGAGAGCTAGTGGCACGAGTGACGAAATGTGCACGAAACTGGTGACTCTTCAGGCGATGTTGGGACTTGGTAGAGTTACAGAGGGTCACTTTTGACCAAATTCATTTTTCCATTTAGATAAAATATTAATAGAACTTATTACAGTACAAATAGTGCTGGGAAGTGGTCAAACTAATCTACCGGAACTGCTAACAAAACGTAAAGGTCAAAGTAATTTCTGTGGAAAAAAAGGATCAGCATTTCTCTCTGTGAAGCAGTTAAGATCGCAACCTCCAGAGGCTGTTACTTGTTCCGACAGAAATGTTCTCAAGGACCATTTGCTACGTGCCCTCAACTGCTAACCTTCCACAAAGGACCATCAGATACACTCCTTACCTCTGCGACACTGATCCTCACCTCCCAGAACTTGTTCTCTAAATCTCTGAAGCAATTTGGAAACTAAGAGACAAAAGGCCTTTCCTTTGCTGTTTTTGCATTCTTCTCTTGCCATTTGTGCCATGGTCCTGGGTATCAACCTGAACATATGTCGGAGTGCCACAGGCTCCTAAGAGCTATTTCACTCAGATTTACAAAAAGTCGCAGCATCTCAGAATCACTTTGGTTGGAAGAGACCTTTAAAGATCATCAGGTCCAATCCCACTGCCCAGTCACAGAACCACAGAATCACAGAACATTAGAGATTGGAAGGGACCTCAAAAGATCATCTAGTCCAATCCCCCTGTCACAGCAGGATCCCCTAGACCAGTTGCACAGGAACAAGGCCGGGTGGGTTTTAAACATCTCTAGAGGAGACTCCACAACTCCCCTGGGCAGCCCCTTTCAGGGCTCTGTCACCGTCACTGGAAAGAAGTTCCTTCTCAGATTGATGTGGAACCTCCTCTGTTCCAGCTCACACCCATTGCCCCTTGTCCTATCATTAGATGACACTGAGCAGAGCCTGGCTCCATCCTCCTGACATCCACCTTTCACCACTAAACCATTTCTCTCAGTGTCAAGTCCACGTGTTGTTTAAATCCCTCCAGGGATCAGGACTCCAGCACTGCCCTAGACAGCCTGTTCCAATGCCCCAATAACATTTTCAGTGGAGAAATTCTTCCTAACATCCGGTTTAAAGTCACTGCTTTGTTGCAGGACCCACAGAAACACAGGCAAATATTCATTTTAGGGCTCTGAGTTTGTGACGCTGTAGAGACTTTAATTCTAAACTTCCAATCTTCAGAATTTATTGCAAATTTTTGCACGTTTGAATACTTTTGCTAGCTAGAAAATTAAATTAAAGGAAGTATTATTACAGTTCTGTACAGGAGTGCTAATAGTATCAAATATATAATTCTTAGGGGAAAAATTCAAATAGGGGAGGTGATTAGGGCGGCATTACTGGGTGGCAAATGAAAAATTACTGTAAGCTGAACAGCAGGATGTAAGGATATTGTGGTGAATTATAAAAGCATTTGGCACGTTGCTAGAGTTTCTCTCTGTGGTACCACGTTATCTCATTTCAAATATTGTAATTAAAATTGGACAAACTTCGAATTAATGTAGCTGAGACTTCTCATCCCAAATGCTCTCTAGAATTTTCCTCTGTCCTTGTTTTGCATGAGAGCGATTGAGAATGGAGATTTGTCATAGCAGCCTGAAATTTCATTTGTAGGTTAGTACAGCGCAAGCTGGTTTCAAAATCCGTGTTATCGCTATAGCCTTTCACAACCATAATGCTTATCAAAGGTTCATCAAGGATAATGAGGCTGGGAATATTTTGGAGTCGGGAGCTTTTGACCGTTTTACAAAAGAGAGATGAAACACGCTTGTCAGGAAAGGCCGGGGGGGGAGAACTGTAAAGGAACTGCATTAGGTACCTTTTCCTTCTGCAGAAACAGAACAGGAGGCAAAACTGTGTTTAAAATATGGCTTCATCAGTAAAGGCAGCACGCCTTAAATCTTGGAAGAGCTGGCTGTGGCAGATGTCGAGGAAGAAAGGTTAAATCTGTATCCTACCTCTTATTTGTAATTTCTGACCACAGGAAAATTTAAGGGAATAAAACCCAAAAACCTCCAAACCCACCCGGCAGGTAACATTCAAAGGGATTGGGAAGACCAGTAAATTACTCAGACTGCATCTAGTTCTTCCGTGTCTCTTGGGATGGTGGTGGGGAGCAGCCTAGTTCCTCCTAAGAAATACCTGCTGCTGTGCTCAGCCCCACTGCTCTGGTAGGCTGAGAACGGTGAAAAGCTGATCCAGGATGAATTCTGGCAGAAGTAAAGTAGACAACTTGGAATCCTTCTGTTTTGTAGAAGACACTACGCTGCTGAACCAAATTCAGTAAAGGATTTATAAGAGGAAAGTTATTTGCTAAACCTTTGAGGACACGTATGAGGTTTAAGGTACCCTCCAGTGATGAAGCTTTCTTTCATGTAGTTACCTACAGCTAAGAGAAACCTTGTGATAATGGCTACTTGGTACAGCTTTGGATAAGATCTGAGCAACTTATCTCTCTGCTAGTTTCTCACTTCCTTTGCTGATGGTACTTAGTTGGATGGATGTGTTTTGTTCAGACTCACTTTTTCAGTCCAAAGTCCTGAGTGGGCAGATAGAATTATAAAAGTGTTAGAGAAATAAGGAGGGCTTCCTGGACCACCAGCTTGCTCCACATAGGGAGATATGAGAAAACTGTTTGTCATTCTTCGAAGATGGTAAAGAAACGCTTTTTGTATGAATTTCCAAAGTGAGTATCTGAACATAAAACCCAGCACACCATTTCTTCAAATCTTCTGCTAGTTATTAGGCTTTTTTCATCCTATGCAAGAGCTGCAGTCAGCCATGAAGCCGCTTCTTTCTGCAGTGCCTTCCATGCCTTTCTTTAGTGCACTCCTTGATTAAGTGCAAGTGAAGGCATGGACCCTTGGTAGCAGTAAGCGAATGATTAACTCTGCTTCCCTGACAGTTTAAAGGGTAGATGATGATTTTAGCTTCTCTAGCTTGTCCAGTGATCAAATGGAGTTCCCAAACTGTCCAGTACTGACTGACAAAAAGTTGATTTCCCCAAGGCTGCCCTGACTAAATTTATAGCATAACTCTGACAGAGAAGACTTTATATTTGGATTTAATTTATGTTTGAGTTACTTTCCCTTCTTCGGTTGCCTTGAGACTACCAAACCAGTATATTTCCAGTGGAGATTTTTCCTCATCTGCTGCTGATCTGTCTGATCCTCTTGACTCAGGGCAATATCTTGAAGAATCCAAAGACTTTCAATGAACTGCTCTTTTCAATAGTTATTCTGTTGTATCCTTAAGAGTGTGATTTCTTCTGGAAAACATGAGCATCCTCCATTTCTGCCTCAAAGAATTTTTATCTCAGAGCATCCGACCAGGTTGTTGCAGGCTGTGTCTTTATAGCCAACAATAAATTTTTTCCTCACAGAATATTGGTTTTGTCATTCACAGAATTGCACAACATTAGGGAGATTGGAAGGGACCTCAAAAGATCACCTAGTCTAATCCCCTCACCACAGCAGGAGTCCCTAGATCCAGTTGTACAGGAACATACCCAGATGGGTTTCAAACATCTCCTGATTGCTAATTTTAGCTAACAGAACTCGTTCATGTCTTTCATGGTTTTCATATCAGTTTTAGCACGGAATTTTTGTTCTTTTATGCTGAAATTCAAACAATGGAGCACATAGGTTCTTCAAGGAATGCATTTCTTTTATTATCAAGTACCATAAGATGTTTAGAAGAGCAACTCCTATTGAATGCTTGTGTCATCCTGATTTCTACTTGTGGCTCTTTTCCCTTGCAAACTCATGAACATGCCACCTCAGCATGAAGATGGAAAAAAGCCCCTTTTGCTGCTACCTTTGGACTTCTGGAGGCCTGGGCCCTTGTTATGGTATTGCAGGGTCCTGACTTTTAGATGCAGTGTGACTTTGTGTAATAAATTCTCCTATCAATTTACATCGTAATTGCTTGTAGCTCAAACTATATTGTAATGCAAATGAAGATGTTCACTTACTGCTTCCAAAACACTCAATGTTATTAAAGGTTTTTCCAGAAGACATATGAAGAGATGAAAGACTAGCCTCATTTAATCAGCTTATGCAAAGATTAGACCAGAGAGGCTGTGCCATCATTTGTAACTGGCTGACATTTGTCTTTTGGGACGTTGGATCTCTCTGCAAACCACCACACACCAGAGACAATCCCTTTTAGAAGCAGGTGGAAGCACGCTTAGTGCTTTTATAGCACAGTTATTATTGAGGCTGGAAAAGACCTCTGAGATCATCAGGTTCAGCCTAGGACCTGACATCACCACATCAGCTAGATCATGGCACTGAGTGCCACATCACTCTGTCCTTAAACACCTCCAGAGATAGTGACTCCACCTCTGCCCTGGGCAGTCCATTCCAGTGTCTGATCACCCTTTCTGTGTAAATACCCAGACTATTTTCCTCCAGACTGTTATTCAGGAGGTGGTTTTATGGGCTGTCCTTCCCTAATCTACCTATTCCTCTTCTCTGGAGGTGCAGGTGTCTCGTGATTAGATCAGATGCCACCTCCTGTCCTTGAAAACCCAATTACCTCCCTGTGGTTGACTCAGCATGAATCTGAACCTTCCAGTAGCAGGGCTTCCTCTGCTGAACTTTATAGTGCTTGAGTTTGTGTGTTTGCAAACATGTCTGATACGTTCCACTAAATAATTCCTTGTCATGAATAGCTTGTAAGATCAAGCACAATGAAGATAAAAAATCCTGAGAGGGGGTTGGCTGAGAGGTTTTGTTACCCTCTTCTTTATCCTAAATAACTTTCACAACAGGTATAATTAGAAACCGGTTCAAAAATAATCGTTTAGCTGTTGCTTCCTTACTTCAGCTTAAATATCTTCAGCAGAGGCCATTTGTTTTAATAATTTACAACCCTCAGGGGCTACATTAGTTCTTTGAGTTAGAATTGAGCTGCAAATGTAGGTAAGGCAGAACTACCAACATCTGAGGAAGCATCACTGAGGTTTGCACTGCCTCATACTACAGTTGCAGCTATTTCACAACACAGTGTCTCACATAAAGGCCTTTTTCTATAGAGGAGATCATTACCAAGGAGCAGGGAATTGATTCCTCCTTCCCAAGCCCAGCTGTGGGCACAATGCCCAGATTAAATGAGCTTTTAAAGCCCAGCACTTAGTGATGCATTTGGTCCAGTTTGTTTTCAAATGCTTGATCGATTTGATTATATTTATCAGATTAAAAGAAATTGATTAGCAGCCCTTCACTTCAGAGAACTGCCAGGAAAGAGTTACACTGGTGGGGAGGAAGAGTTCCTGCTTGTCTGGCAGAAAGGCAAAAATGACACTGTGACCACAAAATGGGGGGGAAGTTTCAACTTGTTTTTGTTTTCAGATTGGTTTAATTATATAGACAATAAACTTGCTGAACTACCAAAGTGCTTTATTGACCAAATTTACTGAAAGATACATGGAGCCAGCTGCTGCAGGTGCTCGGAACTACTTAAAAATCCTCATTTTACACTTCCTGAATTAATACACAAAACAGTGGCAGGTACAGGCAGAGAGTAGAAGGTCTGAACCACTCAGGCTCTTGGGAACGTGTCTAAGCTCTGTCATCTTTCTGAGTTTGTGTAATATACTTGACTTGACTTTAAATTGGAATCACTTATTCCAAAATGACTCTGCTTTAAAAATTAAATGTTAAATAAGGAGGAACGTGTTTTTCAAGTTTTCTGTTTTTTCTTGGTTTGCCACAATTAATTTGAAATAACATTATATATATTTTTAATAATATAAAATTATATTGGTTTATAATTCTTTTGAATTGTGAGGAATAAGTACATTCCAGATGGAGCCTCATCTCCCAGTGGAATTTTGAAGAACAGAATATTTATTTCCTGAGACTGAAAACTCTACACTGGGTTTACTGTTTGACTTGGTGTAGGTGATCCTGCGGTGGCAGGGGGATTGGACTAGATGATCTTTCGAGGTCCCTTCCAATCCCTAATGTTCTGCAATTCTGTCTTGGAGAGGGGTGGGCAGATCAGGGCAGCTTAGAAAGGGACAGTGGTGACCCCAGCCAGGCTCCTTTCTGCAGCCACCACACTCGTTTGGTAAAACAAGAACAGCAACACCCAAATGCTAAAGGCAGGAGCAAACCAGCAACTTGCCTGGAGCACCTTTCTGTTCATGCTAGCCTGGCTATTTTTGAGGAACCTTGTGCAGTTTGCCGTGCTAGGATCCTAGTCATGGGATTAATGAGTAATGAGGGCATGAAAAACAGCAAGGTGGGTAAAATTCAGTGTGTGGAATGTAATGGCAATAGGTATCCATTTTCAGAGATCCTCCAGAGAGTGCTGCAACAGAAAAACCTGGAGGATGTAATTTTCCTGTCCTTGCTGGAAAGGACATGGTAATAGGGAGAAGAAAACAGCACATCGTTGTCTGCCACGAGTTTTGACTATTGAAAAAGATTTTTCTTGAATAGACCTTTGGTGTAAAAATTCTGGTTTTCACACATGTTTGGAGAACTCTGGACTGTTGGGTGTCTGTGATGTGGTAACATCAGTCTTCTCTGCTAGGTTAAAAGACTAAATGACACCAAGTCTACCAACATTGATAAGGGGTGGGTGAAAGGGCACAGAGTTACTCATTCATTTGCACTTAGCCAAATATCATCAATATTTTTTGTGCGGGCATCTTTAAGGACATCTGGCCCCTTCAACATTTTTAATTCAAGCTTAGCCTTAGTCTCAAGGAGAGTGTCTTGTCCTAAAGTTTACAAGAGTCCTGGCACCTGACCTGGCTCTTAACTGCTGCCTTTAGTCTTGGAATTAAGTGCATATACAAGAAAATCACGCTGTCATTTCTAAAGATACTCACAATAGTAAATGACAAAGTAATCCCTTTATTTTATGTCTCATCTTTTCTTATTAGACTTTGATTTCCAATTAGAGGAGACAAGGCAAAAAGAGATTGATTGGGAACTTTCAGAAAACCTATCTATTTGGCTATTAGAGCTCCTTCATATAGTTGTTTTTTGGTTGGTTTAGCCTTTCTTGTTTGTCTGCCTTTAAACTCCAGGTCAACTTATAAATGGAACAGATTTTTTTCCATTTTTCTGTAAAAATAGCTGGAAGTACAGATAAATGGCAAGGAAGGACCACTGCAGTGGCAATTTGATTAAAAGTAGTGATGCACTACATCTCTTGCATCTCTTTTTTTTTTTTTTTAATTGCATTCAAAGTCAATAATGTGAATATTGATGATATATGAACATTTGACCATAATTGTTATCAATTACATTTTTCTACATATTGAAAGCTGCTGTGTAAAAATAGCACTGAGTGTTTCATAGAATCATGGGATCTTTCAGGTTGGAAAAGACCCCTGGGATCATCAAATCCAGCCATGAATCCTACTCTACAAAGTCACCCCTGAAGCAGATCCCCCAACCCTACATCTAAGTGTCTTTTAAACTCATCCAGGCATGGGGACTCAGCCACCACCCTGGGTAGTTTGACTTAGGCTGAATGGAAATGACCAAGTTCTTGCTTTATTTTGCTCAGTTCTTTGTCAGTTGCTGCACAAGAATGTACAAGTCTATCCTTTGAAGGCAATGCTCTGTGTTGTCAGAACATTGACCCAGTGGTATCTACTGATCAAGGCATGAATTTTCTCCCAAAGAAAATAATTTGTGTTTATTCCTTAGTTGTCATGTCCCAGGTTCTTTTTACATTTGCAGTTGTGTAGCTGCCAGAGGAATGCCAACATGAGCTGACTGCCTAAATAATCTAACAAATCCTGAACAGAAAAAGGAAGGTCCTGCTGCTGCACTTTGATACAGCTCAGCTCAGCACAGGGACAGGCCTGGCTTTTCAGAAAAGACACCAGCAGGACCTTCTTCCCAGTGAGGGTGACAGAGCCCTGGAAGGGGCTGCCCATGGGGGTTGTGGAGTCTCCTTCTCTGGAGATGCTTAAAACCCACCTGGACACGTTCCTGTGTGACTGGATCTAGGAGATGCTGTTGTGGCTGGGGATCAGACTGGATGATTTTTCGAGGAATCTAGGGGATCCGGCTGGAGCATTGGACTGGATGATCTCTCGATGTCCCTTCCAATCCCTAATGTTGTGTGATTGTGTGCGATTCTGTGACACAGTTGGGAGGCTTCAGCTTTGTGGTAATATTAGGTTTCCTTCCAAATCTCCAGCCAAAATTTTTATTATAATACAAATATAGCAAACACTTAGACATTATTTGGGTGTTAATTTTATTTTTTTTAAATCCTAATTATTGCTCAGCCTAATGTAAAGGATGAATAATAGATGTGAAAGGAAAGAGTTTTATTTGTGAGGACTGAGTAGGATTTTCTAAGGAAAATGAACATTTATTTGAATGACACTGAGTGGATCAATACTATTATAATTTCAACCATTCTATTTTGAAACTCCTTGCTCATTTGCAATTCTGTTCTTGCTTTGCAATTATAATGGTTTGCAATTCTCAGCTTTCAGTGGCAAGCCTGTAACTGTGCTTATAACATAAGCATAAAACTGTGTCCCAGAGATGGCTTAATACACTAATAGCAAATGGATGGATTTTAAAATACTTTTTCTAAGCTGGTGGGTTATTCAGAGCAGACTGAAAAAAAGCAGATGAAAGTTACCGTGATAAGTGCAGAATCTTCATCCTTTAGTTATGAACAAATGCACAGTAAGCATCGACTAAGATTTTAATGACCTCTGCAGACAAGGAATTGTCTGCAAAGAATTAAACCACCTTTGCTTGTGCAATTTGTGGTCCTGCCCCTGAACTGAATGAGGTGGGAATGAGCTGGAAGTATCAGCATCTTATCTAGTAACATCTGCACCCTTTGGCTTCTGTGATAGGGTGTAGGGGTCAAAGCCAAGTAGTTAACACTAGATGAGGCCAGGCCCAACTTCTTAATTTTTTTTAAGTGCTGCAAAACTAGTTTTTACATGGAACCACTTCAATTGCTTCTTTTATATGTGACATCATTAATGTTGATAAATATGTGAAGGGTGGGTGTCAGGAGGATGGAGCCAGGCTCCCCTCAGTGGCATCTAATGCCAGGACAATGGGCAATGAGTCTAAGCTGGAACACAGGAGGTTCCACATCACTAAGACAAGGAACTTCTCCCCATTGAGGGTGACAGAGCACTGGAAGGGGCTGCCCAGGGAGCTTGTGGAGTCTACTTCTCTGGAGACATTTAAAACCCACCTGGGTATGTTCCTGTTTGACTGGATCTGAGGGATCCTGCTGTGGCAGGACTGGAAGATTTTTTGAGGTCCCTTCCAATCTCTGATGTTCTGTGATTCTTTGATTACAAGCTACCTCTGCCTGTCTTGGTCCTGTCTTCCTTTAGAAAGCAAAAGGAAAAGAGAAGTGCTAAACAGGTTTTAGTTCAACCACTACACTGAGTATGAAGCTCTGACTTCACATACCAACCATAAACCCCACCACCATGAGCATAACAGAATCTCCCTGTTCCATTTCCCACATCTGCTGTAGCTCATTGATTGGCAAATGGGGCAGGAGAAGCTTTTAATTAAACTTCTAAGTCGTGCCTCTGCTTTAAATTAGTACCAAATGGCTGGGCACCAGGTGCTGTGTGAATTTCTTAAGCGCTTCTCACTCTTTTCCTTGGGCTAGACTGAAGGCAGAGAAACACAAATCTCAATAAACACTGCATGTACCTTTTAATAAATGACAACTGCTAATGAAGCTATAAATTCTCAACAGAAGCTTTTATTTGTCAAAGTGAGAATCTCTAGTAGTCTGGCTTCTTGCGGTACTTCTGCTTCGAGAATTCCTTAGTTAGATGAATGTATTTTGTGCTCTCCTTCCCCCTGCCGTAATGATCAACAGCAATTTCAGCTCTACAATTCTGTATTAAATTGGATGTGATTTAGCTCAAATTTTAAACCCTCTCTACCAGCCTTTCGGAGTAAATTCTGCTTGATTTGACCTTTTTTTCCTTTCTAATTTGTTTCTCACTGAACACAAGAGTAATTTTCATTTTCAAGTGCAAAGGCAGAAATAACTCAGCCCATGTAGAATCTATAGCTCAAATGGGATTAAAGGTACTCTGGTTATTAGATCTTATTAGTATCTTAACTTTCCCTAGTTCTACATCATCCTTTAAAAAACACCAGGACTCCTCTAATGCTCAACTCAGGCTTTTGAGTCTGGAGAGGAGAATACTGAGAGAGGGATCTCATCAATGTCTATAAATACATGAGGGCTGGGTTCAAGAAGGCAGGGACAACCTATTCAAAACACTGAGTTCCAGAAGGACATAGAACTTCTGGAGACAGTCCAGTGCAGAGTCACAGAGATGACGAAGGGAGAGGAAGTCCCACTTCCTGCTTGTTTATCTTCCACAGTCATGATCAGGAGATCATAGAATCATTCATGTTAGAAAAGACCCTTGGGATCATCGAGTTCAACCATCAACCCTACTCTACTAGGTCACCCACCCCTAAACCAGACCCCCCAAAACCACATCTAAGCATCTTTTAAACTCATCCAGGGATGGCGACTCAACCCCCACCCTGGGCAGCCCATTCCAGTGCCTGACCTCTCTCTGCGGGAAGAATTTCTTCCTGATGTCCAATCTAACCCTCCGCTGTTGGAGCTGGAAGCCCTTCCCTCTGCTTCTGTCACTAATGACCTGTGAGAAGAGCCCAGCACCAACATCTCTGCAGTGTCCTTTCAGATAGTTGTAGAGAGTGTTGAGGTCTCCCCTCAGCCTCCTCTTCCTCAGACTAGACAGCCCCAGCTCTCTCAGTCCCTCCTCATAAGATTTATACTGCAGACCCTTAACCAGCTTAAATACTCTCTTTCCAGAGCAATCCAGAATGCAGTCTAGCACATAACAAGAGGCTAGAGCATACAAAAAACCCCAACATGATCTGTGCTTACAAGCAGGGCAAAGCTTCCAAAGCACACATTAGGGAGTTGGCAGTTTTCAAAAACTCTGCTGAAGGATCAGGAGAATGTTTAGGAAGGTTCAGGCACTTCCACAGGTGTTTTGGACATTCACTGTTGTGTTCTGTAAGTTAATGTAAAATTTCTATATCCTGTCAAGTTTCAGAGTACAAACTTATTGATCTGGTGCCTTTGTGGAGTGGAGAGATAAGTGCTTGTGTTGCCGTCCTTCCGTGTTCGTTGTGCGTGTTACTTCTAGGTCTGCAAGAGCTCCTCCTAAGTTGTTTTCCTTTCTAGCAGCTGTGTGCTGTTCTAAGGGCTACATGAAGGGCTGAGAATGCAAGCTGACACACGGATGATTCTCACAACCAGGTGCATGGACCAAGACTGGCCAGGCACCTCCTACCACAGTCAAGGCCAAGATTGGGTTGGCCACCAAGAAGAACCTTAGCTCTGCTGCTGGCTGCAACCCAGTAGGCACTGAGTGGTGGGGATACAGGCCAGACCAGACTTTGATGTGAGGGATGGGCCATCCAGGAGGGAAGGCCATGCTGGTGAGAAGCTCTGGAGGGGCCTTAATAGCCCTGATGGGCTGCAGCTGGGCCCTGATGGGCTGCAGCTGGGCCCTGATGGGCTGCAGCTGGGCACCAGGTGCCCCTCCCAGTACAAAAGCAGGGCCCAGTTGCAGAGAGGTGTGAGTCTGTGTGTGGGTTGCATGCACTTTGCCGATTGCTCCTGTTGTTGGAAGGACCCCCAAGTACCTCTGTCACAGTCGGAGCTTTGAGCTGCAGCAGGACAGGATGAGCTGGACCAGGGTGAGTGATTGGGTTCTGCATTTCTCAGGTTTTTAACTTGGTGGTCTCTCGGGGGCTGTTGTGGGTCTTGGACTGCGGCTGGTTTCCCTGTGGCTGAGTTTTTGGGTCAGGCTGCTTTCTGCTGAGTCTGCAGTGAGCAGGTCTGTTCCGTTTGCTTCCTCCTTTGCTGGTTGTGCTGCTTTGTTGTTGTGTCTGTAGAGATAGACAATGAAATCTCTGTTGTCTGCTGATGGCTGCGTCCCTTTGGTTAGGGAATGGAATTGGTAAAACACAGAGGCTCGAGCCTTTCACAAGCCCTGTTCTGGAGCTTAAAGAGAAGCAGTTTGAAATGTCAGTTTTCTCACCAAAGGTCTGGCTGAAAGCAACAGACCTCTCTGAGAAAATGGCTCTGAAGGTTTGTTGCTCTTTACACTCTTGGTTACTTATTTCCTTCCTCCTAGTCCACTGAAATTCTGCCCGATGAGCTTCAGATTTCACATGTTAATTGAGCCCCAACTGCACAAGAGGGTCTGTCTTATGCATTTCTGTGAAGAGTGTGTTCACTAACCACAGTACCACCCCTTTCTGGGCAGTTCCAGGCACCTAGACCCATAAAGGAAGAGTGTCTGGGCAGTTAGTGCCTTTGCAAATGAGCACATTCGGGTGGAGGGAGAGAACTGGCCCTGCCAGATTCCAGTTCTGTGTCCTGTTGGTGGAGAGATCTAGCCCGTGGCACTGGTGCTGAGCAGGCTGCTAGGAGCCATCTTGTCCTCTGCTGTGTGGTGGTGGAAAAGACAGTGTGAGTGTCCAGGTAGAAGACAGAGTGTGATTCAGGAACCTCAGAGGTCAGCAGAGACATTAACCTGAATGTCCATGGAGGACTCTGCATTTCCACAATGAAAAGAACTGTTAGAAGTTTCTTCTCCCTGAGGAGAAGGAGGTAACAACTCATCCCAGGTAAGAACATGGAATTAATCACTATATGTCGTAGTATTGGAGGGTTGCTGTTATCGTGTTCAAAATGCTTTTTATAACTTAATTTTGTCAGATTGCCTGATGTGTTGTGGTGATCTTCCCTAGTTTTGATCCTGCTCTGGCAGCGGGTTGGACTTGGTCCCTTCCAACCCTTAATATTCTGTCATTCTGTGACTTAGAGCAGTTTTCCAAAACAAGGAGCAAATCGCCCCACAAACTGCTGAGCACTACATGTATAAAACAATTTTTAAAAGTTGCTGAAGTGGAGGAAAGGAAGGGAAGTTCTTTGCATCAGAAACATGCCACCAATAAGCCTTACTTACCATTTTCTTCTGATAGCTTGCTCCTCTGTTGGGTCACTTAGAGTTCTGACATTTGTGTAGATCGGCAGTCTCTTTCTAGATATTAGATATTAAAAATACAAAATGAAGTTTTGCAGAAGCTCCTCCTCTTTTCTGGAACAGACTCTGTCCTTCCTCTGTAGGTGTCTCCTTACAGATACATACCATAGGTGTGGCAGGATGGAGTTTTCAGCTGATTGCATTATACTGATTTCTAACAATGTTGTTGTATTTTAATTCTGCATAATCAAGGAAGGAGGTTTTCAGCAAAAATAGCTGCTAATACAACTCGGATCTATACTTAGACTGAAAGACAGTTGATGTACACCTGTCCCAGTTGGTTAAAGTGTTAACACACTGAAAGGGACTGACCTCAGGAGCTCCACAGCCAGAACCAGGGTTGCAGACTGGTTTTAAGAGGCTCATCTTGCAAATGTCAAAAATTACATGGTTTAGATTTTGGCCAGTGAATGTGGTTTGTCATAATTTCCACCTCACAGCAAGCTGCAATTCCCCACCTTAAGGTCCCTTTGCTAATCCTGCAGATAAGCACTTTACCATGCAGAAAAATAGCTTTGGCCACAGCACCACCATTAACTCTGAACATAAAATCTTGCTGAAGCAGCCAAAATGTTGGCAGCTGTACTTCACTAAACTTTCCAGAAAGAGCAGGGCTGTAGCCATGATTGAAAGCCTGAGTGTTCTTTCCTAGTCTTTCCAGGCTCATTGTAAGATGTTTCTTAACAACACGGGTGGGTTATTTTTTCCTGCACCAGCCATATTTTACATTAACCCTGGGTGATGTAGGGGATCATTTTTTGGGGCTAAGCACTGTATCAACAGCACGTGAGAAGTCTGACTCTGCAGAAGTCCACGCAAGACATTTTCCGTGTAATTCAGCGGAGTTAAGGCTGTGTCAATGCTGAGTGACAGCGATGCAAAACACTTTCCATCCAGATAGACAGGGGCTGCGGAGGAAAAGGATTAAGTGGTTGGCACAGAACTGCATGGCAACCTGTGACAGAGCTCGGCTTTGTGGCCTTGATCTTTTAGTCTTCAAGCCAGAGCCCCTCATGACCGGCCCATGTTGCCTTCCAAAATTCCTGAAATGATGAGAGGGAGGAAATGGTGAGTTGTTAGGACAGCAATGCTTTGACTGATGTCACAGTGTTGCTCAGTCATCCTCTGCGACAAGCAAAGGGGTCTGTAATACTGCAGAGCCTGTAATTCATAGAATCATTCCGGTTGGAAAAGACCCTTGAGATCATAGAGTCCAATCATCAACCCTACTCCACAAGTTCACACCTAAACCAGATCCCCCAACACCACATCTAAGTGTTTTTTAAACTCATCCAGGGATGAGGACTCAACCACCACCCTGGGCAGCCCATCCCAATGCCTGACCACTCTCTCCAGGAAGAATCTCTTCCTGATGTCCAATCTAACCCTCCCCTGTTGGAGCTGGAAGCCCTTCCCTCTGCTTCTGTCACTGACTGCCTGTGAGAAGAGCCCAGCACCAACATCTCTGCAGGGTCCTTTCAGATAGTTGTAGAGAGCAATGAGGTCTCCCTTAAGCCTCCTCTTCCTCAGACTAGACAGCCCCAGCTTTCTCAATCTCTCTTTGTAAGATTTATTCCAGTGGAAGGGATACAGGAGATGCTGATGCTGAAAAGGACAACATGTCATAGTGGTGTAAGAGACTTTTGTGAGCAGTTAAAATCAGTTAAAGCATACAGAGAAAGCAAAATAAAGTAGTATCATGGATAGTGCCATAATTAATCCATTTATTTCATACAAGGGTGCATTGCACAGTATTTCAATATGGAAAAAAGCTCTGGGAATCATTTTTGTGCAGCTCCTCGGTTCCATTTTGTGCTTTGTAAGTACAGTAAGTCAAAATAGAGAAATGCAAACCCTTTCACGGTTCATGATGTTGTTATTTGAATTATACCAGCGTGGAGAAAATTCATTATTATAGTCTGGCTGTGATGCTGCTGCAGCTGGAGGAGTTTTGTGGAGGTAAAGCTGGAGAACATGCAAATGCAGCATCCTTAGGTGACTAACTCCAGCTTTCAACAGCTGCTTATTTCAGGGTGGTTCACAGCCAAATTCCAGCTCTGGCCCCGTCGGAGTTACTACCATGTCGTTAGAACATGACCTTAACATGGAGCTGAAAGACTGAAAGTCTCTGTTCACTCGTGACCTCTCTGTTTTATATGAAATTTCACATCCAATTAGAGCAAATCTTATCGCTGGGGCATCTACATATCTATGTGAATGCAGTTGTTGTTACTTATTTCTCAGCATGACAGTTATTTCTATCACAGTGACAGAAGAGAGAACCTGATTCGCTGACAAGAGAGGGCACTTTGACCGATGGGTTTTGCTGCGTGAATCGGTCAGTTCATTTATTACTATTTTTGTCTTGCAAGAGAGAAACTAATTTCTTAGGAAGAAATGCACTATATAAAGGTGATGTGGAATAGTAATTTAAAATGGAATTAATTTTGAATTGAACAAAACCATGCCAATTTTAGCAAAGCCAAAAACCTTTATTAGGCTTCTTTTGGAGCTGTTTTGGTCCGAGCTTGTGGTCTAGAAGAGATTCACGGTGGCAGTTATGACTATCTGGAAAACCAGAAGCATGGAGTTTGTGTTTTCTTCCTGGGTTTGATACGTATTGAATGGTTTTCTGCACTAACTTTTGATGGCAATAGCCTTTCCTACCATTGTGAATGAAACACGATTTGCTGAAATATTTGAATTACTACAAGAACCAGTCATCTTAATTAAAGAATGGAAGAAAAATAATCTATAAATATTACTTGTCTTTTTTTCATGACTGCTGTGGAATGTTAGCTTAAAAGTTTGCTGTAGATGGTGGCTGGAAGGAGAGTCATCACCCAGGGGGATGAATTTGCTGCATCTGAAAGCAAACCTCTGTTTAGTCAAGGCTTATTGCAGTGCACACAGAAATAAATCTGAGGGAAATTTTATTCCTCTTTATTCCTATTTTTTCCTCTAAAGACTTACAAATATTTGCACAGAAATATGCCCTGGTGAGACTGCATCTGGAATATTGGGTCCAGTTCTGGGCCCCTCAGTTCCAGCAGGACACAGAACTGCTGAAGAGAGTCTAGTGCAGAGCCACAAAGATGACGAAGGGACTAGGAACATCTCCCTATTGTGGAAAGGCTGAGGGAGCTGGGGCTCTTGAGCTTTTGGAGAAGAGGAGGCTGAGGGGTGACCTCTTTAATATTTGTAAATATGTGAAGGGTGGGTGTCAGGAGGATGGAGCCAGGCTCTGCTCAGGGGCATCTAATGACAGGACAAGGGGCAGTGGGTGTGAGCTGGAACATAGGAGGTTCCACATCAATCTGAGAAGGAACTTCTTCATGGTGAGGGTGACAGAGCACTGGAAGGGGCTGCCCAGGGGGTTGTGAAGTCTCCTTCTCTGGAGATGTTTCAAACCTGCCTGGCCATGTTCCTGTGTGACTGGATCTAGGTGATCCTGGTGTAACAGGGGGATTGGACTGGATGATCTTTGTAGGTCTCTTCCAATCCCTAATGTTCTGTGATTGTGTCATCTGTGTGTGTGTGTATGTATAATCTATAATTATATGTGTATGAAACATTTCCAAGAGTCTTCTAGATTTTAGTTGAGCCATAAACTCATTTCCAGTCACCTAAGTGAAGTACCTGGGGTTTTTTCCTTGGACACTAGAGTTTTCATCTACCTTAGACTTACTAAACAATTATTTGTTCCTCAGCTTTGGAGAACCATAAAATTTTAGAAGACCGTGGCAGGAGTAGTGGAACTACCTGATATTTAAAGTCCCTTCCAACCTAAACTGCTCCATCATTCCTTATGACTTCTGAATATCTGGATGTCTTTGCATTACAATCGTTCTGTAAACAACATTCCCACCAGACTTTGCTCAGCAGAGCAGGTCAGGATCTGTAATGTTAGGGGATTTTTAGCTGTATGATTTCTGCTGAAGGACGTTCTGCAGGTGCACTTGCATGCAAGATAATGATGCTCTCTTATTGTCGAGTGCCGAAAGGTTGATGAGCAGTCCCACCTCCAGGAGCGAAGCTGGAGTTCGAAGTCGAATCTCTTGCTGCCACCTGCTGGTAACGAATCTCTGAGGGAACAGGCTGTAGTGAGTGGGCTGTGAACAGAGCGTTTGGTGTCAGTGCCTCGGGGATGCCACGCAATGACACGGGTCAGAGCTGAAGCAGGGGATGAGGTTGAGAGTCAGTGACTGCTGGACTGGA
Organism: Rhinopomastus cyanomelas; assembly: GCA_013400115.1. Classification (NCBI taxonomy): domain Eukaryota; kingdom Metazoa; phylum Chordata; class Aves; order Bucerotiformes; family Rhinopomastidae; genus Rhinopomastus; species Rhinopomastus cyanomelas. The sequence goes on from VXBP01004239.1 coordinate 404,762, forward strand.
CTTTCCTTGAGTAAACAATCTTTTCTACCTCACATACATGAAGGCAGCCAAACCCAAGTGGACATGTAACTAACTAATACTAAATACTGTTACTGGTTTGAGATGTTCTGTTGCCTTCCTGTATCTCTTGTATATCTTGCATGTAAGCATAGAGCATAAAACCCACCTGGACACGTTTCTGTGTGACTGGGGCTAGACGATCCTACTGTGGTGGGGGGGTTTGACTCGACCTTTTGAGGTCCCTTCCAATCTCCAATGTTCAGTAATTCTGCGATTACAAGCTTGCATCTATTTTTCCAGATGCAAACAAAATCCGTAGATGAAATCTGTGTCTCACTGAAGATAGTAGCAAATTAAGCTGCCACTGGTTTGGCTGGGTTGGTGGTTGTCTGCAGCTTTTGCACAGGCAGAAATGATCTTCTGCTAAGGTGCTGCCTGGTTTTAGTCTGCTTTTTGATTGAACACCACAATGGGAAGTTTGTGGGTAACAGAGATACTGTGAGATAATCCATGCCCTTGATATCAAGCAGAGAATGAATGGATTGGCTTGCCCCAGTTTAGGCTGCGGGTGCTCCAGGCTGTCTGCTGGGAAAGAGCAGCGCGGCAACGAGCGCTGTATCCAGTCTCTTCCCAGGCAACAGATGGTGCATCACCTTGCCTTGCTCACCCTTTCCATCATTCTGAATCACTGCGTCATACTTTCTGCATCTAGTGCAGTTGTACAGGGAATCTTGTATTCCCTCCAAAAAGTATAACACACCTTTTGAGGTAAGGATGGATCAGCAGCTGATGTAACTTGAGAAACTGTCACTGCAACCTGCATTATTTGATGCCAGCAGAAAATACTGCCTGGCACTAGGACAACTCTGACTCCCTGCTAGCATCAGGGCTAACTTTTTCCGAGGCAAGAAATGGGAAAGCTTCTGTTGAAATGGGCTGCCTTGGGTTGTGGAGTCCTCTTCTCTGGAGAAGTTTTAAATCCACCTGGCCATGTTCCTGTGCGACTGGATCTAGGGGATCCTGCTGCGGTGGGGGGATTGGACTGGGTGATCTTTGAAGGTCCCTTCCAATCCGCAGTATTCTGTGATTCTGCTTTCCCAGGGAGCTGGAACACTTGTGATTTATTTTTTTTTCCTGATCTGAAAGAAAACCCAACAGGCCTTTTGTTTAAAAGAGACATTGTCACACACAACTGCCTGGCTGCGTCAGGCAATATCTGTGCATCATTCTGCAGCAAGTCGTTACCATTAAAGACATTTCTTAATTTTTTAAAGTAAGGGCTGCGCCAAAATTCTTCCAAATTACCTTTCTGTTGTCTGCACTTTGAATACACTAGGGAAAAACCTTCGTGTTCTGGATTAATTCAGGGCTAACATTTGCTGTTTTACTACTGATGTGATTCAGTGGTTTATAAAGTATCTTAAGGCTAATTCAGCCACTTTTCATGTCCAGAGAAATGTAGAGGTTTGATGTGTGGGGTTTTTTTTTTTGTTAAGGGTGCTTTCCTTTTAATAGTAACTTTGGGCTTGGTCCAGCAATGTGAGTGCATGGAAGGAGCTGTAACTGGTGTGTATATTTGGTCTTTCCCGGGCTCTGCGTTGGGCTGCACCTTGAATATAGTCAGTGTGGACACAGGGGTGAGCTGCCGAAGGCACATTTGGCTTGGTGTGCCTGAGGTGTTCAAAGGAACTTCTGATTTCCTTTGAAAAGTAGTTTTGTGTTGTGTAAACAAATAGTTTGTGTTCTTCCTCGGTATCTCATCATAATATGAAGGAGATAACCCCAAATTTCTTTGCTTTTGGAAGTGAAGGTGCTGATGTTGTCCAGAGGAATGTGTTTCCCCCCAGGCAGCCTGAAAGTCTCTCTACGTGGATTTAGACTGTAGAGTGCTTTGTGGTACAAGCACGTTTGTATTTCTGTGGAATGACTATGTCTGACCAAAGATGTAAACGTTCTGACATGTCTCGCTTTTTATTGTTGTTTTGCTTTGTCACCCATTCTGTAGCAACTATAGAAAATAAGATTTATCTCGTTGTGATTCCAGAATTAATCTTTAGACTTCAACTGTGTTTCTAGGACTCTAATGAAATAAGATCTTTTCCTGCATTATCTTGATGATTAATGCTTTTTGTTGGAAAACCAGATGTAACCATGTTAAAAGTACAAATTGCTTCCAGACTCCCAATTGTTATGAATTGTTTGGCCATTAGTGTCTTCCAAGTTGGCTTATGCTCTATGTTAGGTCACTAGTAGTTGCTGCAACTAATATTGGCCTGCATGGCTTTGTCTGTTATTTTAACCTACTCATTGTAGTGCCTGAAGACATAATTGATGTCACAAAACAAGGTTTGTTATGCTTTAGTAACTATTATTAATTATTTGGGATATTATTTGGGTTAGAATAACATCCACTGAAGGCTGGAACCAGTTATACACACAAGGAGAAGGTACTACTACCCTTCTCTTTTCCTCAGTGGTGTAATTATTAAAACTATTCCTTACAGCTATTTTTTTTTTTAAAGTATGGAGAAAAGCTTTGTCAGCTCCGTGGGTTTGAGCCATGCTTGAGCAGACACTTGAATTAATGATCTGCCCAGATGACTTGCCAACGGACCTTAAGTGACAGCAGTAAACGCTCCTTGCTGGGTGTTTGATTAATAGTACTGAGTGCAGCGCTGAAAAATGGCAATGATTTTCTCCTGTCCAGCCTGGCAGACATTTGGGAAGTAACCTCTGAGACTGGGAGGCACCAAGCGGGTCAGACCCCATCTTCCGCATCCTTTCAAGGTAATGAATAGCGTAGCTTCTGGCCTGGAATCGCTTCGGTCAGTCTTTTCAATACACTTGGAAAGCTTATTATGCAATGCAAGCAAATACAAACAAAACCATAGTAGCAGATAAACAAACTCCCTTGGTTCTCTTTATCTCCATTTTTATTATTGCTTCTAATTACAAAGCACTTCAGGCAGGAAGTCTCATGCACTGTAATGAAATGGCGTCCTTCGGCCAGCTCAGCGTACGCTGTTGAAAACATTCTGCTCGCTAAACTAAATCTGCCCATTGGCAGAGAGATGCGCTCTGTTACAATTGGTAGCAGCTGATGCTTTGACATTTAAGTGGTTGTGGAACGATGGCCATAAGGGTGATTCTGCACTTTGAGTTGTTGAACTGTTGATGGCGATTCTGGAAAGTAAGGACCCCGACTTGATTCTTGCACTGGAAAGTACAGTACAAATAAGATAAAATCCCGTGGACTTCAGTAGTTTTGTCTGAATTTTATTAATGTATTCTTGCAAAGAGTTCTGTGCATCCCACGGGAACAATTCAGGAATCCTTGTCTCTAGGCCTGGTTTTTGTTCTCCTTTAAGATGAGAAGCAATGAGTAGCTTTAACCTGCCCCCCCCAAAATAGTTTGTATTTTTAACCAGAAGCAATTACAGAGGGTTTTTTTTTTTTTCATTAACACTTCTGTTGATGGAAACAGTTCTTCTCAGTAGCATCTAATGATAGGACAAGCTGGAACATAGGAGGTTCCGCATCAAGATGAGAAGGAACTTTTTCCAGTGAGTGACAGATCACTGGAAGGGGCTGCCCAGGGGTCTTGTGGAGTGTCCAGAGAAGGAAACATTAAAACTGCCTGGATATGTTCCTGTGCAACTGGATCTAGGGGATCTTGCTGTGACAGGATCTTTTGAGGTGCCTTCCAATCCCTAGTGTTCTGTGATTCTGTGATCTGCTCAAAGTTCTGTAAAAGGAGCAGGGGGTTGTGAGTGAATGCAAGGCCTTTCCTGGTGACGAATTAATGTATTTGGAAGAAGGGAAGCAGCTAGAAATATGCTTAAATACTTCAGCGAGGTATGTGGAAGGATAGTCTTTACACAAGGAATTCCTTTCCCTAGAATGAGCCCCACTGATTTCATGAATCTATTTTGGGTCAATTCTAAATGGAAACTTTCACCAATGGTGGTAGAAAAGAAAAAGAAACATAGTCCAATTTAAACAAAAGCCTGAATATTTGAGACATTAGCTTTCTAGTTTCCACTGTGTGCCCTTTTTTTTTTTAGTCTATTGCCTTGAAAGACTGAGGGCTCATGACTTGGATCCTTCCTAAAATATCTCAGGGCAACAAAGCAGCATAAAATCTATCTTCTTGTATACGTGTGCGCTCCGTCTCTAGGACCATTTTAGTACAGCTGCTGAAGGAATGACAAATTATTTAATTATCTGACACTAATTAGTGCTGCTTACAGAACCCTGTGAAAAGCAGTCTGTTGACTGGAGTGGTTTATTTACAGATAACGTGATGCATTTTTCTTACCCCTTTTCCAAATTTTCTTGGTCCGTGGCAGTCTAACTGGAATGTCAATGAAGTCAAGTGAAAGACTGCTCGTGTTGTCTGGAAGGCAATTGCCTAAGATCTATGGGGGTTTGAGAAGTAGCTATAACTTAGCTTTGAAATACAGATTGTGGGGCTGCAAATCTAATGAATAATCAAGAGAAATTATTATTTCGTGCCTAATGCCCCTGCTAGGAATGTATTTACCGTTCCATATTTTGTTGGAATGGCGAAGCGTGTCAGGGGAAAATGATCACTTAATTGCTGCTCTGAGGCATCGCTCACTCTGGTTTTAAAGAAAAAAACATCACCCAGGGGTAGGTCTAAGTAGAAACTCTGGTCTGGTTCCCTCATGTTTAATCTGGAGCTCTGAAAGTGTAATTTCTGGCCTCTGCAATGTTGACTTCCAGACTTTAAAGGGATTGTTTTAACGGTCGGCATCCTATGGAAGATAAAAGTGTTGCAGTGAATATGTTAGGGAGCCCACCCAGCAGTTGGTCATCTGTGAGTCAGTTGTACAAATATGAGAAGGAACTTCTTCATGGTGAGGGTGACAGAGCACTGGAATCATAGAATGATAGAGTCATAGAATCATTAGGGATTGGAAGGGACCTCGAAAGATCATCTAGTTCAATCCTCCTGCCACAGCAGGATCACTTAGACAAAGTCTCACAGGAACACACACATCCAGGCGGGTCTTAAACGTCTCCAGTGAAGGAGACTCCACAACACCCCTGGGCAGCCCCTTCCAGGGCTCTGTCACCCTCACTGGGAAGAAGGTCCTTCTCAGATTGATGTGGAACCTCCTATGTTCCAGCTCACACCCATTGCCCCTTGTCCTATCACTAGATGACACTGAAGAGCCTGACTCCATCCTCCTGACACCCACCCTTCAGGGAGGTTGTGGAGTCTCCTTCTCTGGAGACGTTTAAAACCCACCTGGATATGTTCCTCTGCCACAGGATCTAGGGGATCTTTTGATGTCCCTTCCAATCCCTAATGTTCTGTAATCGTGTGATTCTAGGTTTTCTAAATTTGAAGGTCAGGTTCTTGGAGTATGTGAAATATTTGCTCCTGCAGCCCAACATATGGCTGTACCTGGCACGTCTTCCTCAAAGGCAGCCCATATGCTTGCAGTCTGCAAGGCTGTTTACGAAAAGCTTTACCAATTCATCCCAAATATGCAATGAGATGGGAAAAATCATGACGTGATCCAAGTTTCCTGCAAGTTAATGTTTTATTTCTGTGTTGAATTTGACACTTCTCTGTTTTCTGAAGCACTGCTTTCCTCAGAGACTAGCAAACAGTCAGGCCAAGTAGCCAGGTGTCACAGCCTGGTACATTACCAAACTGGTGACATCTGTCCAGTGTTACCTGTTACCTCAGAAATGGGAATGGTTGTTGGAAAATGCATTAAGCAGATACAGGCTTCTTTGACAGTGGAAGATAAGACTCTGACAGGATTTCCACTGTTGCTAAAGCGCTGCTTGCTGCCAGCAAAGAGTCTTTGGCCACTGTGAGCAACATTTGGGTTGCCACAATGTCCTCTGGAAGGGTCTGGCACTCAGTCCTGTTTCCCTATCACTGCAGAGTTTGGCTCCTGCTTATCACAGCTCATGTGCTTTTGTAGCTTAGCTATAGATGCTAATTCAATTACATGAGCATCTTGGGAGCCCATTAGAGGCTTTCCCCACTTTGCTCTCAGAATGAAAAAGTCCTTTTGGAGAGAGTTCTGCATGTTTCAGGGTGTGTGTGTGCAGTCAGTCAAATCACAGCAAAGACACTGCATTCAGTGTCCATCTGCAAGGATAAGCAGAACAAAGCCTGTGGAGTCAAGGATGCACAAAGTGCTCATAAAGGCACTTGCTGTTGAAAAAGCATGCTATGTGCACCAGAATAAGTTATTAGAAAGGTGCTAATATGCTCAAAATGAGACTATGGACCGTATGGACGTGTTTGAATACAGCTCTTCTCTTTTAAATAACTTCTTCTGTGGAAGGCAGCAAGCGGGTGCAACCTGCTGATGGTGTTCTTGCACTGGAGTGTTTTAGAGACCAAGCAAATTATGTATCTGCATGACATGATTAGAATTGTGTTCACAAAACACGACACCTGACCTTACAAAAAAGAAAATCGATGCAGAACAAGTCCTGATTAGATTTTTTTTTTGCCAGTGTTGCATTTTTGAAACTAAAATGGATGTGCAAGGTGAAGCATAGCGTGTACACTGCTGGCTGAGAGTTTTTCACTGAGAGGATGAGCAAACAAAGAATTGGCGGTTTGTTTTATCTTGCAAAGTCACATTTTTACCACAGTTTGTGTAAACACTTTATTTTGTTATTGCTTTGGAAGACAGTTCTGCCAACTTCATAGAATCATAGGATCATTCAGGTTGGAAAGACCCTTGAGATCGAGTCCAACCATCAATCCCACTCTACAAGGTCACTCGTAAATCAGATCCCCCAACACTGCATCTAAGTGTCTTCTAAACTCATCCAGGGATGGCGACTCAACCCCCACCCCCTGGGCAGCCCATTCCAGGGCCTGGCCACTCTCTCCATGAAGAATTTTTTTCCTGACATCACATCTAACCCTCCCCTGTTGGAGCTTGAGGCCCTTCCCTCTGCTTCTGTCATAATGATCTGTGAGAAGAGCCCAGCACCAACATATCTGCAGGGTCCTTTCAGGTAGCTGTAGAGAACGATGAGGTCTCCCCTCAGCCTCCTCTTCCTCAAACTGAACAGCCCCAACTCTCAATCTCTCCTAGTAAGATTTATTCTCCAGGCCCTTCACCAGCTTTGTTGCCCTCCAAGGAAGAGCACAGGCCACCCTTTCCTGTTGACACACAACAGTGCTCTGCGTTTTGGAAACAGAACGCAAATGGCTTCTCAGTGAGTGACACTTGGTTTGCTTGTTCTCCTGTCCAGAAGTAGTCACGTATTTATTTGCAAATGTCCATTCAGTTTGTTTCAGAAAACATGACTTGTTCCAAAAAGGGTGGAAGGGGTTCTCACGTTAAAAAATCTGAACTCAGAAATGTTGTCTCTGGTATCTCAGAGCTGTTAATGTTCTTAAACACATACCTTTTTACCTAATTAAGTCTCTGGATGACTAAGGATGTGCCTCTGGGGGATGCTCAGGACCACTTTAAGTGGCTTATTCAGCTAATTTCTGCAGACACCCAAAACTGGATGATGTATGTTGTACCAGATCCGTGAGCTGTTCTCAGGGCACATCTCGACCTTACAGCTATCACACAGAGCACATCAAGTCGACCAGCGCAAAGCCTGTGAAGAAATGATGTTAAAATGGGAGCACCATTCATAGAATCATAGAACTGCAGAATGTATTGGGTATAATGGGACCTCCAAAGGTCATGGAGCCCAACCCCCCTACAACAAGCAGGGCTACCTCTAGCTAGAACAGATTGTCTAGAGCCTCATCCAGCCTGACCTTGAGTGTCTCCATGGATGGAGCCTCCACCACCTGTCTGGGCAGCCTGTTCCAGAGATCCACCCTCAGATTAAAGAATGTTTTCCTCCTGTCCAGACTCAGTCTGCCCTTTCCCAGCTTAAAACCACGACCCCTCATCCCTTCATTCCATGACTTTGTGAACAATCTTTCCCAGCCTTCTTGGTCTAGCGATTAGGGAGCTGTTGAGATGAAGGCTGGACTTGGTGCTACTGGAGGTCCTTTCCAGCCATGATGACTGATTCTGTGATTCTACATTAATCTAAGAGTGAGGAAATATTGGACCTGTCTGCAGCCACTAGTTTCCTAGCAGACGATGGATAACTTCCCCTCTGATAAGTGCACAGCCTTTCTAAATTCAGAGAATAGTCATAATTAACAGAGTAGTTACGGCCTGGCACATTTAACTTGTACATTGAGCTTTTACATGCCTGGGCACGTGAAAGAATAGGAAAATAAAGTGCAGGTGCTTTGTGGAAGGCTCACAGAATGTCCCTTTCAGCTTTTTAGGGTGTTAGTGGTGAACGAGGCAACTTTTTAGTGTTTCCTGAGCAGGGAAATGTGTAAAACCACCCACTCCCTGGCCACAACTGATAGTTTGTGCCCATGTACTGTAGACTAAGCCTTATCGTTAGCAGCAGCGCTAATCGTTGTCAATCAGTAGTACTAATCAGTAATGACTTCCCATAAATCTCCCCGAGAGCAACCGCGCTGCTCCAGCTCGGGACCTGCTACACAAAAATTGCCCGGGCTATCTAATCTTTATGCCAGGCAGAGCTGAAAATGCTGCCTCAAATTATTTTGCGATAGAAGCAGATATCTCCATTTTGACACACCTGAGCTTGAGAAGATCTCCTTTAGCAGAAAATTGGGGGAAGGCTTAGGATGTCTTAATCCCAAATTTGAGATTCCATTTAAAAGTTTATAAGGGCAATTTCTGTATTTGTATTTAATTTTATCTAAAGCTGCAGGAACTTTATCACCAGGGAGCTGAGCTTTGCTCTTCTCCCTCCCTGTTCTGCTAAGGAGCTTCTCAAACTTGACCAAAAAAATGTCCTGTGACATTGTGATTATTTTTTCTTCTTCAAAGTGCTTTTAAACACCTCCCTTTAAATATAAGCATGTTTGGGTTCCATACGGTATCTGACCATGGCTTCTCAGGGATACTCCTGGAATTAAATTATCCCTGGCTGGTGTAGGTTGGTGATAGCTATGCTTATAACACCCATATCCTTCTCTGGAGACATTTAAAACCCACCTGGATATGTTTCTGTGAGGCTGCATGGAGGTGATGCTGCTGTGGCAGGGGAATTGGACTGGATGATCTTTGGAGGTCCCTTCCAATCCCTGATGTTCTGTGATTACAGTAGGAAATTTATATAGGAACTTAAAACCTGCTGTGGCAGGGGGATTGGACAAGATGGGTCCCTTCCAGTCCATAATGATTCTATGATTCTAACCTCTAACTGCTCCTTGGCTTGCATGTAGGGATCAAAATCTTGGAGGTTACCTAATATCTAAGTTGCCTTTGATCTCTCTTGAAGAGTTTTACTCTGTTTTAAGCGGATCAGTAAGGAAAAAGCAAGAAGTCATTTACTTAAACAAACGGCTTTTTATTAGCTGAGTACACTTGTTGTTTCACCCAACTAATTACAACGGGGCGTATGAGAAAGGGGAAACAAGACATCACTCCTTGCCTTCTACTCCTTCAATTTTCTGCCAAAATAAGCTTCAGCTGATGTCACCTCCGTAACGTCTATGACTGCTTCTCCTTTCTAAATCAAGGCTATTTATTTACTGGGCTTAAATGTCAGCGGTTCCTAGTCTCAGAAAAATCTGCTTCCCTGTGAGCTAAGGTAATGGCCGTTTTCTTTTTGCTGACATTATCATGGCAAGATTGATTTCTGTTGCACCATGAAAGAAACCCTAAGTGTTAGCAATTAGCGGGGGATTTCAGGGCCCTGCCCAGTGAGCGCGGGAAGGGAAACCTACACTGATGTGCCCTGTGGACTAATGCCTTGGTCCTGTGGTGGAGTGGCAGAGCAATACAACCCCAGGGTTCCTGACCCGACGCTTCATAACAAGATTGGTGCTGGACTATTCGTTACCGTCCAGAAATTGAGAAAGAGTGGCAAGATCACTGTGCAGTTGACCTTAAATATTTCAGAGCCTTGACCTACAGTAAACACTGCGTTTCTTGACAGAAGGCCACCAAAGGCCCAAATGTGATTTATGTGTCGTCTGTTTATTGAGAAGCTGCAGTTACTGACAAAGCACCAGTGGTACGATAGCAGTGTCGCTCTAGGAGTTTGTAGACACCATCTCCTGTTAGGTAAGGTGACAAGGCTGGAGATAAGCTTTGGGATTCAGGGTCTTCCATATAAGCAACTCAAAATACACACTGGAAGTAGCTGGTGCGTTTTAGACAGAGCACGTGGAAGAGTTGAGTTTCAGGACCCCATGTATTGAAGTTAGCTATGGATTCAGCAAAAGGGTGGTGGGTTGCAATGCAGTTGTGAGTAAACATGCAAGCCTGTGGTTATGAAGGGGAAGCAAAAGGTGTCTTCTGTTAAGGAGAAGATAATGGTTAGCCATTAGCCATTTTCACCCATAACCTAGCAGTACCTTTTAAAGCAATACTGTAGTTTTCTTTCCAGAACTTCCTCCCTCCTGGCAGGTGAAAGGGAATTATCTAAATTTATTTCATTTATGTCTCCTTATCTGTCCTACCGACTTCCTCTAGAATTCTGCTAAATCCCTTACACTCTGAGATATTTTACCTCTGATGAAATCTGATTTGCTGGCTCTTTAGGGACATGGTTTTTGCTGCCATCCTCTTGTAAGTCCTGACTTCAGATGCTGTCTGCTCCTGTGCTTCCTGAGAGCCATGGCTGTCCTACAGCTGACATCAGGGAGCTCATACTGAGAGAATGAGAGGCAATAAAATCATTGCAAAGCCAAGAAGCACAGAACACCTCCCTTATATCAGGAGATGACCTTTCCTGCTGTCAGGAAGGAAGGACTAAGACTGCTCTGTCTCCTCAAAGAACTAAAAATATTGTCAACCATACACACAGGAACATTATCCCAAATAAAAATGGGGGGGGGGGGGGGTGCTATTGCACTGTGCAGATCTGTGCAGGAGGAAATGGGGAGTTCAGAGATACCGAGGAGCACAGAAAGAAGATCAGATGCGGGCCCTGTTCGCTGTATTGCAGAAGAGAAAAATAGCTTTTGGGGACCAAATATAATCTGTGCAGGATTTGTGGTTATAATTCAATTAGTATTTCATGTTGGTTCCCTGCTCAGCAAAACAGAACTTTCCGTTAGCGTCTGAGTGATTAAGCAGGGTCACCTCTCTAGACGGTCTAAAACTTCACCTAAGGATTAGTTAAGCGTGGTTAACTGGCTCCGGGACCTCCCACGCCGGTGTGTGCTGCAAGCTGCAGCAGGGATTTCTGAGGCTGTCTGCTCCCACATGCTTTCCAGACACTGTAAAGGAGAACATCTGGCTCGATCAGGATGTATTCACGCTATTCGGAAGAAATATCCTCCTTTCCTTGCTGAGAAAGCATGAGGGAGCAATCGTATCTGAAGAAGAAAGGAGCTGGGGATATGCAGAGCATCCTCAAATCTGCAAATAATGCGATGACTAAGAAGCACAGGACAAGGCTTAGGTTTAGACATGAAAATAACCGTGTATATTATGACAGCTCACCATTGTGCTCACAACCTACATTTTTCTTGATGGCTGTGAAACGTTATCCCCACGGAAAAATAGAATATTCAGCTCAGTGGGAAATGCGCCTTAATAAAACCCAAACATAAAAGTGTCTTATTACACACTTTACCAGGTATGTAATTCTCCTCCCAATTCTGAAGCCATGAGATTACAAGATAAAAGTTTGTTAAAGCTGCTTTGACTGCTGTGCCAGTACACTGGTATAAAATGGCAGGAATGCCATCTGTTCTTAGCAGCCAGTGCGGATGTTGGAGTGGTCAGAGTGCACGTACTCGAGCTCAGCTAACGTGAATTGACTTAGTGCTGTTCTTTTAAGGTTTCATACTCGGATAATTGGTTTTTGTTTAAGAATAAGCATCCCTCTAAAAATAATTTGAAAAAGAAAAACAACAAAGAGAGGGTTTTTTGCGAGCTTACTGACAAACACAACTCAAAGTGGTCTTTGGGTCCCAATGAGTCTGTGCTCTTATTCCCACTTCTTGTATGATCTGTGGGTTGTAACAGGGAGGGGAACATATAAACCAATAAACTAAAAAAATTAACAAGGTTTATAAATACGAAGTTCCAGAGAGGAGGATAGAGCCAGGTTCTGCTCAGTGTCATCTAATGGTAGGACAAGGGGCAGTGGGTGTGAGCTGGAACACAGGAGGCTCCACATCAGTATGAGAAGGAACTTCTTCCCAGTGAGTGTGACAGAGCCCTGGAAGGGGCTGCCCAGGGGTGTTGTGGAGCCTCCTTCTCTGGAGACATTTCAAACCAGCCTGGACATGTTCCTGTGTGACTGGATCTAGGGGATCCCGCTGTGGTAGGGGGATGGGACTAGATGAGGTCCCTTCCAATCCCTAATGTTCTGTGATACTACAGCAGTGGTTTGCAAAAGCAAGTAGAAGTCATTGAGGTCAAACCGTGGTTTTTTTCAGCTGATATGAACTGTACTTCAGAAAGTGAGAAATAGCCTCATTTTTTCCTACTTTTGGTGATTTCATTGAGACATTCTTGTGGAGATGCTGTTTGATGTGGAGCGGAGCTTTGTTAGTGCAGACAAATTGTGCGTACGTAGCCTGATAACAGACTATTCTCCAAGTCTGAAGCTGTGTGTTTTACAATTTCCCTCTTACTTTGGATGTTCAGAGAAGTTGGACAGGGGAGGGAATTTGGGTGCTGGCTTTGAGCACTGCTGAACTTTACAGCAGTTGTACATCAGTCAGTAGGGATGTTCCCTTCGAGTCCCTCCATGTGCATCAAGTTTACAAGCTTGAGATGCTCCAGCAGCTCTGTCTCCTAGGATGTGAGCAGTGAAGAAATTTGTTGGTGTTGTTGCTGCATTTTTTTTTTATCCTCATTTTCCTTCTGGATGCATCTGCAACAGTGTCAAGAAAACATAAGCAACTCACTGCTGGTTGTTTTAACCAGAATAACAAAAGCAGTGTCTTTTCCCCCCCAAATATCAACTTTTCATACCTTACATTTTCTCCATTTCAATATGTTAAAAATTTACTAGTTCACAGAATGACAGAACATTAGGGATTGGAAGGGACCTCGAAAGATCATCCAGTCCAGTCCCCCTGCCACAGCAGGATCACCTAGATCTAGTTACACAGGAACATGGCCAGGTGGGTTTTAAATGTCTCCAGAGAAGGAGACTCTGCAACCTCCCTGGGCAGCCTCTTCCAGTGCTCTGTCACCTTCACCAGGAAGAAGTTCCTTCTCATATTTGTGTGGAACCTCCTGTGTTCCAGCAGCTGAGAGCTGTGGGTTTTCTGAGAACAGAGACCAGTAACAGAGCAACCATCATACATGGGAGTAACATTAAGTGGGCAAAATACCCACCGTAAGTTTCGTTTTGCTCTTGATATCAGGTGTGACAGTAAAGTCCCATATCTGAGCAAGAACCTCTCTTGGCTAAAAGGAAGTACTCTAGGGTTGGCTTTAGGAACGCTGCTGGGCTTGGCTCTCAGTGGTTCACACAGTTCTTTCATGAAAACACAAATCAGTGTCTGAATCTCAGGCTCTGTTCCTTCATTTCACTTGTATTTTTTTCTCCCCACCATATTTTGTCAAAAAATAAACCCAGTCCTTTTGCTAATAATAAATGCCACCAGGATTTGCAATTTAATTTTAAATGCAACACACACACTCATCTGTTCGTTACAGGTTGGGAAAAGCTTCTCGCCCACCTCCCTACACCTCCCCAAAATCTGGTTACAAACCACCTTGTGTTCCATCCCTATAGGAATTACTTGTATTTTGTCCCCATGGATGTTTCTGAGATCTTCACAGAATCACAGAAAGTTGGGGATTGGAAGAGACCTCAAAAGATCATCTAGTCCAATCCCCCTGACAGAGCAGGATCCCCTAGATCCAGTCACACAGGAACATGACCAGGAGGGTTTTAAGCATCTCCAGAGAAGGAGACTCCACAACCCCCCTGAGCAGCCCCTTCCAGGGCTCTGTCACCCTCACTGTCCTTCTCAGACTGATGTGGAACCTCCTGTGTTCCAGCTCACACCCATTGCCCCTTGTCCTCTCATTAGATGCCCCTGAGCAGAGCCTGGCTCTATCCTCCTCTCTGGAACTTCATAGTTCGCATAGTTATCAGCATTAATGAGGTCACCCCTCAGTCTCCTTTTCTCCCAGCTCAAGAGCCCCAGCTCCATCAGCCTTTCCTCATCAGGGAGATGTTCCACTCCCTTCATCATCTTTGTGGCTCTGCGCTGGACTGTCTCCAGCAGTGTCCTTGTGGAACTGAGGGGCCCAGAACTGAAGACAATATTCTAGACATGGGCTCAGCAGGGCAGAGTGGAGGGGGATCCCCCTTCTGATCCACCCCAGGATGCCATTGGCCTTCTTGGCCACAAGGGCCCATTGCTGGCTTCTGGCCATTCTGCTGTGCACCAGGACCCCCAGGTCTCCTACACTGCTCTCCAACAGGTCATTCATGCTCTGTGTCAAAGAATAAAAGCAGAAACAAGAGTGGTGATGAAGTAGCTAATTCTTAAATCTGTAACAGCAGCAAAAGGACCATTGTAACATTTAACATCCACACCTATGTACGTGCACGTGGCTGAGCTGCAATGATGAGTAGTATGTTTCACACCCATGTAAAAGATTAATTTGGGGAACTGGATGACTCGCAGTTATGCAGGAAATAAATTTTTAGTCAACTGAGGGTTTTGAAGACTGGAGTAAACACAAGTTAGTAAATAAATGTCAATTTACCAGTGACAATTCAGCTTGGAATGGTGTCTCTGTGTGTATGTGTGTGTGTGTGAATCACACAGGAAACTCTCTTTGTAGGGGAATGTGGAGTTCCACGACTCAGTTGAAACTCTCTGTAAGTCAAGAGGATACCCTGCTACTGCCTCAGAGATGAAAATTAGAAGGTTGAAGGATTTGAACAAATTCAGTTAACAAGTAAATACATGGTAAATGAACCATGTAATGCACTTTGGTTCAAATTATTACCTCTGAGAAGGTCCTCAGCAGTTACGGAGGTTGCGGGTTTCAGCAGTGGTAGGGAGCCACTGTATCCATCCAGAAACCAGCTCTGTGTTACTTCAGCTTCTTGACTAATTCTCTCCCTGGTATGTAGTTATTCTATGGCCTCGTTGTGCTCAGAAAGTCAAAGTATGTTGTTTTGGGTCTAGATGATGCCTTGAGCCACTGCTGTTGATAACCTTGATGTTTGAAACAGTGACAGGGAGGAAATGGAAGTTTTCCCCAAAACAATTGACCAGGAGATATGTGATTCTGGGCTCAGGAAGCCCAGAAACCGGTAGATGTTTGGGAATGAAAACTGCATTTCCTTAAAGTAAATTTTATGGCCTTTTTTTCTTGCTTGAAGGCTGAGGGAGCTGGGTCTCTTTAGCTTAGAGAAAAGGAGCCTGAGGGCTGACATCATTCACGTTGATAAAGATGTGAAGGGTGGGTAGCAGGAGTACAAGTACAAGTGGGTAATTGGCACAAGAATAGGAAGACTAAGGGAAAATAATCCAAAATACAGTGCTAGAAGCTTCCTGCTAGGCCAAATTCAAGTATCATCCTCTTTTGCTGAAGCTCATATTGAAGTGCTGAGAATGGAATTGGCTATCCTGAGAGCAGTCACATTCCAGAAACTAATCGAAACGTACGTCCTGCTGTCAAATTGAGATCCTCTGCAAGTGCCTGGGGATTAATTGTCCAGTCTACCCACCTGGAATAAAAATGTGTTTTAAAATGGAAGTACATACATAAAGGAACTGTGATGGAGAAGGGGATGATAGCATACTGCTGGGGTTTGCCCTCACCTCAAGCATGTGTCTAACATCAGCTTCTGCAGTCAGCTCCGTTGGAAGGATGGCTGATCATTAAAGCAGCTCTCAAAAGAAAAGTTCCACATTCATATGCTGGCCACTTATAATTTAATATTTATATTTTTGTCAGTCACTGTTATGCAGCATATGGTAGCCCAAAATGAAATCATGTTAAATTAGAAGCTCTTGTTCTTGAAATGTTCCTCTAAGGGTCTGCAGGCTACCTGGATACATCTCCTTTATGAGGAAGGGCTGAGAGAGCGGGGTCTTTTGAGCTTGGAGAAGAGCAGACTGAGGGGTGACCCCATTAATGTTTATAAATATGTGAAGGGCGAGTGTCAGGAGGACCTTTCTCGGGTCCACCCTTCCTCCTCAAGCGGAGTTTTTCTCTGCGTCGTATCACAAGGATGTGGCTCTCCCAGGACACAAGCGTTTTGCAATAAAACCAACCAATACAGTCTAGCAAGAGAAGTCTCATTTGTGGTTGGCTGCAGCAAACACAGCAGCACAAATTCGTGCTGAGAAGTGGCCTAGTTGTGACTGCAGCATCTGTATCGAAACTGCTTTCAGGAGAGCATTGATAAGTGTGTGCAGTGTTTACTCTTATTTTGAGTCTGTTTCTTGCCTTCATCCCCTTTGCTCCTCTGCAGTCTTTTAGACACTCCTCTTCCCCTGAGTGTAAAGATTAATATGAACCAATGTCTGTGGAGAGAGCAGGTTTTTCTCATTTCACTTACTTCCTTGGCAGCTCCCCTCCCTCTCCTTCCCTCTGTACCTGTGATCAAAATAAATAATGCTTTATGTTGTGGAAAGTTCAGGAGAAAAAGCTTATTGAGCCCAAACACGTGTCCTGGAAGGGGGAAAAAATGGTGAAGCTGAGTCAGAAATGTAGTGAAACGGACAGGACATGTTTCATAGCACCTGGCCAACTCGTTTTGTTTGGCATAATTAAGAGGTTTAGTTTAAGAGAGCAAATCTCAGACTCATTTAATGGTTTTCATGACATTTGTAAAGATCAGTTTGGAACTGATGAAGCATTTCATGTTTTATCCCTATTTTCTTTGTGTGCCTCTCTTAAGAAAAATATCTACGTGGTTCTCAAGTACCTAAGTCTTCAAATAGGGTCCAGACCACCATAATGTATCATGCAAACGCAGTTGCCAAGCTAGCATCACCTGTGTATTAGTAAGTTAACAGAGTGGACAAGCTCTACGGGCTCTTAATAAATAGGTATTGTGGTAACGGAAAGTTAAGAACTAGAATCAGAAGAGTAATTTGGTATTTTTATGGCATTTTATTTTCTCGGGATTGGAAAGAGCTCTGCTGTGCGCTGAGCTGTTTAATGTCTTCTCGGGGAAGAGAAAGTTACCATTAGTTTTCTTGTAAGTGTGTCCCTGTGTCCTCTGTAAGTCTGTTCTTCACTGAAGAATAGTTTCCCGGACTCCTAGGGCAGGGAAAGTGTCTGTCTTGTTGTGGAAGAAAACCTCATAATAGAGAGGTTGTAGTCTGGTGAGCGTAAGCCGTGACCCAAAGGCGAAAGATCAAGCTGAAGAAATGGATAAGGGGGCATTAACCCGCAGGAGGTAACAGCTGGCACAGATGTGTGTTCACAGTGCGTTCTGAAAACGCAAAACACAGCACTGTTACGTTGGTCACCAGTAATGGCAAAGCTGTCGGCACGCACCGGCTGGCACGCTTCGCCCCTCTGGGGTTACGGGACAGAAAGTCAGTGCTGATGGGACATATTTATGCCAGGAAATACAAGAAATTAATTTTCAGCATTGATCGGTGGAACGCAGCCAGGGTTAATTTCAATAATGGAAAAGAACCCACAAACACTGCGGTGTGAAAGCTGGCAGTTCACTCTCTGACAGAGCTGCCTGCAGCAAGCTAAATGTCTTGGACAGATCCATGTCGAGTTATGGGAACAGCTTTTAAAAGGTCTACCACAAGCTGGAATTTCACCACAGCTGGTGGTCCACGGGAGAATGTTTTTACTACACAACCGTCTCCGTGAGAATCCCCTTAAATGATAGAAAATGTGTCCCTAGAAACATAGACCGGTTTTCAGTCAGTCTTTTGAAGGACAATCACAGAATCACTGAATATTAGGGATTGGAAGGGACCTCAAAAGGTCATCTAGCCCCAGTCCCCCTGCCAGGTCAGGATCCCCTAGATCCAGTCGTGTGGGAACACGTCCAGGTGGGTTTTAAACATCTCCAGAGAAGGAGACTCCACGAACTCCCTGGGCAGCCCCTTCAAGGGCTCTGTCACTCTCACCGGGAAGAAGTTCCTTCTCATATTGATGTGGAACCTCCTGTATTCCAGCTTGCAGTCCTTCAGGTTCCTCAAGAAACAGCTCATCAGTGAGCATCGCTTTTAAAAGACATTTTTATCTGCACTTGGTGTGTTCTCAGGTACAGCCTTTCACTGGGAGATCTGCTCTTTGGGTTTGTTGGGTTTTGCATAACTCTTTAAAGCCTAAAAAAAACACTGTAAACCATTTGCTAGAGAGAATTAGGAGTTGCCATCACATCAGTGCTGTCGGAGAGGTGAAGTAGCTGCAAGCTGTGGTGTCGTAAAGCTTGTCCGTTTTTAATCAGCTCCCCTGGAGCGCTGAAAGTGCTGTCTCAGTCTGGACTAATGAGGAGCCAAAGTGAATATGTCATCTGAGCGCTCAGGTGAGGAGGAGCAGGAGGGTTTCTCGTGATCCCAACAGCATTACGTTGTCGCCTCCACAGCAGGAATATGCAGTTGGCTCCAGAGCAGAATGGGGCATAAAGACCCAAGTGGCATTTGAAGAAATAAACCCAACCCCCCAACCTCTGCACCTCTCGCTTCGGGCTCAGCCGCTGAATACAAAGTGCTTCTTTATGGAGAAGGAGGCGTGCAGCAAGCAGAAGCCTTGATGGGTGTTTTATTTCCAGATATCTTCTTTATGGTTATGTACCATGCGATTGCCCCGCTGACTGTTTGTATCTGTCAGCAAAGACGGCAGAGCGGCGCAGGTGTCAGCAGCCCGTGCCATCTGCCGGAGTCGGTTGTGCGCGGCGCGACTGAGAGCGGTGCCACTGTCTTAATATTCCATGTACCTTAATGACTTTCTCAGACTAATTCAATGTGAAGCTTGCAGAGATCATTGGATGCCAGGTCGTGATGGCTGGGGAAGAGCTCCTTGCTGTTTTGAAGCAGCGTTACGATGCAGATTTCAGGTTTTGGTAGGTGGGTTCAAAAACCTAGGTAATGTGTGATCGAGGATTAAACAAATTCATAAGCACCTGAAAGCTTCAAAAAGACACATGAATGCAGCTAAATACAGTGGGGCTTCCCAGGGGATGAAAAGCTCTTGGTCAGGTTTGTGCTTCACCTTGTTTTGCTTCTGCACTGTTCATCTCTGCAGCAGATCAGGTCATGGATCTCTCATGTTGCTCCACTCAGGGAGTGGAACATCTCCCTGATGAGGAAAGGC